>BQMF02000353.1:0-418146 GCA_027922465.2 Turritopsis dohrnii | reverse complement strand
CCACTGTGATTTGCTAATGATCAAAATCTATAACTTAATAATTACCAAAACAGTACATCGAAGCGAGGCCCGTATGGACAATAGAAAGAATACAGCATATAAAAACGAATTCTGGAAAGGTGTATTACACTTTCGTCCGATGTCCTCTGCTTGTATATTTGTGAATCAGTGTACAAGAGTCGACAAATCGCTTGAATCCAACTTTCACGTGGGAAATGTTCAGGTCGAAAGTGTGCTCAAAGGAACTTCGTTCGGTCATAGGTTACGCTTTCCCGAAAAATCAGAAACCACAATGAGCAGAGCCAGGTAAAATGCATTAATTGTTTAACAAATGAAAAAGGTTCTTCTGTGACTAAAATTATTTATTTTTCCCCACAATCTATTAAGGAATACTCGAATAAAAGATATTACCTTTTAAGGGGATTAAATTTTTTAGCCGGTTTTGCATGAATTAATTTTTGCAAGACAGGCCTCCTTAAGAAAAGTGTGTGGATTTATTTCTGCGAATGCGAACAAAGTATCAAAAGTCAAAATAATGCTCCAAAGTACAATTCGTAGTATTTATCGATTAAAGCTTTCTCTAAGAAAATTTAGAGTTTTTCACTGCGTACACAGGACATAGTCGACTAAAAAGATACTTAAAGTCCGCGGAAGGGCTTATACAGAAAGAAAAAAACAGTTTTAACCTTTGCGTGGATTTATTTTTGCGAATTGTGTTTCGTGTTTTCTTGGTGTTTTGCATGGGTTTAAGTTTGCAAAATTGGCCGATATTCGCAAAAGTCGCAAAATTTAATTCCCAAGGTAGCTTACATACAGTCGATAGGACCTCTAGTCTTATTTTCCTAGTGGATCAGGACCCTATCTAGTCTTATTTCCCTAGGAATTTAAGAGTGGTCAGTGAATTAGGACTATTATGAATTTGAAATGAAGATATTATATCGAGAGTGAGAATAAGGAGTTTTGAATTTCGTTTACATATTCACTAGGAATAAAATTATTCCTGATAATATTAGAAAGGGAATTGAAAAAAGTGAGACAATGAAGTTCATTGGTTATTTCATTTACGAACTCTCTCCCCTGGTCGTTTATTTGTATCGAGAAACAACCATGCCGACACAGTAGCTCGTATAAGAACTGAGCAATAGTTGTAGCCTTCTTATTCATAATTGGTTTTGCCTCTGACCATTTGCTAAAGTAGTCGATGCACACTACTAAGTGGCGGAAACCATCAACTTCTGGTAAACTGCAAAGATCTACTCCAATTTGTTTCATAACCATCGTAGGAACAGGTACACTATGAAGTTTACTCTTTGATTTTAGCTTTAAATCGCCTTGCTTTTGGCAGATGTCACAAGCTTTGCAATAATCTACAACATCTTTAATGGAATACCAAAGAAATCGTTCGAGAATTTTTGCGTACGTAATCTCTTGTAGTGCGAGGAAAGGGTTTTTGAATGCTGACTTTTGACCTATGCCTTCATGTATGTCTCTAACTATTTCTTGCTGTTTTTGTCTTTCAAGAATTACAAGACGTTTTTTTTCATACAAAAATTGTCCATCTTCAATTGAGAACTTCTTACTTGCTCTTCTAAAGTTTGATCTGTCTCCCCATTTAACGATGTCTTTCGGGTATGTTTCAAAACGTATAAACTTCAATATCTTCCAAGCTGAAGTGCTTTCTTTTTTTAGCACCACCACTCATCTTGTTGCTTTCTCAAATAAAATTCACTAAGAAAATAAATTTCACTAGGAAAATAAGACTTTTTGATTGTTAAGCTTCTAGTCTTAATTTCCTAGTCTACTCTTAATTCACTAGGGAATTAGGACTACACCAGTCTAAATTCTCTAGTAAATTAGGACTCTCGCTGATTTCTCTCGGCCGGTTTTTTCTGTCAAAACAAGCCAATAAATCATCCATACGCAAAGAAAATCAGAAAAGAAAATAATCAAGACTACAATTTTAACATGCAACCTGATGCATATACTATTTGGCTGACCATTTTGCCAAGAACAATCAAATTATGACCAAAACAAACGAGGGCGGCATTAGCGGGGAATGCGTGCGATGTAAGTTCATTGATTAATATTTGTTAAGGCAATAAATTCAACGCCTTATTATGTAAGAGTGAACCCAACTACACGTATTTTTTTTTATAAGAAACCGGTTTATAAGAAACTCTAGTCGCTTCAGCTCGGAAACCTAAGAAACTACTGTAGTAAGCTCACTCTATTCTAAGAAACTGAGAAATTTGGCGAGCTAAATAAGTAGACTATTATCAAATCAATGTTTGAAGAATTTATGTTTGTTCGAGAAACTATCTGTTAGATTAACTCATGATGACCGAAAAGTTACGTCGTGTTAGTTAAGTCGTGGAAAAATCTGCATAAGAAAAAATATTTCACCCTAAAATCACGTCCCCGTTGTCAGCACAACTTCAAAACATGACTTTTCACGTTGTGCATAGAACGTGCGAATCTGCTAATGATCTAATTATCTCACAAATTTTCCCAGTGGTGTCGTTGTAAAAAGTAAACGAATTCCACAAAGAAACAAAGCTTTTGTTTCGAGTCACGTCCTTGTCCTCGTTGCCGTTGCAACTTCTTAAACTCCCTAACGACAACGAGGACGGCGACTTGACTCCAAACAAAAGCTTTGTTTCACAGGGGCTGTTTATATGAGAAAAATCAGCTCGGTTTCAGTCCGGTTAAGCGGGGGCCTCGGTTTGCCGAAACAGATTTTTTCTTCTGTTTATATGAAGCAAATTTGACACAATAGCAGAAAAGATAATCAATGCAAAACGTGTATGTCCAAAAACTTAATAAAGCAGTTCGTGATCTGGTGAAACCCTCCTTCGACGCTTAAGTAAGATCAGCGTTAAGAAGAAGAAGAAGAGCAGCGTTACTAGTTTGGACAAGATACCAATAAACCTTTTAAAACCTTTTAAATCTCGATTAAGTCTCCAATCCTTCATAACCAACGGATTATCGTCCAATCTTTTTCCTGTACTGACCAGTTGTTCTATGCTATTACCTGGAAAAAAACATGCCAAGCTGAAATCTGGCAAAGAGTTTCCTTTTGATGCGTAGATTAACAGAAAAAAAGCCCCTTGAAATTTCCTTGAAGAAACCACGATTTCTGCCATGATAGAATGGCAAATTTTCAGTACTGATTACATTTTGTACTCTCTAAACATTGCTATTTTTGTGCTTGTCTTAAAAGGGAATAATACTTTTGAATTTTGATTCAATAATTAAATAAGTTTTAGTTAACACTTGTGTTCATACGCCATACAATGAAATCCCTTGAAAGACATATGTCATCTATTGGAGTAATCAAAAATGCTGGTTTAAATATTGTATGCCGTCTTGGAGGTTTTCATACATTCATGAGTTTCTTAGGTAGTTTAGGAAGTATGATGACAGGATCTGGTTTAGAAGAGCTTCTTATACACAGCATAGTATTGTCAATATGGTTTTCGGAATGTCTATCTCTGTAGCAATCCGTGCACATTTGATAGCAGAATCAGCTTTAATTATGTTTATCATTGAAGTCATGGAAGAAGATAGATTAGTCGATATTGCAGACTTAAAACACTTTCCAGGAAGATATTGATATTGATAAACAACTTTCTTCAAGTGGAATTACCAAATTCATTCAAAACTTATCAATCACTTCTTTTGGAAGAAACAAAAGAGATGTTTAACCTTTTTGCTGCAACAGGGCGCCAAAAGTGCAAGGTTGTACATACAGCACATGTTAAAAATACAATAAAATCATCTGTGGTTAAAACAAACGTTTGATGAGAGTTTTCATGCAATCAAATGGTCAAGTCAATATTGGGCTGGAATAAGGTCAGATCATGTCATTGAACAGACAATGATGAGATCAATTCAAAGATGTGTTGGCTTAACAAGGGGTTGTGGTATGAGTGAGGACGTGAGACATCTTTGGGTTTTGGGTTTAACGAAAATCATACATGGAACGCCCATGTTAAAAATGCGATAACGAAAGCTTACGGAACACTTAAAAGTCTTGCGCTGATCAAACGTTATTTACCATACCGAATTCGTTGCCAGCTTGCCGAGACCCTCGTCCTTAGTAAACTCGACTATGGTAATGCTGTCTTCAACAATGCGCCAGACTACCTTTTCAAACAACTACAAAAAGTACAAAATGCCGCTGCTAAAGGAAGAGCTATTCGCGAAAAGCTGATGTCATCGCTATGAAATGGCTTCCGGTAAAGGAACGATCGGACTACAGTATGGCTAGACTCGCATGGAAATCCGTTAATATGAGTGTTTGGCCAAAGTTCTTACCAATGGAAAAATATGAGCAACCTATAACTAGGAACGACCGTATCGGTGGTACAAAATTGCGTGAAACCTTGAATATTAATGGCTCGTTTGAATTTGAAGCTCCAAGAATTTTTAATGAGCTTCCTGTTACATGTCGTAACTCACTAGAATATAAAGTTATAAAATTATTTCCTAGATAAAGCACTTGCTAGAAGCCTGCAGTAGTACAAGCCTTATTATAAAGTTTTGTTTTATGTATACTGACACTTAATCTCTAGTTTCTCGTATGCACTCATCTCCCACTAATCATTTAATGACGAACTACTTATTATTCTACTTTGTTATATTGCAATACCCATATTAGTTTGTTATTAAGTACTAATTCTAGAACATCACAATCTCTTCTCTAGCACAAGCCTTACTACTACGTCAGTAAGCAATATTTTTTTCAATGTTTTTTAGTTTCATTAAAAATTTAAAACCAAATATGTTACTTGAAACTTCTATTATATAGTATTATGTTCATAGGCACTGGTGCAGACCCCTGCGTACTCGCATTTAGTATCTATCCTCATATGACTATTGCAGTTGTTTGCAGTTGTTTTCCTTTTTTTATTACTTCTAGTCGCAGGGACTAGTTATCGTCCCAATTCTGAGTCAATCTTCTAGATATCTAATTACTAACACTGTACTTACCAATTCTACTTTGCTAGCGTAGCCGGTCAGAGCATCTCACTAGTATACATAATATTTTTATAAATATAAATATTTTTCTAGACTTTGCACATATATATACTATATTATGTTTTCAGCTGAAGAGCCAAATGTAAATTTTGGAGATTGAAATATACCATTATTATTACCATTATTTTGACAACGAGTGAAACTGCAGCCATACAGCAAACAATGACTGTAGCAACTAGCCTTGCTGTGATATTCCGATATTCATGATTTTTTCCAGGTATTTTTACTTCAACGAATGGACTATAATCCTACATGATGTTATTCTCAAAAAGCTAACGATAACAAGTTTCAGATTTTTATAGTTCATAAATTCTTTCATACTGTAAAAGGGGTTATACCCAAGAACAAGATAGGGCCCCATGAAAATTTGTTAAGATCCGCACTTCATATATTATCAGGACTTTAGAATGGATATTGGTTACCAATGAGTGGAAGTCTTTCCATCATATCTTTCACAAGCAGTGATTGATAAAGAATAATAATAAAATAGTTCCTGACGACCGACATGAATGATTGTTAACAAACTGCCGGAGGTCTTCCATTACGGCAGCAAATCAAATCATTGTCGCGTTAAATTCTGCCTCCAAAAATCCTCCTAGTCTTGGAAAGTGTCAATGGTGCTCCACAAAAATCTGGGCGCCTGTAGGGCGCTTTGAAAAAATTTCCATAATTTTATCGGGGAGGGAGGGTTTATAAGTTGAAGGCACTCAATACAACCATGACCAAGCAGGTTTCATTAGGACGTGCAGTAAGTGGTTATTTCATTTAACAGGCCAATCCAAGTTCATTAGAAAGGGGCGTTTCAACGGGTGTGGGTGTTCATTAGAATGAAAGTGCTACGTCAATGTAAATCGCATTATACCAATAGAACGTCAGGAAAATACTAAAACAAAAAAGCTAATAGGAATAGGAATGTATTTGGAGTTTTTTGGCAATGTTGGTGTTGGGAATGCGTCAATGTGGTGGTGAAGCAAATTAGGCCAAAAATATAGTCCAGTTGTATCATTAAATTATTACACTCTTTTTGTTTTATAAGAATCCTTTTTATAAGAATCATTAGGCTCAGATTGCCCAAAAATTAAGAATAATTTAAGAATCATGCTCAGGCTCAAAATATAGATTTCAACATTTCAAAAAGAGGTTTTGTGTGTATGTTTTCCTATATTTTAGATGCCTTTCTAATAACCATACATTAATTATTTCTAATAACCTTATAACGCCATTTTTTAAAGAAATATGAAAAAATTCAAGTAAGAAAATTAAGAATCACTCTGGAATATTTGAGGCTCATTTATTATGAATTTTTAAGAATCACAAGTCTTAGCTCGAATTATGTAATTCTTATAAAACAAAAAGAGTGTATTCTTTCTTTCATGTCACACCAAACACTGATATGGAAGTTGAAAAAAATTACATGTTAAAAAATTTCAGGACTTTAACTTTATTACGACTAACTTTTAAATTTCGTTTGCAAAGCTTTCTTCAGTTATGGTACCTGCATATTTGTAAATGATGAAGAAGGATCAAGATGATCCATCGTAACAGACACGTGGCCGATGAATTTTCATCACGTATTTCGCCTGCTTTTTACCATATATGGGCAGCAGTCACTGCATTGCCACCAGAAAATGAAGAAGAATATATCTTGCACGAATTACTCAACGCCATTCAGATAATTGAAGAAGTAGCTAACAGTCACAACAAATCACTTGGGTGAGTTTTCAATCCAATCACTTTAATTATTTTTTTTGTTTATTTTTTTAAAATGGTAGAAAATCACGTATTTATATCTATCTGGCTTATTACCTAATCGGAAAAGTTGCTTAAACATCGCCTAAAATCCAAGTAATTTTTAAATTACTTATTTCGCACAAACACACACCACACACACAAATTCAAGGCAAGGAGCATTGTGGGAAAGTAGCTGTGAATATTAAATTCAAATACTGTGTAATATCAACGTTTTTCGCCCGTCTCTTTTGAGAACTTAGGATTTGCTTGAAAATTAAACAGGAAGAGGTTCAAAGCTTTGAAAATATTTCAACCATATTCATCGAAGTAGGTTGCTTTGTGAAACGAAAATTATTCAATTTTGGAAATTCATCTTCTAAGAAATTCCGCCCCACCGCCCCAAGCATTTTTTATCACACTGAAAATGTCTTTAAAACAAACATCATTCATATAATTTAAAGAATGATGTTTAACAAAATCAACTCATCGCATCATCGTAGTGTAGCGGTGTTCACGCTGAAAGGGCACTGTCTAGAAGACCGACTTGACATTATTGTTCGTGTGAATGCATATTTTTTGAGGTTCACTTTAAAACTCAACATTTGGCAAATTAGCGACTACGCAAGTTAAACTTGTATAAATATGTATGTTATGTATGTTTCCTTTAGTTTGTTTAGAACATGGATGGACTAAAACCCTGCATAACATTGGAAGAAAATGACAGCTTGGTGGCAGTTAAAAACTATTTGCTGGATGGGTCTTATCCAGAGGAAATCTTAAGGCAACTGGACAAGACCGCCACGAAAAAGAAAAAAAATTTTATAAGACGAAAAGCAAAATCCTATTTTGTTGAGGGTTGGTTTCATTAGTTAATTGTCGCCTTTTTTCGATAGCTAATACCAAAGTAATAATGCTCAGACAACGAATCCCTAGTAACGCATGCTAAAAATTATTTCATCTTTAATTTCATTTTTTCAGGTAACATGTTAAAACGAAAAGTGAAGGTGAATGGGAAGGAGTATGCAGCAGAGGTTCTTCTTGACATTGAAGCAAGGGAAAAGGTCTTCAAAGAAGAACATGCTAGTAAGATTGGTGGTCATTCCGGTAGAGCGAAGACTTTCTCCAAAATACGAGAAAAGTTTTACTGGCCAGGCATCATGGCAAATTTAGAAGAGTGGGTAAATAATCATAAGTTATTCTACCAGTTTTTCATGTAGTTTAAAAATTTCTTTACTCCTCCTAACAAAGATGTGAATCAACTGAACCGCAATTGAATACCTAGATTTCCTCGTGCGACACCTGTCAATTCAATAAACCCCGAACACAGATCTTCAAAGAATTGAGACCAATTGTGGTTCGTATAAATTTTACAGTCTTTACGTAAAGATTTTACATAATATGTAACTCGAATGTATTGAATTTAGACACATCATGTGTGGGAGATTGTTGGAATTGACTTTGTTGGTCCTCTCAAAGAAACTCAGAGGGGTAATAAATATATTTTAACGGCAACTGACCTGTTTTCGAAGTGGCCAGTGGCGTATGCTTGTTCCGATAAAAGAGCTACAACTGTTGCTAAGTGCATTATCAACTTAGTAACAACGTATGGTTTTCCGAAGGCTATCATCTCCGATAACGGAAAAGAGTTTTGCAATGAGGTATATAAGCCATTCTTATCACTCCAATTTCAATATTTAAATTTCAACAACCTTACATGTAAGCATGAGGATGTAAATAATGACTCTCGCTTCGCTTTCCCAGACATTTTTTTTTCAAGATAAGCCTAGACGATGAGAAATCAGTCAGGCGAATAATAGGAAATGATTATTCATAATCAGCGTGACAAGTTACTATAAGTGTAATTTTAAATGCTGATGTTAGAGGGTATGCATCTACCGGTTTCAAACCATTAAAGTTCTCGGTGAAAACTCTCTCAAAAGCGTTTGGAAGAACGAGTCATCACGTGACCATTTGGTCATCATCCCAAACAACTTTAACAAGGTTTTAACCATAAAGATTAGCTGGTTTGAAACCGGTAGATGAAATGTATGTTAATACCAATTGATATTTTAATGTTTAGCGCTATAAATTCTTACGACCCTCTGAAATTATATTTCTAGCTAAACGATGAAATATATAAGCTGTTCGACATCGAAAGAAGAAAAACGGCTGTGTATCATCCACAGGCCAATGGTCAGGACGAAAACACCAACAAAACTTTAAAAAGGTGTAATGATCATATATGTGCTAATGTCATCGTATTTGGCGTAATTATATAAGATAAAGATTTTTATAAGATAAAGATTTTTCTTAATACTTTCATGTATAATACTTTCATGTAGGAAACTAATCAAATTAGCCGATGAAAATAACGACTGGGATGATGTGCTTGATATGGCATTGTTTTCAATGCGAACAGAAACACATTGTTCCACAAAATTGAAACCTTTTGATTTGATGTTTGGCGGTAGACCTTTTAACCAGAAAGAAGCTAATGAAGAGGTAAATGACACACTTTCCCTAAACCTGAATAATTAAAATACAGTGCACTGTTATAAAATCATGAGTAAACTGAGTCAGCAATTTTGCGAGGGAATCTCTACGAGAGTCAATCATTTGCTTACTGATTATTTGTCATAAATACTTAATATTTTTTATCATATGCCAGCCATTTGCTACTGCTGACATCAGCACACTGCAGCCCTCAGTTGTACTTAACAGTCCATTATCTTTAGTCAGACCTGAATTTGGTATTCGTTGTCATTTGAATTTGGAAAATCCAATCTTTGTTTTAGGAGATTATAAAAGAAATATTACTGAATTTCACTGTTGAGGAAGCAGATGTGGAGAAAAAAAGGAATGAAGAGTTCCTAAAAAGTATTACCAGTGAAGCTGCGGAGGTAATTATGAACGTGAATTTCAATTCATTTAAAATGCAAAATGCTGAAAAGTAGGAAATTTATTATAATGGGTAGCGGGTATGCTAACTTACTTTATCTTTCAAGTAGGTCATGTCTTTCTCGATCGGAAGACATTGGTTAATTTTATCAATATACTCTTTTTAAGAATATAAGAAAAGCCCAAGAAAAGCAAAAGAAGTATTATGATAACACCCAGACAAAAAGACTGAAGAAATCATTTAGTGTAGGCGATTTTGTGCTTGTATATGATCATGAAAGAAAAAAGAGAAAAGATGGTTCGTTACAAAACAAATACAAGGGTCCATATGTTGTCACTTCTGTAAAAAAGGATTCCTATAGATTATCTAAGTTAGATGGAGAAAGTATTCCAAATTCATACAATTTAAAATCATTGGAAAAATACGAAGGTACGTTATCATACTTCCCATACTTACGCAACTTTCATTTTTGCTCATTTTAAATTTGTTAAATGGCAGTCAGAATTTCAAGTCCATCCTTCTTTTGTCCTGATAGTTTCCTGCAAAAAAGAACCAACTATTCCAAAAGATGAAAAATACACGATATGCGAAGAAAACGCAAGCGACGAAGAAGGTTTAAACAACAGCGAGTCTTGCTTACTAGATAATTACTTTTTTTCAGTACTCGCCTCTTTTGTGTTACATCAAAACTTCAACCAAAAGCTCATTTGGCTTGTTCTATAATATTTTCGTTATTTTGCTTTTCATAGTCACTCCCCCTGATGTAATCGAAATTGCTGATAGTTCGTCTGAAAGTGAAGATAACGCTTCTTTTTCTGCTCTCTCTCCTCAACCAGAGGTCGTCAACAACCTGCATGAAAGCGTTTCTATGAACAAAAGTAGCGGTAAGTTTTTCTTAATCTTTTTTTTTTTTTGTTATAGATTATGTAAAACTAGATTTTATTGTTTCATATTTGTTTCATAGCGACACTTCCAAATAATGACACAGTCATATCATGGGCCAAAACAGTGCCAGTAAACGTTACGAAGAACCTTCTTTCCGGTTATAAGACATTTTTTGTCTCATGTTCTGGCCCTCGAATGATTTTTCCCTCATTTTATTGTATTGTATGTTATAGATAAGTGGAGATTCAAACCCGTAAATGACTTTAACAAAAGGATAGCTCTTTGGAACGGAGATATAACAAAAATCAATGTCGAAGCTATAGTTAATGCAGGTAAATATAAGTTTAGAACTGCAGTAAACTCCTGTTAAGTGGGGACTCTCAAGGGATCGGCAGTTATAAGTGGGACTTTTAGTAAAGACAAAAAAGTGTACCATTTATCGTGATTATTTAGAATTCTAGAGTTGATAAATTGGGATACAATTTCTGACTGAAAGGAGGGTTGCTAAGAAACAACATAACAGACTTTTTAAATGATATGCCAATTTCATATTCTACATGTGATATCCGGCCCCGCAATAAATCTTCGCGCACACATTATGTAAACATTTGATGGGATGACATTCGAAATTTCTGGGAAATAATTTGAATTTTCTAAGAGGTACATCGCATTTAGGACCCAGTCCCAGTCCCTGTTTTATTGAAGGGACCCAAAAAATTGGTCCTACCTAGCGAAAGCCCCATTTATCCGGGGTCACACTTAACGAGAATATATTGTAGCTGGTTTTATGCTGAATAAAAGTTTAAAGCTTCCTATATTCATGGCAGAGTTTTTTTGTTTACAGCCAATAATGAATTGCGTCCGGGCGGTGGTGGGTGAGTTTTTCCATCTAATGGTTGATACATATGGTCCTTACAAGTTTAGCATTTTCAAAACATTTGTGTAACATTTGTTGCTATGGTTTCTATCATCCATACAAGTAAAAACGGAATGGTTTAGATCGAACTTAAATTCAGTGAAAGCCGGTTTCCACTTAAAGTCGTCGTGCGGACTGAGCGAATAGAGTTCCCAGTAAAAACAAGTGCCATATTTATTATTGTTAATTCTAGCTTTTGATTGGCTAATTGTAAAGCACATGGCCCGTACCATGTTTAATATTGTTAACTCTTGGCTGATTCTGTTTCAGTTCGTCTGGTAATTCAACTAGTTTGAACTTCTGCGACCAGTCGCAGCTACTACAATTATTACGCAACTTTCCAGACAATATTCATGACGCATGCTCAGTTGTCCAATTCGCTCAGCCGCGCGTGGAAACCGGCCTTAACACTGACGTATTCCTATTTTGCGACAATGAAATGTGATAATAATAACTGATTAATGCTTTGTATCAACTTCTAGTCTTGTTTTTCAGTTGATGGTTGTATACGCCATAACGCAGGACCAAAGCTAAACGAAGAATTGAAAAAAGTGAAATGGGTGCCAGATGGTCATGCAATTTTAACTAAAGGTTTGATGATTTTATCAATGATTTCATTGACTCTTGTCCATGTTAAAACCTTTGTTAATGATGAAACTAAATATCTTTTTAGGTTACGATCTTCCTGCAAACTGTAAGTATTGTTGTAATCAAAAGCAGATTCCCTACACAAACTGTAATATAGTAAATACATTATTTTACATAACAGATATTATTCATACTGTTGGACCAACAAACTCTGACGGAAACGTATTGCGGAAATGCTACGAATCCTGTTTGGATGCAGCAGTAGAAAATAATATCAGAACATTGGTTTGTTGATTTTCAAATTAAGCAAAAGAAAGCAATTTGGCATAAGTTAAAATGAATTTAAAGTAAAAAAAAAACAAAAAAAACAAACACTTGCTATCAATAGAATAACAAAAGGTGAAATATATCTTGTTCATTTTCAGGCTATTCCCTGCATTGCTACTGGTGCATACCGTAAGTCGACGTAATGTCATTCAAACCAATTTGAGACATAGAGAACATGGAAGGTTTATATGATTTCATATGATAATGTTCTTATAGGTTTTGACTTTCTTGGTGCTGCTACTATAGCATTATCAACCGTCAGAAATTGGTTAGAAAAACACAGTTCCAAAGTATGCTAAGTTTGAATTCTCTATTCTCATAATTTACAAATTGGACCAATCTTAATTTTCCGTTTCCATTTATAGATTGACATATTGACATTTTGCACTTATTCTGAGGAGGACTTCGAAACATACAATTCTTTGATGGAAGAATATTTTTTCCCACATGAACACAAAGGTAACTTTGCAGAGCCGATGAAACCGGTGTGTGTGTGTGTGCGTGTGTTAGAGAATAAATGCAATAAAACTCTAGAAGTTTAATTGCGTTCAAGCCAATTATGCGGTCATAAAATACAATGTTGGAGCTTCGTTTGTTTTTGAATTTAGTGGCGCCGCCGCTCAGCCCTGCTTTTATATCAAGTGTCTTTAAATCACACTGATGTGTCAATCTTTCATTGAAATAACAGAATTTATTGATTTGGTTATTAAAGCAATTCTTAAACAGCTATGTAAGTACAAAAGAATTTAATCATTTTGATTTTATCTTCAAGGTGACATTCGGCAGGTTGACGAGGCAACCGATGAGAGTATTATGGATCATTTGAGTGAGTTTTACAGATCTTCATAAAGTTGATCATATATTATATTTTAATTCAAATTGTTTTTATTTTCCTCCTTAGAACTAAACAGCAATTGTAGTTCTTGCATCATCGCAGAAGATGGTCACCAAGGTTTGTGACGTGATTGAATCTTTCCCTGTCAGTTTAAATTTTATTCTAATTCAGTTTCAGTTATATTCTAATATTTGTGGTAGCTACCCTTCAACTGGAGAAGACAAAAGGGAAAAAAGCTGTGATGGCTATTTTTCGAGAATGGGGAGGCGTTATTTATGATGAAATGTTAACTGCAACATTGTCAAAATCTGTTTGTGACGAAATAGTCTATTCTTACTTAAAGATATTGGCACCTAGGAGTCAGGTGCGTCTAGTATCATTTCTAATCACTTTAAAGCTACAGCGTGTACATAAATCCATGTGTATGTCATTTTTATAGAAGAATGTAGAGATAACAGCGCCTTGTGGTATAATAGCTGAACAAGTATTTCCGGAAGATCTGAATCTCCTCATTAAACCACATTCACCTGTATGCATTTTATTTCAATATATATACTTCAAACTTGACAATGTTTGACCACTAGACATAAGCCTAACTTCTAGTGACACTAAAAAAGGGGATATTCCACATGCATATTGTACAAGGTTTAACGGCCTTAATGATAATATGAAATTTTCAAGACATGTCATTTTAGAACGATCTATTGAAATACGATTTGGTGATCAGTTGCACTGTATTCAACAACCATTGGACAATGTCGGTAAAATACTCTATACTCTTGTTTTGTAGTTATTAGGTAAAAGCAAGTGAAACGTTTTGACCTTTTTTTGTATGGCACTTTAACTGTTAGATAAAAGTAATTTAATTGATGACTAGGTTATGTAATTTTATTTCGCTTTTTTAAAAAAATCATGTATTTGTATAGGTTTTATATACCCAAGACAAAACGATTACTTATATAAATCCACTTGGCGAACTGGAGGCCGAAGTATTAGCCCAAAAGCAAAAATGGAGGTAAATAAAGTTTCTGATATCGTATCGGGGTAAAAAGATATCAGCTAAAGCGGAATCTTGATCCGTACTGTCGAAAAGGAACCCAGAGGTTACACACACAAGTAACATTCCTGCACAGAGGTTTTTGGTCTAAAATTGGTTGAATGTCCTTGAATCATTTATTCTTTCATCATGTCTTAGTAAGTACTTGTCAAGAAAATATGGAATAAAAGATGAATGGGAAATAAAGACGGTCAGTCACGCGAAACAGAAGGATAGTGTTTCCTGCGGGATATATTGTTTGAAGGTAAACTATTTTACTTATTCGTACCTTAATTCCCTTTCTTTTCACGCCCCATATATATTTTTACGTAAAATTGTATACAGTATACTCTAGTTAAGTGAGACTCCGGCTGGGATTTTCGCTAAATAGTACTGTTTTTCTTGGTTCCTTCATTTTTATAACCTTTCCTAAAGAGAACTTCGCTTAATTGAGATCGATGTTGCTTCTTTTTTGTAAACAATCCATATATTCGTAAATGGTAAAATTCAAAACTCTCAATAATAACTGGGACATTTTCACTTCTTTTTTCCAAGGCACTTCGTTAAGTGGGACCAATATTTTCTAGTCTTCTGAGTATCCCACAACGAGAGTATACCGTACTACATTGCGCTGTGTGCTAAATAAAATAAAGTAAGTTGTGGTGTTGTTTAGTTTGCCGAATGCATCTTAAAAAACGAAAAAATACCACAGGATTTATCTTGTGATGAGGTTAAAGAATACCGTAAACGTATAGTGCAGGAAGTATTGGAAGCCGGAGGTTTGTTTTATATCTATGTTTATTATTGTTGTTGTTATTATCTCTTTTTTAAATTTAACTTCCGTCCGTTTTATGAGAAGGCAGTTTTCATGTTAGTTTTACTACAAGGTATCAATTGTTAGTGTTTTATTGATTAGGAGAAAGGCAATGGTGTGGTGATTTATGCAGAATTTGTGGAAAAGATGAAAGCGTGCGATCAAAAGGTCAAAAAATAGAAACCTGGGTAGGAACCTTTTGTCAAAATAAAGGATAAAATTCCACATTCTGAACTTTTTTGTGTCATCAAAAATATATTGTTCCGATTCTAGATACAATGTGATGAATGTAGGCCAGAACGATGGTTCCACAAAAACTGTATTGCAGGTCTTAATGAAAAGACGCTAAGAGACAGCGCATTTTGCTGTGATAACTTACCTTCAGTTAGCACAGAATTTGTACAAAGTTGGGAGGGTGTAATTGGCGAGGTATTATGGATTCAGAAACCGTTAAAGAGCACTCAACATTTTAGGACACTATGTTATGATCATCTGTTTTCCACACTAATTGGCCGTTCCCCCTATTCAGTTATCTCCTTAATATGTCATACAACTACCACAATTCAATGCTATAATTACTTGCTTTGGGATTGCTATAAGCACCGTCTTTAATAGCTGTGAGAATATCTGTTTCGTTTCCATTGAAACATTTTTAATGACTTTTTCTCATTGCATTGTGGTAGTCGTATGACATATTAAGGAGATAACTGTATAAGGGGAACGGCCAATTCCTTCCCCGTATATTTTTATTAACTTTTCGTTTCCAGAAAAGAAAATTAAACACAAAACAAAACAAGGGGATAAGTGGTGTGAAAAGGCCGAAGAAGATAAGGGTAATGTTTTTTATAATAACATATTTTAGTTTGGTGATTCAATTATAAGCCGTGCATTTTATTTAAACCATTTCTTATACAAATTCATTATAGAAAGACGTTGTAAATCAGAGCACAATCATTTTGAAGAAAAGAAACAATAAAATCAGGGTATGCGGTGGATGCAAGGACGGATTTGACAAGGAGGAAGTTTGCTTTAAAATTGCAAATCTTCGTTTGTTGCGGGGTCAAACGGCTCCAAACGGCAAAAAAATGTTGGTGTGGGTACATTATCATACCAAAACAAACTGTGTAAAAAAAGCAGATACCAAACAAAAGGTATTAAAAGTGGAAGATGGGATTGTAATCACCGACGAACTACGACAGACCATCATTGATATCGGTGTATCTAAACTCCCTTAAGACTATTTTGTTTTTCTTAAATCGTTTATTTTTGATTTCTAACCGAACGTCTCTTGACCGAACGTCGACTTCTTTATATTTTTTGTGCTCGACAGAGCCTCTCACTGCGTACATTAGTTGCTTCTCGCGAAATGGTTCTCTTCGATGACGGACAAGATGCAGGTCCCTAAACAACATTTCATTCCGAACTATCAATAATGATTAGTTATGCTACCAAGGATTGTAAAGGTGACCAGATAGAAGGAAGCAGCGGTATGAATTCAGCAATCCCTCTTATCTTCATTTGAAAATGCTCCATTACCATTTTATGCGTAATTTAAATTTGCACACTATAATAGAAAAAATATTGTACGAGTTTTTTAGTGATTATAAGAAAGTGCCAACTTGTTAAAATATGTATTTAATATCCAAATTGGCCTCCTGAGAAAGTTACCAAATAATTCAGAAAGGGATACTGAATTATTTAGTACCCCCTACTGAATTATTTGGTACCCCCTAGTAGTAAGGGGATACCAAATAATTCTATAAGGGGTACCAAATAATTCAGTAAGGGGGTACCAAATAATTCAGTAGGGGATACCAAATAAATCAGAAAGGGATACTGAATTATTTAGTACCCCCTACTGAATTATTTGGTACCCCCTAGTAAATTTGTAAGGCGATACCAAATAATTCTATAAGGGGTACCAAATAATTCAGTAAGGGGGTACCAAATAATTCATTAGGGGATACCAAATAATCAGAAAGGAATACTGAATTATTTAGTACGGGGGTACCAAATAATTCATTAGGGGATACCAAATAAATCAGAAAGGGATACTGAATTATTTAGTACCCCCTACTGAATTATTTGGTACCCCTAGTAAATTTGTAAGGGGATACCAATAATTCTATATGAGGTACCTAATATTTCTATAAGGGGTATATACCAAACAATTTAGAAAGCAATACCGAATAATTTAGAAAGGGATACCCAATAATTTCGAAGGGGGTACCAAATAAGTCAGAAAGGGATACTGAATTATTTCGTACCCCCTAGTAAATTTGTAAGGCGATACCAAATAATTCTATAAGGGGTACCAAATAATTCAGTAAGGGGGTACCAAATAATTCATTAGGGGATACCAAATACATCAGAAAGGGATACTGAATTATTTGGTACCCCCTAGTAAATTTGTAAGGGGATACCAAATAATTCTATATGAGGTACCTAATATTTCTATAAGGGGTATATACCAAACAATTTAGAAAGCAATACCGAATAATTTAGAAAGGGATACCCAATAATTTCGAAGGGGGGTACCAAATAAGTCAGAAAGGGATACTGAATTATTTGGTACCCCCTACTGAATTATTTGGTACCCCCTAGTAAATTTGTAAGGCGATACCAAATAATTCTATAAGGGGTACCAAATAATTCAGTAAGGGGGTACCAAATAATTCATTAGGGGATACCAAATAAATCAGAAAGGGATACTGAATTATTTAGTACCCCCTACTGAATTATTTGGTACCCCCTAGTAAATTTGTAAGGGGATACCAAATAATTCTATATGAGGTACCTAATATTTCTATAAGGGGTATATACCAAACAATTTAGAAAGCAATACCGAATAATTTAGAAAGGGATACCCAATAATTTCGAAGGGGTACCAAATAATTCAGAAAGGGATACTGAATTATTTGGTACCCCCTACTGAATTATTTGGTACCCCCTAGTAGTAAGGGGATACCAAATAATTCTATAAGGGGTACCAAATAATTCAGTAAGGGGGTACCAAATAATTCAGTAGGGGATACCAAATAAATCAGAAAGGGATACTGAATTATTTAGTACCCCCTACTGAATTATTTGGTACCCCCTAGTAAATTTGTAAGGCGATACCAAATAATTCTATAAGGGGTACCAAATAATTCAGTAAGGGGGTACCAAATAATTCATTAGGGGATACCAAATAAATCAGAAAGGGATACTGAATTATTTAGTACCCCCTACTGAATTATTTGGTACCCCCTAGTAAATTTGTAAGGGGATACCAAATAATTCTATATGAGGTACCTAATATTTCTATAAGGGGTATATACCAAACAATTTAGAAAGCAATACCGAATAATTTAGAAAGGGATACCCAATAATTTCGAAGGGGTACCAAATAATTCAGAAAGGGATACTGAATTATTTGGTACCCCCTACTGAATTATTTGGTACCCCCTAGTAAATTTGTAAGGGGATACCAAATAATTCTATATGAGGTACCTAATATTTCTATAAGGGGCATACCAAACAATTCAGAAAGCAATACCGAATGATTTAGAAAGGGATACCCAATAATTTCGAAGGGGGTACCAAATAAGTCAGAAAGGGATACTGAATTATTTAGTACCCCCTACTGAATTATTTGGTACCCCCTAGTAAATTTGTAAGGGGATACCAAATAATTATATATAGGTACCTAATATTTCTATAAGGGGCATACCAAACAATTTAGAAAGCAATACCGAATGATTTAGAAAGGGATACCCAATAATTTCGAAGGGGGTACCAAATAAGTCAGAAAGGGATACTGAATTATTTAGTACCCCCTACTGAATTATTTGGTACCCCCTAGTAAATTTGTAAGGGGATACCAAATAATTCTATAAGGGGTACCAAATAATTCAGAAAGGAATATCGAATAATTCAATAGGGGGTACTAAATAATTCTATATAATGTACAGTATACCAAATAATCTTCTTTAGTATTACCAAATGGATGTGTTGAGAATGAGAAACATTTCACAAGTTAGTGTATAACAAATGAAGGATGGTACTTTGTGCTTCAATTTTTTTAGTTTTGCCGTACGAATAGCGTCTTGGCTTAGTGTCTAATAGTCATCTGTAGGAACTACGGGGGGGTACCAAATAGTTCGGGGGTACCATATAATTCATTACAGGACGTTTGTCGAAGTAATGGTAAAATGGTGTTAACGATGTGTGTGTGTAAAAGCGTGGAGCTCCATGCATGACATTGGCATGAAATGAGCTAAGTTTTCGATATTACCACGTTACCACTTATTTAAAACATAATGCAAATTATAGTAAATTTCCTTGTTTTTCACCAAAAGACATAAGGTATGTACTCTCGTTACATTGATAGCTGCTGCGTGAAGAAAACTGCAAGTTAACTATTTTTAACCTTTACCGTAGAAACATACAGTGTGTATATCATGCTTGCAAAACAAAAATGATAGTAATGTTCCATACCGAGTAATATATCGTTCCGAGTTGGAAATAAGGAAGCCTTTTTTGACTAATAAATAAGGGTGATAAGAGGATGGAAAAAAGGTTTCAATTCTCAGTGACAAAGGCATATAGAAAAACATATGGAAAAAAGTATTGTAAACGGGCATTCCAAGATGAAATTATGGAACACAGTTGTTCTGAACATAACTCAGAAGAGATTTCTACGCAGAACGGAGAAGTTACATAATACAGGAGCTGTGCGTTTGTCGTGTCGATCAAGGTAGCTTTACACCACCACTGGTATTTACATGCTTTGGAGGTAGGCAAAAGAATGCACTACATTTTACAACAGACTTGCTGAATGGTAGCCGAGAAGAGAAACAGTGACATCAACATCGTCAAAAGTTGGATACGCACCCGCCTTAGCTTTAGTTTACTTCGAAGTCAACTTCTGTGTATCAGAGGCTCTCGGAATTGGAGATCAATATTGCAGAATCTGATGATCTAAATTTTATTGCAAACGAATGCAGAATCAAGTGAATCACTTCATATCCTGGTCTACTTGTTGAAAGTTTTTTATTGTGATTGGGAAGAAAATTTTGTATATTGATGCAACGCAGTGAACGGTGGCCTGCGTAAAAATAAAATTTCTAGCCTTCGTAAGTTTGTCACGGCAATGCACGCTCCACACACACTGTAAAAAAACGTTGAAAGTGATATTGTCATACAACCCGATAGTGAAAACAGAATTGAGGCAATGCAACATTTTTACATAGCAACGATTTATCATGGACCAGCCAATATCAGGCCGTCAATCAAAGAAAGAGGTAGCCAGGGCTGGTTATGGACGAAGTTATTGTAAAACACAAGCAAACACTCCAAAACCGTATTTCACTTTTTGGAGAGTCAAAATGGGCTTGCTAACTCTGATACCCTACAAAATAAGAAAAATTGCCAAGGTCAATTTGGTGGTTCTGATGCGTTTTGGAGAAATTTGAAAATGGAATATTCCAAGATAAAGTTGATAAAGTTACTGAAGAAAAGCGCCGGTAATAGCCGCGCAATAAGTCAAACAGAAGAAAATAACGGAAAAAATAATGCAGCAAAGAAAATAAAGTCTACAATGTATTTATGCACATCTAGTACACTAACGCTGATACACTAACACAAGATAAAGAAGAATTAAAGGTGGAAATAGAATCCGATACACTACCAGATATTGTTGCAATAACAGACCTAAAACCGATAAGTACTATAAACGCCAGCTGACGGAAGTTGACTACATTTTGAATACTTACTCTGTAGAATTTGAACATCTGAATAATCAAGATATGGCAAGAGGGATTGCAGTTTATGCCAGGAAATCGATATCGTACAAGAAAATAGAGAAATCATGCATTCTGACAAAACAGCCAAGACCGAAAGAATTGCTACTGACAGAAATTCGACTTTATAATCAACGAAATCATGCTGCTTGCTTTTGTGTACCGTAGCCCATATAGTAGCACTGAAGAAAACGACCAGATTAACCAATTAATCGAGCAATTCCTGGTATGAAAAAATACGACCACATAGTTGTTGTCGGTGACTTTAATCGAAGAGATATTAATTGGGAGACACTAACATCTACCAGCAGCCAAGACCATGACTTTATTGATGCAGTTAAAGATAGTTTTCTGACACAACATGTGAATCAACCAACAAGAGGACGAGGATCGGACGACCCTTCACTATTAGACCTTTATTTACGACTGGTGATCAATATGTGAAAGACATCAAATACGCTTCACCACTTGGCAAAGCCGATCACGAACTGCTTAAATTGAACTACCAACATCAACCGGAAAAGCTTCTATCTAAAGTTGTTTCCGATTTTAACAAAGCCGACTTTGAAAGAATGAAAAAACTTCTTGACATTAATTGGACATAACATTTTAAAGACTGCGGAGATGATATTGACAAGCTATGGAACAAATTTGAGGCGACGTATAAGGAAGCCGAAGTAATATGTATACCAACAAGAATAGTGAAGACTGGGAAGAGTGTTCAGGTATCCCCTTAATAAAAAGACGATGGCTAAAAAGAAAAAGAAATACCGGCTATGGAAAAGGTTTATTGATAGCAAGGATGCGGACGCTTACTGTAATTGTAGAAATCAAGTACGTAAGTTGACACGCAAAGCGAAAAGAGATTATGAGAAAGAAATTACTAGATCTACAAAGACAAACAGTAAAGCCTTTTGGCCATATGTGAATGCAAAAACTAAGATTAAATCGTCAATTCCAGACCTACTTATGAATGAAAATTCCGAAAACATGGCAGAAACTGACCAAGGGAAAGCAAATGTTCTGTGTGCATTCTTTTCCAGCGTCTATATAGATGAACCACCAGTACCTGTTGCACTTGACGGCCTGAAGAAACCAATAATTGAAAGTGACTTTCAACTGGAGATGACGCAAGGAATGGTTTTGGAAAAATTAAAGAAATTGAATCCCTGCAATAGTCCTGGTCCGGACGGCCTACATCCACGTGTATTGAAAGAACTAGCGACCGTGATTGCTGAACCACTTCACATGATATTCGAACAATCTTACACCATGGGGAAAGTCCCATCCGCTTGGAAGAGCTAACATCACAGCCATCTATAAGAAAAAAGGTGACAAAAACTCTGTTGGAAATTACAGACCAACTAGCCTGACTAGCATTGCATAAAAAAATTTCGAATCGATAATGCGTAAGCCAATAAACTTTTGTCAAATCGCCAATTCGGTTTTCTTGGTGGAAGATCAACTACTCTGCAACTGCTCCAAATTATAGATAAATGGACAGAAATTCTTGAACATGGAGGAGTGATTGATATCATATATTGTGATTTTAAAAAAGCGTTTGATACTGTTCCCCATTGTCGACTAATTGAAGTCTTGCGTCACTACGGACTACAAGGTGCAGTTCTCTCCTGGATCAGAGATTTTCTGTCCGATCGTTATCAACAAGTTTGTGTAAATCAAAGCAAATCCGATGTATTTCCCGTAGTCAGGAGTGCCCCAAGGATCAGTCCTAGGTCCATTGCTTTTTGTTATCTTCATAAACACTATAGCTGAAATTGTTGATGAGTCGGAACTTTTTCTGTATGCCGATGACTTGAAAATATTCAGAGAAATTGAAACCAAAGGGATCTAAACAAATTATTGCATTGGACAGACACGTTCTTATTGAAATTCCATCCGGAAAATGTGAGCACATGAAACTAAAGTCAAAGTTGAAGTCTCCTGACGCAACACAGTATGTAATGGATGACACTGTCCCCATGCAAAAAATCAGATGTGAATGACCTAGGCATAAATTTCGATGAGCATCTTTCATTTGAAAAACACATTAACGAAAAGGTGAAAAAAGCTAATGCTCTTGTTGGTATGTTACAGCGAACGTTTGTCTACCTAGATAAGGATTGTTTCAAGCTACTGTTCACAAGTATTGTACGCCCCCACCTCGAATACGGTGCTCCCGTGTGGAACCCTCACCTGCAACGACAGATCTCCCTTCTCGAAGATGTACAACGTCGCGCAACAAAATTGATACCCGGAATGAAAAACCTTAGCTACAAGGAAAGATTGGAGATCATGAACCTTCCATCTCTGCAGTATCATGATCCAGATGTATAAGATCACCCATGAACTTTATGACAAAGAAGCTATTGGAAATTTTCTTCGCTTTCGATCTCAGGATAGACAAAAACACAATCTACGTCGTCACGAATTCACGATTACCCGACAAAAGTGTCTTAAAGACGTTAAAAAATATTCATTTCAAAATCGAGTTGCGGAACAATTGAATAACCTGCCACCGGACGTTGTGCAACCACCATCACTTAATAATACGTTCAAAAGTCGACTCGACAATTTATGGAAAAGTGCTGGTATCATATTCGATATCAATCTGAATCTCGTCGAAACAACAGCCTCCCCGACAAACTCGATTTCGACAAGTTATCAAAGATTGAACCTGGTGTTAAAGGCACCATGTGCCTACTTCCAGAAATTTGTATAATATATATAATAAGAAGATGATGTTTGGAAAGAAAACTTAAAATCTAAAATTTTCCTGTCTAGGCGGTGTTAAATCCCGTCTTGCTGTTGTACGAACAAAAAACGAGTCCCTCCTCTTCTCTATAAGCGAGATTCCATTATGCGGGATGGTTTTTCATCATATAATCCAAATCTAATAAAACAAAAGAAATGAACACGATAACGAGATCTCGTTCAAATTTCCCGTCCTGGTTTGACAGGACAATTTCTTCAATATAATCAGCCCCTTAATAGGCTAGTGTTATCAGTTGGATGATATATCGGCTCGATGATATCCAAAAGAAATGCAGAAAAATTTACTTCTTTTCCTTACTCTATGAAAAAATAAAAATGGCAGTACAGTATGATGGCGGATAGTATTTTGATATTCTGATTTCATCCATACATTTACTTGGAACAGGAAAGACATTTATTAAAAGTTTTCATACTAACCACTATAAAGAACTGACAAAATCAAGCATCGTTCAGTTGACGGAAGTTTTTAAAGATTCCAACAACATAATAAAAGCGTGTTGTCCGATATGTTGTCCGATATTACAAACTAGATAAACGGATGTCGATATTCGATGACAAATCAGCAAAAAATCAAAACTAAGTACGGATAATATTATAGAGATAAAATCATAAATTAATAATGCATGGCATATAAAACATAAACAAAAATGTTTGTCATTTCTTTTGAATTCCCATAAATATAACAAGCCAATCTAACGCATGTCTTCAGCACTGAACATCCCCTAAAACAGCAAAAGGTTATGACGTAATGATGACGTATAAGTAAAATGCTCACATCACCATCATTTTAAAAATCATTACTATTTCGAAAGTTAACGTCACGTGTTGCTATTAGACCTAAGGAAACTATTACCTTTGCTCTCTTCAAAATCGAGTCTTTGGAAGCATCGTAAGGAAAATCTTTGGAAGGAATTTCAAGGATAGCAGGTATAGGCGCAACGTGTGTGTCGATTAAATGGCGAATCTCCTCAGCTACCTAATTATAAGAAATGACTTCAGAAGGTGTTTTGTATTGACCAGAAAAAAAGTTTTCTGTGTAATCCATTACCTTTTGAGTTATCAAAATAATAGCTATGTCTTGTCTAGCCAGTAGTTTAGTGAAAGCTTCTTCAATTTCATGAATAGTCGAGTCTATGATGTCAATATGAAAGGTAAAAATGTTTTGAAATATTAACTGGTGTTTTGGTAAATAAACCTAGAAATTTTTTTTAGATATATACTATGAATAAAAACGAGGATCAAAATTCTTTTCATATAACCAAGGCATTGTAAATTATTTTTATCAAAAATTTCCAGAGTTCTAAAAGCTTACCCAGTAAAAAACATTTACTGAACACACTGTCCATGTGTGGGGAACAAAGCTTTAAGAAACAACCTTTAGAGCCACTTTGAAGTGACTCTAGTACTTTTCAAAGAGCAAAATACACAGCTACAGGTTTCTCATCATGACACTAAAGATTTTATCTGGGTGTAATGCCGGACCATTGACATTATTGGTTTTAAAATTTATGGTGGCCTGCAGGAAATTTTAATGGCCCAATATTCACATCACCCTACAATTTTATTTGGACAGGCTTAGAAATGCTTACAAAATAGAAAAAAGAGCTGAAATTGCAAAGACAAACATTATAATATAAAACTTAAATCTCTTGTAGTAATGGAAATACTTAAATCATGTTTACAATTTACATATTTTTTTTTCCTGTCCAGTCGGGCCACCACAACACTGGTTTTCAAAAATTTTGGTGGCCCGAACCAATTTTTGACTGTCTCAGACAGTTCACTGCTAAAATCAGACACTGACTACACATACAGAGCTTCATTGTATATGAGGGCAATCCCTTTTCACAGAAAACAAAAGCAAGTGAGCCATTAAAATGGAGAAATATTACCTTTGTTCACCACAAAAAAGTTCTTTTGTCTTTTCATATTAACTTCTCCAATACCACCAAGTAAAAAACCAGTGCATGTATCCTGAAAGAGTTAATATCACCATTTATATACATTAATCATTAAACATTACTATAGCTATTGAATCAGATTGTGCCTTTTCATTTTATTTACGAATAACAGGAATACATAAAGTTGAACTTACCTTGTCACCAATGACTGCAATCAGTCTACCTTTTGTTATTTTACCAGCTGCCATTATTTTAGCTTTTGAATAAAATGAATAATAGAATAGAATTAATTTTCGAAAATTATGAAGATTATTATACTTATCGGAAGGTCAACAAAAAAATAATTTTTTTTCATTTTGACATACATATAAGCAAATAAAATGAAACAAAATTAAATAAAAATCTAGTCAGTCTATTGTTCAAGATCAAATGTTTGCAGTAAGATTTTATTTTAGATGAACTTAATGAAGACAGGTCATGTCTTTTTATATAAAGCTTTACATTATTGCAGAAATATGTACATTGCATCAAGTTGATCCCCCCACCCATATTTAAACATTGTGATGGTAGATGTACTCAGGAGGTTGGGATAGTAGAAAATAAAGACTGAGATGATAAATGTCTTCAAGATCTAAAAAGTTTGAAAGAAGAAAAATATTACCAATGTTAGCAAAGATAGGAAAAAAGTATTGCACTGATACAGTACAGACAAAAATGATTAAAACTCACAAAAGTAATAATTTGAATAGAAGACTTTAGTAGACTAACAAAAGAGTTATAAAAATATTAGAAAACAATGCCAAAAAAATTATAACATTAACTCTCTGTGGTACTTGCTCTGTGAAAGGAACTTTCCAACAACACTGGTGTACACTGCACCAGTGGTGACACTTAAAGAGTACAAAGTATTAAGTAAACAAAAAAATTCCATTGCAAGCTATCAATTGAATTCCAAATCAAAAATCACTTATAAAAAAAGTTCAATTTTATATTATATAATTTGACTTTCATTAGAATTTCAAATCATTCAAGTTCTAGATCAGAATTCTGAACAAATCTGTGTTGCAAGTATATCCTCCAGTTCAAACCACACCATACTTTTGTAGAATTACCAATATATATAGATCTTAGTTTTTAAAACCAATTACCATTCAGAAATTGAGAGTTTCAAAATTTACTGACATTCTCCGGCACTAATAAAACTGAAACTGGTATAAATTTATGTTTAATACACAAGTAAACGTACATCACAGGTTTTGGTGCTCTATAAAACAACAATTTTGCACACAGCAAAGTCACGCCTGTACAATAAATTTCAGTAGGTGTATTTTGTGAAGCAAATTCATTATATCAATTAGTTGGAAAATTATCAGAGCAGATTTTTATAAAAAAACAGTGAATTTTGAGTCATCACATTTTAAGGTATAATATAATAATGGTGAAAAACACCTCTTACCCCTGCATTGTTGGGCAAATTTTCTTGAAGTAAAATTTAATAATGACATGATTTTTTTCAAATTTGCGAAATTAAATTCTCGTGAAACAAATGTTTTCTGATTTGGGATTTTTAAACTCCTGCCAAGAAAATCCATATTGTTTTTATCATATATACCCAATTCATTATATTGGGAAATTCCTAAAGCTGTGTAAAGTTAGTATTTATTTTTTATGTTTCTCTGGAACCAATTCAAAAATAGTGTGACAAAAAATTGATTTTTTGGAAATTTTAGTAAAATCTCAATATCTGCGGGTTACTTGAATCAACGAGGTTGAAACTTTACAGAAGTGTTTAAGAAGTAGTGGCTTAGTGGTTAAAGAAGTGTGGGTTATGTCAACCTTTAAAATGCTAGTAGTTTAAAATGGACAAAAAAATTAAATTTTGTTGGTTACATTAAAATATATACCTTTTTATAACTTGTAACCCACAAAACTTTATAAAAAAGCTGGAGACAATTAACCACCAAATATCGCTTCACAATAGAACTGACTATAATGTCCATATATAAAAATGTAGGCAATCTACCAAGTTTCACAAATTTCAAAAATTAACTCACATTTTTTGTAATGTTATTGAAGAGGTAACCCACAAAAATTGCCTCTATATGAAACTTTGATCTATATTTGACCGATTCCCATGTTTTTTTCAATATGGAATATCAGCTGAAGATATAAGGTTATACTGTGAAAAACATACATAAAGTAATTGTTCATATAATTGCATTGAGTAACCCACACTTTTCTAAAACTATATTTTCGAGCAGCTAACAGAGCTTTTCTGTGAACTTTAAATTATTAGCGTGACCACTAATTTTGTGGTCGAGATTGGAAAATTAAAAAAATGATTAAAAAATGATAAAAAAAAGAACAATCTCCAAAATATTTGGTGGGGAATACATAATTTACAATCATTTAAAAACAACCAGAGTGGAATCAGATGTGATTCAGATTGGGGAGAGGATTTTGATTTTGATAAAAATGTATTTGAAGATATTTTAAAAGAAAATAGCGCCATTGTCCCTAACTGTATGATGAAAAGTGTAAGCTACTATCTTTTCATCATATAAATATGCGTTGCATTAAATTAAATGATGCAACAGTTATGAAAAATATATCTAAAAAACTGGAATGAATTACGGAATACCGAAAAGAACTTGTTAAAAACTTTTTTGAACTCTAATATATTTGTGCATATACTTTTGGACACACGAGGAATCCCTTTAAAGGTCTGATGCAGCAACAAGAAGAATAATTCATAAGATTATGTTTTTTCTCTGTCTCTCTGCTGACCAATTTTTGTGATTTTACCTAATAAAAATATTAAAAGCTTCAAAATTGCGCATGTTATTGCGCATATCATTAACCAAAATTTTTGTAAATTGCCACTACAAAATAAACTATATTATATGCATATATGAAAGTGGAAAAAAATAGAACCTGTCTAGAACAAAATAGGTGGAGAAGAAAATGCTACCGCTACTAATACTACCATCTTTTGTACCAAGCGGCTTTTTTTTCGTATTCATTGAGATGTTTGTTTACTTTCAGATGATGTGCACCATGAATGGGGAATCTCGGCTATAAAGTGAAGAAAATACTTCATTTTTCAATGAGAAGAAAAACATCACGAAAGAAAACAACGAATTCACTGTCAAGATAGTACAATATCTTCACTGGTAACTTTAATTGTTCCTTTTTTTATTTCATCAAAATTTCCAGTCATGTGTGGTGTGATTTCT
This sequence comes from Turritopsis dohrnii, assembly GCA_027922465.2. NCBI lineage: Eukaryota > Metazoa > Cnidaria > Hydrozoa > Anthoathecata > Oceaniidae > Turritopsis > Turritopsis dohrnii. Next base: position 389,380 of record BQMF02000353.1, on the reverse strand, counting down.
CGCTGACAGCTAGGCCAGAAAAGAAGAAACGAATCTTAGGTAGTAATAATATGCCAAATAAAATCAATCTTTGGTAGGACAAAACGAAATTTAAGAGTTAAGAAAAAGTTTCTCAAAATTACATCATCAGTTAGGACCACTCAACCAGAATTCGTTGCTAAAATAATCGTGATTTATTATAATATATAGAATTGCCTCGATAATTTTATTTTACTCTCCTATTTGAATACATCCAATTGAATGATGACGATCTAGCATAGCAACCGCATAGAAACATACCTCTAGGGAAAATTTTTTTTATTTTTGGGGTGGTGAAACTTTACGCAAAAACAAAACTTTTTACTGTGTCAAATTTTCCCTTTCGGCTTAGTTTTTCAGAAAATGAAGAAAGAAGAAAACGAACAATTTCTACATCTTGTTTACCAGCAAAGTCTACCGATAATAATTTAACGTGTTTTAAGTGTTTAAGCTTTTGACACTGAATGTCACACTGTTTTTTAGAATGACTCTTTTAGAAATTTAGTAAAAAGAATATCGATTGAAAAATTGCTTGGTAAAAAAGGAAGGCCAAATCCGAGGGTGGTGTGATCGCACCCAAAGCAACCCCCGAGAGTTACGCCACTGCCTACTTATTTTGGGGATCTGGAAACGAAGTTATTCAATCTGAATACGAAAATAACACAAAAAGTCACGAGCACCCTTCAGGTTCACTTTTCCAGAAACGAAAAAAAAAATGTCTGCAAATCCATGAAATGTTTTTTGTGAAAACATTTAAAAGTCGCCAGCATTATAAAGTCGTGAATCCTAAAAATGCAAAATATTGCGTACACAAAATGTCGCGAAAGTCACAAGAATTTTTGTGCTCCCGATCTTTTGTGCCTTTAGTACTATGATGAACTTCGTTTGTATCTTGACAAATTCAATTCACATTCTCGGGTTTCATAGAAAAAACACAAGTAATTTGTTCTGGACAATTCATTTATATCAACGTGAATGTACAAAGAAAATAGTCCTAAGTCACAGATTTAATGAGATTGATAATTACTTCTTTTACGATTTTACAATACATTTCTCAATCTTGTATTGTCAAATCAGAAGAAAAAGTTGTGAGCACTTCGTTGTGTGGCTGTCATAAAGTAGTATGAAACGTTTTTTATTGCAAGTTTTGGTCGAGTGGTCCTAACTGATCATCAGTGCATTGTACATGCATATTTATGCATGTTCTAACCAAAGATGTATTCATACGTACCGTCAATCGTCCTAACTTCGGGCAATATTCCAAACTTCGGACACGCTAATAAACAGGCCCTGGTAAACGAAATGTACATAATCAAGTCAAAATAAATACTAAAATAATAGAAGCAGATAAAATATGTTGAAACGCAATAAGCGTGAAGAATCATCATTATGTTGTTAATGGTGTATTTTTTGCAAAAAATTCCGTATCCCCTATAGAGTATTATTGAAACAAGTAACTGCCTGAATCATCTCAATCATCTTATGTGTGAAGGTTTAATAATGAATTTGTGTCACAAACACACAAAATGGTACTTTTTAAGATTCTGGTTTTGCTGTTGTTTTTCACAAAATATCACCTCATTCCCCAGGACTTTTTCTGGTTGAGGATCCACAAAAAGAAACGGAATGCACAAATGCTAGAGAAACAATGTATTTATTGATCTGTGGAAAATTTTCAAGAAGCGGGGAGTGGCCTTCCTAAAGGCTAATTTTCACTTACAAAACTTCTAAAGAAAAATCTTCGCAGAGAAAGAATTTCTCGAGAAAATTTTCACTATGGTAATTTCCACTATTTGAGAATTGAAAAGTATTTCTCAAAGAAAGTTGTTCGGAACGATGTGGCTTTGAGCCAAAGGGAAATTTTGATTGGTTGATACGGACATTTCGCACGAAACAAATGATTAAACAAAATTCAACTATATTTTTACGCATGTGAAAGAAACATATTTCTCGAGAAAAGTGTTTACATGTTCTACCAATAAACAGTCGAGTGAAAAGTTTTTGCAATTGGCACATATTTTGTAGTTGGAAATCCCAAGTCTTCTAAGAATCCAAACAGACACTTGTAACTTTCAGATAATATGGAAGGAACACCAAGTAAGAAAATGTGAGCGGAATGCGAAAAGCATTAAAATTTCGAACACATCCACGATAAATATGTGCAACTTGAAAGGTCTGTGTGAATTCCATGGATCCATTGTTTAGATAGAGCCTTAAATCACATACGTAATCACGTTGCACAGCTCAGAGATTTTCTCCATGCAACGTGTGTCTCAAGGATACAGTTGACTTATTCAAAAGTTTGCACTTGTTAAGTTTAGTTATGATAAGTTTTGGATTTAGTTTAATTGACAGTGCAGTATGGGTTATCATTGATGTGATTTGTATTTTGCGGATATGTGTTTTTCATGTCCGAAGTTTGGAAGGATGTCTGAAGTTAGTGCCATTAATGGTAATCCTTTTTTTTTGATTTTATATTTTCTAGTCGCATGTGAAACTCATGTATTGTCAAATGTATTTTACATGTTTCCTGGTTTTCCAATAAATAACTAAATGGAAACCTATAAAAACCTTGATGTTCAAACATAATGCAGAGTGTATAGTTCATGGAAGACAGAAAAATACACATCTTGAATGAAGAACTTTAAGTGGTACATTAGCAATGAAAACTTTTGTCAGGAATAACCTTTGGATAAATTTTTGTCTGAAAATTTTTCTGTCTAAAGTTTTAGAATTTATGGATTTTCATGATTTCAAAATAAGTGTCGTACTTTAAATATCCTGACAAAGGTAGTCACTTAGAGAAAGCTCAAAACTGATCAACACTTGCTCAAAAGTGTTTAAGAAGACAAGATAAGTTCTGAAAACAATACGATGATTTAGAGTACAGAAGTAGCCATTTGAGAGTTTTCTTCAAAAAAGCTGTTCTGTGTTTATTTTGGAAAACAGGAAAAAAACTTCATTGTAGAGTATGTTAGTATTATTTTACCAAGCAAATGCAGAACAGCTTTTTTTTGTGAAATACCTGTGACAGTTCAGAAGCTTAAAATAAAAAATCGCATTACCAACTACTAAATTTATGCAGTTGTGCATTCATTGTTGTCAATCTAAAGAAACTGTCAATAAAAGAGCAACTAAAAAGAATTTAAAGTTGATTTCCACAGTTGTAGTGGAGGAAAGATATTTGTTTCAACTTCAAGAGGGAAAAAACTACAACAGTCATGAGTATATGATGGCTTTTTTTCATTTTTGAGTCGTTTATAAAAAGCTTTTTTAAAATTTTTTTAATTCTAATTTTCAACAGATCAGCCAAATGAAATTTTCATCAATTTTCTGCAGCTCCAACAAGTGTTCCCATTATATTTTGTAATGATGGAACCAATAGTTGAATAGGAAATAAAAAAAAAAAAAAAAGAATAGAAGCTACAGGATTTTTTGATGATGTTGAAACAATAGCAAAAAGGAACTAGAGAAAGAGATAAAAATATTCATATTTTTTTCTAAGCAAGCAAGCTTATGACCTTGATTAGTGAAACAATCTTTAATCCCACCAAAGCTGCACAAAAAGAACAGACCAAAGGGAGTTTTCCAACATAGTCAAAATCATAACGAGTTGTCTTCAGTCAGGATTTTTTATGAGGTATTCTTTTGCTTTTCCACAGTTTTAATTTTTTCTATCCATGTAATAGAGAGAGATATGGAGGAGAAGAACTCTGGGTGTGATGGTAATGTCGTTATGACAACAATGAAATTATTGATCAATGCTGATATGGTAATGGTTCATCAAAAACATCTAGCTATATACATTTCTTTGTTCAGTGTTTGGCTTTCCTGAAAAATGAAAGATAATGATAGAAAAGCAGTATTGAAAACCTTTCACATAAAAATAAAACAAAACAAATAAGATCGGTACAGTATACACCATCTATGAATAGAAAATATAACTTAAAATGCAGTCGCATGTGAATAGTTCCCATGTTTTCTTTTCATCTTATGTGAAATGTACTTTTATGGCCATTATAGAGTTATCTGATCAAAAACGAAAAAAATATTCCCTACTTTTTTTTCTAGACATCAAGTGATCAGGATGTATGAGTATTCAATATGTCAGCTGAAGTTATAAAAAGAGGTCGAAAGAACATAACTGATAGGTATGCTTTCATCAGTAAAGCGCTTCGAAGTGACTCATGTTACTAAATCTTCGGTTGTGTTTTAAAACTAGCCATTCTATTCCTTTTATGTTTGTTGGATTTTAATCTCCTCTTGCTAACTAAATCAGTAATTTCTTCTTTCATTTATTTTATCCCATTTACATTTTAGTATTAACAAAGACAGCAAATTTTTGGATAAAGTCATTGAAATATTGAATATACCTCCTAAAAAATATAAGGTATCCATTAAAATGCAAAAAAAATTCTCATGAGGGGTTAATGAGATCATGCTGATTGCTTTGAATTTTTTCTAGAGTGTTGGTGATCATTCTGGATCAAAAGTTGTGCATATAAAGATATCTGCGTCTTTTGAACGTGAAGGAAAATTATTAAGACAGTTTTGGTAAGCTGTGTTTAAGTATATTACATGTTCCTTAAGATAGTTTAACCTCAAAATAGTTCCTGCTTGGAAGTATATAGAGCAATTTTTAAGGGTATTTAAATAGTGTACTATTTATGGAGGTTTACAGTTCAAAAAATCAAAAGTAGTTTTCTGATGATTAAAAAACCAAGTCAATTATACATTTTATCCATAGGTTCAAAGTCTTATAATTGTTTTAAAAAATAGTTCAAGACAATGTACAGAATTAGCAATAGTCTGATCAGAATTATTGGGGGTTTTTTTGATGACTTTCTTTTCAACTAGGATCTGTGCTTAGTTCTCTGTTATCCATCATAGTGTTGGAAAACTTTGCTAAGGAAATCACTATCCTGGAGGGTTTTTCTGTTAGTTAGTCAATTGCAGGTTTATTGAGAAGTAGAATTATGGAAAGGTGTGAAAGAGCAAAGGGATTTTCTAGTTAATATTGAGAGGTGATGATTAGTAGTAGTGATGTATCTGCAGAATAGATAGTATTTCTATCAAAGCATGTTTTGGAGAAATAAGTGCTGTAATGTTGTTAAAGGTGCTTACAGAATGATTAAGTGAAAGTATTGTTAACAAAGAAGTTTTATAAGAGCAGAAGAATTTGTAGTAGTGAAATGTGATGGACAGTCTAAAGATATTACTGAAAAGTATTTGTCTTGATATTATATCCTTATGTACCTTATGAACCACTGATGGAAGGTTTAAAGGAACTTACTGATTGCAGTTCGAATTTGAACGTTGACATGAAATATAATAATTTCAATATCAGAAGAATGACCCATAAATATGCTTATTGTCTGTTTGTTATGACTAAATTACAAAGAGTATAAGTCTAGTCTGCAAATCCCTCCGAATTAACAAGGCTTCTGATGAAAGGTAAGTTTTTTGTCTTGAGATATGAATCATTTGATTTTTCAAAAAAGATTTATTGAGATGTTTTTATATTTTCTTTCTGTATATTAAAATGATGTTTTAATTTTCAGGATCAAATATAAAAATGAAAGAGTATTCAGTCAGCTAGCTGATGCAAAAAAATTTTCACTGGTATGAACATTTGTTGGCTGTAATGAAATGTTATCCATTTTAGTACTAAGTGTTTTTTTTATGTTTTTGGAATTTAGATATTGACAGAGTTAATCCGACAAAGACTTAATAATAGGTGAGAATCCTTTATTCCTTTTTTGTTAATGATTGAGTGATTTTTCAGTTCAATAATAGAATTTTTTTTAGCTTCTGGAATGATAATGCCACCACAGAAAACGTTCTACGCCTATTTCAATGTTTGCGTATACTTCTAAGGGATCAAAATTTTCAAGTAAGTGTGAAAGTTTTGTTGGGTCAATACATTGGAGTTGTTTGATAATTGTTTGATAGTATCATTTCACCTACTTTGAATTTTGATTAGGATGTCCTTCATCAGTATGATGGCCTACCTGCAGTAGCACAGGTAAAATCAGTTGTGTATTATGTTTTTTCAATCAATTCTTATATTTGTGAAACTCTTTTTTACTGATTGTCGTTTTGTATGCAAGACCTGTTTTTTATGGTTTTAGTATCTGTACATGTTCAGTAAGACTCATATTGGACTAAATGATGATGAAATCACCACTGACATTTTGAAGGAGATCACAAGTATGTGCTTACAATTTTTTCGTTGTATCGTTGATAGTAATGCATTCTAATACTTTTTGATGAACAAATTTATTGTCTGTGTGAGTGTTATAGATAAAAAATAAAATTTCTTTCAATCATTCAAGGCGCTTTAAAACCCCCCAAAACTCCTCTAAATTTTTATTGATTTTTGTTTTTAGATATTTGTCAAAAACTGTCGGCTGAACCTATTCACAGAAATAGAGTTATAGAAAATGGTATCCATGAGGTTTGTTTCGAATTTCTTGTTGATGTTTATAATGTATACAACACTTTCTGACCTTAAATACCTTACTTTATTCAAGATATCTGACCATTCTTATCTTATTTACACTTTTTTTTTAAATTCTGAAATTGCAAGAAACACTTTAAGTAGTCATTCATATTATGTTTTAAAAAAGATGGATGTGTTATAATGGTTGGGTATTGTGAGTTGTCGAGTAAACAAAGGCACTGGCAATTAAATTGTGATTTCATATGGGATAGATAAATTCAATGCTTAAGTTCAATGCCAGCTTTAGTTTTTGTATTTGGTATTTGTGTTACAAAAACAAAAACAAATTTTTGAGAAAGAGAAGTTTTGAGGCTGCTTTAAGCAATGAATATAATTGTCTCATAATAATGAAGAATCTGAATGTTTTTGCCCTTAAGACTTTATGTGGGTTTTTTAGACATCAGTTTCTTAATGCAAATCCTTCAAAATTCATAGTAAAATGTCCACATATTCTGTATTATGCAAATTATGACTGTTTGTTAGATCCTCAAATCTGACACATGTTGACATGTTGACCTGTCGTAATTTTTACCTCTTGAATTATATGATTAATTGACAGGAGTAGATATTTTTGGAACAGCAATTAAAAAGTTTTTTTTTTAAATTATTCTGTTCCCACTTAAGTGAAGTGATACCAACATAGGTTTTGCTCTGCCTCCATGGAACTTTCTTCACTTTCACATGCATTTGCTCAACCAGTAAGCTCAAGTTATCAAAATTTTAAGTCCTTCCTACTTTATAAAAAACTGTATTGAGGTCTAACAAATGATTCTTTATTTAAGAGATTAACTTCTAATGATAGCTTAAATTACCTTGTTTATCAGTTAGTGATGTTGTCATAAATGCAATCATACAATTTGAACAACTCACTTTCAGCAAGTGGGCGAGTAGGCATGGTAATAAAGCAAAAAAAAAAACATGAATAGCAACTGAAGTGTAGATATATAATATCAAGATAATTTACATGGTTTTTATCAGCTTTATACATCTCCCTGATACTATGTTTGCTGATAGATGTTTTTTTTGTTTTATTATAAATGGCTTAGCACCATGTGTCATTTTCAAGTTATATTGCTTCATAAGTCTGATGTTCAACCTCTCGGTATTCGGGTTCAACCTCATGGTAATCTGTGTTACCAATGCTTGTGGGTTCTTCAAGCACATGGTATACAATTAAGTCAGTCTGGCTGTCTTTTCCGGTGTAATTGATTTCATTATAAACTGGAATGTTTTGATGATTCTCTGTTAGATTAAGTGATTTATAATATGTTTCATAATATTGGTATTCCTCCGTCAGTTCTTTGTAATGACCATCATCATTTTCATCAATATCTTTGGGTTTTGGTTTGGTTTGGTCGTATACTGATACTTCATTAAACCTGTCATCCTATGATCATAAAAAACATTTTGGTTAATTTTGACATGTGGGTGTAAGAGGTCAATTGAAAAAATGCTTTGTTTTGAAATATTTAACTTAAAATTACCTTTTCTGATGTTCCCCTGTTAATTTTTAGCTTTCTAAAAGAAAACAATAGTTACTGTAAAATCCACTTAATCTAACAAAGTAATTGTTTTACATTCAAAGTTTAGTTTCATGCTTCAACATCATTCCTTCCACTTACCTGTAAATCACTGCAATAATGATTACACCAAGCACAGAAACGCATGCCAAACTGATGAAAGCTATCAGTATGCTTTGAGGAATCTGACCTGAAGATCCTCTCATGGGGGCTGATGTTACTTTTCCATAAACTGTTTGGTTATTGCTTGCAGTTTTATTTTCTTGACCTTGAACTGGTACCGTCGTTGAAGGTGATAAAGTTTGGTTACTGTAATTCTTTTGTTTATCAACATTTTGGTCTTCAATGGATTTCAGGGGATCTGAAAAACAAAACACATCTTCCTCTAAAACGAGAACTAACTTTTTATTTGATGTTTTCTGACAAAAGATGTCAGAAAGTTAAACCCATAGAATCGAGACGGGATGAACATCTTAAATCATTAAAAGCAAGGAAGGTTTTGTGAACTTACAACTTGCAGTTCCAACAAATGCTATCAATACACATGTTTGCCGATACTGTGTTGAAGTTATCCATAATCGTAACAGGAAGCCATCAAGTTTTTTATTGTTTTTGTGAATCTATAAAGTTCATAAGTTCTTCGTTATTTATTCTCCAATCAACTTTGAGAGATTTCTTGTTAACATTTTTTGAATAATTGCAATTCTATTTTCATGTTGTTATACTCACGTAGATATTATTTCCAGATATACTGAATATCTGTAGTAATGATTTGCTCCATGTGATGTCCCATAGTCCTTTTCTTGTTTTTCTGACATAATTCCAAAGATCTACTCTTTCAAGTGAAATATTCTTCTGAATATTGTTCATTTTTATATGCTTGAAGTCTTTTATACCATATGTATTCTCAATGGTATGGAAGGCAGTGCAACCTGAAATATTGTAAAATATTAGTTTTGAAATGCTTTTTCTTAGTAAAACATTTTAAGTAGCTATCGTCAGAACAAATTTTTGGAGTATATCTACTTACTTGTTGTAGTAAGAATATTTCGATCATTATAACAAAAAAATGTGCTGTTGCCTTGGGCGAAGTATGTGTTAAGTTTATAGTTACACCGGCATTGTCCTGTTCCAGTATTATGGCTTGTAATTTTACAATCATGTCCATCGAAGAGATCTTCATTGTTGCTGCCATTTTGCTTGGTGTTTCTGGTTATTTGTAATGCGTTGTTGAACTCAGAAGCATTACCATAAGTAATAAGTATTACCATCATTGCAATGGAAGCAATTCCCTTTTCTCTCATAATTGCTGTTTACTTTATGATCTTTTTGGTCTGTCAAGATGGATCAGTTTTTAGAACATCCCAGTTTCAATAACCTGCTTAAAACATTTGTGCTAATTTGAAGTTTTGTGTTCTTTTATAATTTGTTTGAATAGTTTTGTTCAGTTTTTGTTCCATCTAACAGAATAATCTTTTTATCTGCATGTTATTGAGACAAATAAATTTGCTGTCTCTTTCAATGTATTGTCATGAAAGTAATTCAACTTGTTAAAAACCTATCAAGTTTTAATTAGCATGCCCTCTCATTGAATGCTGCTCATATTAAAGCAATTACATCTTTGATAATAGATTGTTACATAAACAGATGAAAAGCATTTTTGAACTTAATGGCTGCTGATTATTTGAAAGTGATTAAAACAAAACATCAAGCATGTCACATTATTGACAAGATCTTTCTTTTCCTCATTTACTTTATATCTTTTTGTTGTTTTTGATGTTTTTATAACTTAAAGCATTTTTTTTTTAAAAAAATATATTTCAGTTTTTCAAAAGTGTGAATTATTATAATCATCATGTAAAATTCATGTTTTTCTTGATGATACCATGCTCAAGTAAAAATTGGACTGTTTATAATACATGCTTTCAATACTAAGACAGTGGGAAGTTATACCTCAATATTGTTAATACTTTTCTTTTGTGAGCATGTTCTTGTAAAAAATATTACCAAAATGTTTTATTTTAATCTCAATATTTAAGTTTCCGTCAATATCAAGAAAGGTGTTCGCCAAACATTTTACATGTAAATAAATATAAAGCTACTTTTTTCTTCCATAAGCAGCAGTGCAACAATAAAAGTTATTTTTTTATCAGTAGAAGTAAAATTATTATCGTAGACATAGACATCATTGTTTTATTTACGAGATGTCTGTGCATTAAGAAATATCATATTTTTATTTCTTTGTTGACAGTTGCATATTCGGGTAAATGTACCGAACTGTTTGATTGTTCTTTGTCGCATATAGGACTGTAATATTCCGATTCATTGTTGATATGGCTGTTCTCTTCATCTTTGTTGCTTGGCTGCTTGGAACATTTGTTTTTCTTACTCACTGTGGCATATTCAGGTAATTCTTTTACAGGCTCTTCATCATTAACTATTGAAGTGTAGTTTTCTTCATTAACATTTTCTGGATTGTCACATTTGTATAAGTATGCTGGGTTTGGTACAGCTGTGACTTCATCTGAGTTGTCGTCTTCGGTCATGATTTTCTTTGGATGTTTATCAGGTTTTCGAATAGATTCCTGGTTACCATATGCATATGAATATTCAATTTGTTTTTCCTTTTCATCTGCATCTAATTTCTTGTCATCTTCCACTCCTTCGTAGATGTTCATTACACTTGGAGGATTTAGTTGCATTTCTTCATATTCAGTGTACACGTGGTCTTCTCCCTGAATGTGTCATTATAAACAGTTGTAATTTAAAAACTTAGAAGAAACAAGAATTTAATTGATGCAGCATGACAGTTTCCTCTTTCAGAAACTGTTTTAACTTACATGCATTGTGGTATCTGTTCTTTTCTTTTTCGATCTAAACAAAAAAAGAATCCTTCATGTTGGACTATGTATGCAGTGCTTTCTAAATACACTTTGTTAACAATACTTTAATGTAGCATTAAGCAGAAACAGGGATATGCAGTGGTAGAGATTTAAAGTAGGTGGCGACAAAATTGCAACAGAACAGTATAGTATGGTTACTTTGTTATACTTTTGAAATTTCATCGTCATAACAAAATCTAAAATCTCAAAATGAAACAGAAACTTCAAGCTAAATGATGCATAATGTAAAAAAAGAACCTTGTGATTTTGCCATTATGCTGTCCATATAAAATGGGGTACCCAACATAAACCTGACATCATTTTTACATTTTCACATCATTTCAAACCTGAAGTATCTTATACCTCTTCTTCTTTATGACAATGACAATTATTATCATGATGACTATTAGAGCTATAAGTCCTGCTGCAGATCCAGTCAATGGTACTATAAAAGACTCTTGATTGCTTTTTGAAGGAGCTGCTACTGTGGTTCCAGGTAATGTGCTTGTATAAGATGTTTTTGATGTTGTTGTTAAAGTTGATGTCCTTATTTTTGCTGTTGTTGTTGATGTTGTTGCTGATGCTGATGTTGATTTTCTTGTTGTTGTTGCTGATGCTGGTGTTGTTGTTGTTGTTGATGTTGTTGTTGTTGATGTTGTTGTTGATTTTCTTGTTGTTGTTGCTGATGCTGATGGTGGTGTTGTTACTGCTGTTGTTTCATTTATTTCATCTAAATAAGTTCAGCCTTTATCAAAAATTGGATTGTGGTATTTCGTCTTAGCTTAATGTAGTTGACTTACCAAAATTTTGTCCGGCTATCTTCAATAACCAACATTGATGATTACAGGTGGTGTTAAATGATACACGTAATAGGGATCCTTGGATATTCTTCTGAGTACCATTTACCTGTGCAAGAATATGAGCAATTATTATTAAACCGATATCTCAAGGTAAAAATGTAGCTATATCACATTTGCAGATAGCAAGCATACTACTGAAAAGAGTAAACTAAAAGCCTACACTAAGGACAGAATTGACCAATTTTATGTATGTATACAAAAAGTCATTCTTTTTCCAGGTAGCAGAAGTTTTTGTCTGTAAATCCCATTCTTCTATGTTGTTTACATATTTACATGATGTTCCAAATCTGCTACTTTCATCAACAAGTTTAAGTTGACAACCTAAATAACAAACAGTAGAAATAGAATTAACAGAGGATTATGAAAGTAATGAATGTTTTGCTTCATGTACCTGTAAACGTTCTTATCTCGCTCTTGTCATAACAATCCATTTGATTTGTATCATCCATATAAATAGTGTGGTTCTTGTTATTACACATGCATGTTGTTCTTCCAGTTGATTCGAGATGTGTATTCATTCTATCAGTACAATTTCCAATCCCCCTTGTGAAGTCTGCTGTAATTAGGTTACCTCTTCTTATATGGACTTGTGCTTTTAGAACAGCTACTAACCAGTCGATGGCTAGCAAACATAAACCTAACTTCATTTTTAAAATGAGGTTTATGAGTATTGATTTTTAAAACCTTTGGGTTTTTGTTTGAGTAATAACTCTTCTAACTATATGACATTAATCTTATCAAGTGTCTGCTATTCTGATAATGGTTTTGAACTCTGAATAGTTTGTTAGTTTCGTAAAACAAGCAATTGAATGAAAACCGAAAGTTATCTTTACAATGAACCTAAAAACTTTCATTATTGCCATTACAATAGTTTTTCTTAATACTGGATTAGTTCTGATAGATTCATTTTAATCATGTCATTAAAAAAAATTCTGAACTGCTTACTTGTTGTTTTTGTGTGACAAACATGTTGAATGTCGATTGAGATAAATTTGCCATGTTTCATTATAATATAATAGCCAACAACGATTTAAAATTCCATTTATTCAGCAGAAGCTTTTCGGACTACGTGGTCTATTTTTATGCACTGATGATGGACGTAGTCCAAAAAGCTTCTGCTGAATAAATATGGAATTTTAAATCGTTGTTGTCTATTATATTATAATGTTGAATGTCATTCAGATGAAACCGAAATATTCATAAATTTCCATACACAGAAATATAACCACCAAACACCATCATACAAACCAAATCTGACAAACTAGTCTTTCTGTGAACAATTGCTATACAATGGACTGTTTCATTAGATCATTAATAATGGTGTAGGATAAAGAATAACACCTGTATTTATATAAAGAGTCTATTGACATGACTTGAATACAAAGAACCCCAAATAATTATAAATTTTCAATAAATTTGTCAACATTGACAGTTTTTACTTTCTCTCTTTATTCACAGCAGCATATTCTGGTATCTCGGTTGTTGGTTGTTCTGCTTGTTCATCTGAAATGACGGGACTGTAGTAGTTACTTTCTTGCAAGTCAGAGTTTTCAAGTGGTGCCTTCAGATCTTTTGGGTTGTTATAAGCATATCCGTAATCATTATTTTCAAATGTTGGTGTTTTTGTTTTAAGCATGTCTGTTGTTGAATTGTAAGTGTACGCATATTTGTTATGTGCATCTTCATCTTCTTGCTTAGCATCAATTTCACGTAAGCTTACGTCATACTCTTGATAAATTGGTTGGTTGTTCTGTAATAAAAACAGGTAACAACTGTGAAAAATATAATAGTTACCTCCATGTTTATTAGGTTGTTCCCTCTACCTCAAACCTATACCCCTTATTTCTTTCCTTTTTGATTTACAGGCCAGTGACAAAAATAACCCCTGGCAATAGCAGTTGAAAAAATTCCCTTATTTTAAACTGCAATTGTAATTATCAATTTCAAAATTTAAGCAATGAAGAATTATTTGATCTTATTTGATCTGGATAAAGTATAAGTATATATATAATAAAAATGTAAGTGGCCTTATAAAAATTTGAGGAATATTAAAGTATAAAACACTACATATTATACAAAGCTTTTTGGTTCTTACACCATCTTCAAGGTATTATGATCTATATTTACAATCACTTATAAACATAAAATTGAAACTACTACGTCTTCTTCATCACATGTTCATATTTTAGAAAAGCCTGCGTTTGAGGTTGCCCCTTAACTCTTACCTGCAATTCTATTCTTTTGTGTTTTTGTTTTTTCAGCCTAAAAAAGCCAGTAGTATTTTTAACTAAACTGTCATGAGCATTGATGTAACACTTAGAACTCTTATAATGCAATGTTTACCTTTTCCTTCTGATGAAACAGAATATGAAGACCAGCAGGAGGAGTACAAGTATTGCCAGTACAATACCAACAATGAGTGGAGTGCTTGTAGATGCTTCAGAATTTAAAGGACTTGAGGTTGTGTTTTCTTTTGCAACTGGTGGTGTTTTTATTTTTGTTGATGTGACAGTTGTTTGTTGTACATTGGTAAATTGAATTGTTGTTGTTGATGGTGTTTGTGCAGTTGTTGGTGGTTCACTGTTTGGAAATATGCTCTGCCATGTTAAAGGATCTATAAGGAAGAATTGGTTGGTGAAAAGTTCCTATAATTTGATGAAAATTAGTAGCTACTGAGTCTGAAAACATAAAAAAATATATCTTGAGACGTTTAATCTTACAGGTTTTGTTCCCTTTCACTTTGATTACAAAACAAGAAAGTAGTGGTAGGCCAAGAGTCAGTGGTACTTCAATGCCTATACGGATCAATAATCCTTCAAAATTAGCATTTTCTGTGTCCACCTAAATGAAATAGCTGCATGATTAATTAAGGTTTTTTTGTGCTGAAGTGCTCTTTGAAATTTCAGCACTTTCCACTATCTATTGCTTATAAGTAATGAAGTATTGTTTCACTATAATAGATTTCGGAGTGTGATGACTAAGTGTGATAAAGTGCAGAAGTTGGGAAAATCACTATGTGGGTTGCTGTGCCAAAAATGGGGACAATTGTTCTTTGTCAGATAAATTTATTGCACAAGGACTGAATATAAATGTTCCACATATGGAGAGTTATAACTTATAAAATTATAGGTGGATTCAAATTAGAGAGAATGAGTTATCATCACACTACCACACTTAAAAATTTTTAATGGTTTAATTAGTTTTATGTGGAAATTGTACAGAAAGTTGATGGACACTTGTTGGAGAGAGATTGAGTATTTAACAGAGAAATTATTTCACCTTGACTTTTTTCCCTTCTTTTGTAATAAATTTCTTGAGTTCATTCATCCATTTCTCATTCCAAAATCCTCCTTTATTCTGTGTATCCCATAGTTCAATTGTTTGTATTTTTGTTATATTAGATTGAGCTGAAAATTCCCTCTTCTTTCCATCAATCTTTCCATCAAAAGAATATGAATTACAACCTAAGATAAAAGGAATAAGGTTTATCTTTGTGACAGATTTCATTTCAATTAGCCTTCAACTTTCAGATTTTTTGGAAACATTACTAGTTGGATAATCTGCAAAAGTGACAATGTAGTGAATAATGCAAGGTTTATATGCAGTGGATCACTTTAAGGATGACCTTTATTTAGATTTAAGTTTAGTTTGGAGAAAATGTCATTTTCATCTTTAATTTGAGAGATGTAACATCCAGCTAAATTTACCAATACAACCTAATCATTTTTTATATGTTTTGCAGTAATTGAAATTGTTTGAAGTGCACCTCCACTCCCTTATTATAATTGTTATAGCTTAATAAAAATGATTTATGATTTTAAAATGATGTACTACTGTATGTTCAATTCAATTTCTATATTTTATTATAATTTCAAACTTGCTGTATTTATGAACTGAGATTGCTTTAATTTTTCATGATGTAAAAAAAGTTATTTCGATTAGTCTTACCTGTTTTTGTTTGTATTCCCTGATTTGAATAGCACAATGGCTGTGTATTGTTATCGTCCATATAAAATGTTGTGGCTCCATTACACTTGCACCCATCATTGAATTGAAAGGCACTTGTCCCATCGCAATTTCCAAAACCATAAAATCTATCTCCTTTATTTTGTTTTCCATCAGATCTATAAACTGACATTGCTTGAACAGATGATAACAACAAGCTTGTGATGACTTGAATACTAAATTCCTTCATGGTTAATGTCGGTTTGTATTTCAAAATGATTATAAAAATCTAAAACCTGTTAATATTTTGACCTGCAAGAAACAATTATAATGTAAACAAAAGCAATAATTACCATCTTGCAGTGCAAAAAATTTTGACCTGTTGCTTTTATTTCGACTATTTCCTTATTTACCTTATTTATTTAAGAAAGAGCTAATGTTACTTGTTTTATCAACCTTTACATTGTTTTTTTTAAGTACTTTTGTAAAACATCAACTAAATTATTTGAAATCGTTCAATGAATTATAAATTCTGTTCAAACCTCTGAAACAATATTAACTTGATAGTGTCTTTTGCTGATCTAGTAAATTATTAGTTATCAGTTCTAACAGTTTAGTTGAAACCGAAACTTCATTGTTGTTTTATGAATAATTAACATTGTTATACTAATGATATCTAATCCATACTTCAACATAGTTAGATCTTTAGTTGACGTAACAATAAATGATTTTTAACAAGTTTTAGTTTCTGTCATGTTTGTCTGTTAGGAAGTGGAAGTTTCAATTTCATTTCCCAAGAAACTGTTTGTTGATTGAGTCATGTTTTGTACTAATGATAAATAAGAGCCTGTTTACATTTTAGGATTGTGGCTTTTGTTATTGTTTGTGATAAGTATTTTTTTTTTTATGCCAAAATAATTCCTAGAAGTTTAAAAATCAAGAATATCATTTTTATCTCAGAAAAACAGAATTGACTGTTTGTTTTTGAGTAAATAAAAGTAAATAAGAGTAAATAAAAGCTACTTAAGTGAAGTTTGTCTATAACACAATTTTCAAGAAAGACAGGTTTATTTCTAAGAATATTTCAGAACTTGTATTAGAAATGCCAAGATAACAATTTACATACTTACTTGGAACTTTTTCTTGCAGTCATGGCTAGAGAAAATACTTCTTTAACTGTTTGATTCTAATCAAGCGTATCAGATCATCCTCAATTTGACCTGAACTGATAATGAGTCATTTTCATTGATCATCTCAAGAAAACAACAAAATACAGTTATGAGATTTCATTGTTGACTGTGAGACAATTTTCAACTAATTGCCAATTTTACTAAACAATCAGCTAATGATTAATTTTGATAATACAGACTTTGCTTTTCCCTGACACTTAATGTTTGTGATGATCATGACTGAATGTCTGAATTTTATGATTGTTCTTTTGGAACTTTACAGAACAAAGTTTCTTAAATTAAATTGGATGAATCCATGTCCATGTGACATCTTACAATGTAAACCCAGCTTTAAAATACAAAACCTTTTTGACCTGAACCTTAGCTTGTCATCAAAATGTCAAAGGTCAATTATAAAGGAACAGAATCTGTTCCTTAAAAATGTAAAATTTATTACGTCATTCTTTTTATTGACCTGCAGGTAATGAATTTCCAGTTTTCTTTCATGTAATGTATTGTCAGAAAACATCAGGAAATTGGCACAGGTTTCAAATAAAAGATGTCAATTTGTTATAGAAATTATGGTATATTTGGAATGAAATGAATAAACATTACAAAAGAAACAAGATCACCATACACTGTTATGATTGCAGTATCTTTGTTTTCATTCACGCAAATTTTGTGAGACTTCTACATTCGCTTCTTGGATTACATTATCCAATATACAATTTGTTAAGTTAATCATATTATTCTGGATAATTCTAGCTCAAATACTCTCATGATAATGTTTCTGCTTTGAACCTCCCTTACATCATCCTTAATCTTCATTTTTGATCAATTGATCATTTAGATTTATCATTGACTTTATTGACCTTCTGCATACTCATCCACTATTGTCACTACTTATGTTACATTTTGGTGTTGCATCTTTTTTAACTTGAGCATACTCGTTGGTTACTGTTGGACCAACAACATGGTTTGAAGTTTTGTCCTTGTTAACTTGAGCATACTCATCTGTTACTATCAGTTTCATTTTATCATGGTTCAGAGCTGTACTGTAGTAATTTGAATTATCAGTTGAGTAGGCATCTGTTTCTGCAAAGGTGTTATTTTTGCTGACCTGATCATATACTTGTGGTTGCTGTTGTGACACAGTTAATTCATCACAAGGCTCCTTCTCCACTTCATAATAATAATCAGGAGCAGATTTGTCAATAAGTTTTTCACGCTCTCCCTTTTTCTTCACAGCAATTGTGCTATAGTTTGTTTCCAATTCAGTTGCACTGTTTGTCGGCAAAGTGTGTTCTGCTGTGACACTATGGATGACTGGTTGTTTTTCATAAGCCTGTGAATAAGCATTTTCATCTTCACCATTTTCACAAACGTCATTCATTTCTACTGATGTATATCCATCGTTTGTTGTATTATTCTGTTGTTGTTGCTGTGTGTCGGTTTGAGCATATAATGGTTCCTAGAATAAGTTAAAAAGTTAAACACAGTTCATGGAGATAATGTTGTGGAGAAATGAGAAGGAAAAAAGTACCTTTGTTGTTGTGTCAGTGTTTCTATTTTGTTTTTGTTTTCTGTGAAATAATGAACAAAAGAGTACCTTTAGTAACTGATTATTAAAATTAGTATTTTCACTTTGATAAAATCTCAGATAACACATATTTCCCACAATGTTTGTTTGTTTTGTTTTCCTGGATTAAAAACTACTAATTTACAACAAATTTCTGTTACATCTGAATAATTGTTTGAGAGGCAGTCATTGTCAATAAATATTCATTGCTTTCAACGATGCACATAATAGTATGTGGATTGTTAGTAATCTGGAATTGAGCATTATTACCAAGAGTAAAATGAAAGGGACTTTGAATACTTCGAATGCTTTTAAACAAGCGTTGCAATACATGTAAAAGAGGTTACAAAATTTCTCTTATTAATTTTAAGAGGTAATTATATGAATTACTTTACCTTTTCCAAAGAATTAACACCAAAATAACAACCACGATTAAAATCACTAAAATTATAATTCCAATTATAATTCCAACATTTGAATTCTTTTTATTGTCTTTCTGGCTTCCAGTTTCCAAAATGTCTTCAATTTTGTTTGGTAGTGGATCTAAAAAGTTTAAAATTTCACAAAAAGTTAATTTCTCCCTGCATTGCCTAAAAACACATATTATGGAGGACTTGATGCCACTGGATGCCACTGGATATCAAGAGTGCCTTTTTATGTAGGTTCAATTCTTAACCATAATAACTAACAAATAAAACTACTATAATCACGGTATTTTTACAAACATTTGCGTTCTCCTGTAAATTTTATGAGTGCTATCTCATCTTTTTTTGTTCCATTAAAATAAAATGCTACAAGAAGTCCATTCCAGGATTCCCGGTTGATCAGCTTCTAAAAAGGAACCTCTGGTTTATAATCCAATACTACTTTCAGTTTTTCCAAAATATCAATTAAGTACTTACTATATAGTCTTTTTCTATTTTCCAATCTTTTATAGCTTGGACGTCGTATGAGACCCAGTTTGGTCTTCTGGTCTTTTTATTATAATTCCAAATTTTCAATTCTAACAGCTGTGTACTTAGTGCTGGTATTTCATCCTCTGTTTTGTTCAATATCTTTCGAGTTTTTACATAATCATCTCCTTCTAAACAAAAAAAATTCCTTAAGTTAAGAAGAAACTTATACTTTCATCAAAGTATACATTATAGATGTATTTTTCATACTGTCAAAACTAGTGATCTACATACCTGTTAGCTTACTTAATCCAAAATTAAAGCAAGTGGTATTTTCGTTAACCTTCAGATAGAATGTATCTTGTTTTCTTGCGCTATCACATTTACATCCTTTTCCATGCTGGATACTGTAATCATTTTTTGAAGAACATTTCAACCCTTCAAAAACATCAGCAGTTTTATGTCTCTTTACAATCAGTTCTCCTTGAATTAAAATACCCATCTGCACAATTATTACTATCCATAAGCAGATATGATGTGGTCGCTGTATTTTTCCTTCATCCATTGTTATTTTTTTCTACCTAAAAAAAAGAAAAAAGGAATCAACTCGATCAATGTCGTTTAAAAAGGTTTTTGCAACTCAAAGGAAAGTGTACTTTTACTCAATTTTACAAAACGTTTTGTTTTCATCTGGATAACATTGGCATGCGAATGAGAACTATTAAGCCTTATCCTCAGAACATTGTTGTGTGTTATTTTCTAATTTCGCTAATGAATCACATCCTTAACTATTAACTTAAAAGTTACTTTTCACACACATGATAAAAAATAGACAAGTTATTTTTAAACATCTTCATTAATGTTTGGAAAAACTGTGAACATTAACATAAGGATCTTCTTCCATATTTTCATATATGGAGTTTTTGTTTGTATTAAGTGCTTCTGAAGGAGGTTTACAATCATCTTTGTTGTTATCAGTCAGTCCAGATGTCATATAGCAATCCTTGCCTTCATCACAATATAAATCTTTGATTCTATCTTTCACTGTGCTTTTTGTTGGCTGTTTTGATCCCCAATTCATGTTTTTCCGTGGCCACTTCATACCCGATGAACTGTTGATGTTTTTGTAGTGAACAGATTCTTGCTTGGGAGTTTTGTAATGAACATAATCTTCTTTTGGTAAAACTGATTTGGGCTTTTTGTATCGAACAGATTCTTCTTTTTGAAATGATGTGTTTTCAACTAATGTGGGGCTTTCATACAAGTTATTTCCAATATTTTGATAATGACATTCTTCGGTCTGGTCAGCATCTTTGGGTTTCTCAGTCTCGCTGTTCCCTGTTTGCATATACTGATTTTTTAACCTTGTTTGACGAGCAGCAATGCCAGTTGCCAGTGTATCTTTGTAGGAACCATTTCCCTGCAGAATACTCTTCCAAGATAAGGGCCTTTTCCTCCATGATAAAGGCTTTTTCTGACTTTTGATAATGGCAGATTCTTTAGTTGCCTTTTAAAAAGAAATATATACTTTGCGTAACTCGGTGTTAAAATTGCCTTTACATAAACTCAAATTTCAGAGTTAAGATTCTTACTATACAAGTGTGTGGCAGATCACTGTGTCCTTTTGTCATTGCATCTTTGTCAGTTGGATGTGTTAAGGATTGATACACCTGGAAAGGATTGATATAATCTGTTTGTCAACAACACACAAATGCGTAACTTTATCCATAATATGGGAAAGTGGATTGTTTGGAAGATTTGTCATTTGCTGTGTTATTAATCATAATCTAACCTCTTTTTTTTCTTCATCAGGGTTTGATTTTCTCCCTTCTTTCATTTTTCTAAAGTGAATAGGCTGTCTCACTTTTCTTTTATGTGTTATTATTCAGAACAATAATAGATGTTTCATATTCTAATATAACTTTATACACAAATACATTACCTCTTGATGAGAAACAGAACTAAGACTATCCCTACAATCACCACTACTGTGATGGAGACACATACAGCAACTACTAGTTTTGTAGATTTTCTTTTGTTGATAATATTTTCTGCCAGTATGGAGTTGAGAGTACCAGGGAGTGGATCTAAAAATAAAGTTTCCCTTTTCTTGGTGATTTCTTTTATCTACCTTTGAAGTATTTTGTAGTATTCAAAACTTTGTTGGTCAATATCGTTAAGAACACGGTATGACATAATAGAAACAATGTAGAGTTAAATTCTTACATGTACGTTTCCCAGTAAACTTTACAAAGATCCTGCCACCTTGTGAAGTATTGACACACTGATATGTAAATAGGATGAGGGTGCCATCCCATCTTTTCCTGTCTGTTATTACCTACGTTATGAGCAAAGAGTGACACTGTGACACTAAGGATTTTAAAATTTTGATCTCAGAAAAAACTGTCAGATATTATTGTGGTAAATGCATAAAAAGAATGGAGACATACTATTTGGTTTCTTTGTAAGGAAATAAACGGCATGAAATCTGTTTTATTTGAGTATTCCTTCCATGATTCTTTCATCTCAGTTGCTGTGAAGTTCCATACTGACAAACTGATGATCCGACTGCAACCTATTTCTATCTCTCTATCCTCTTTTTTCATTACTTGAATACTTGTTGCTTCTAAAAGAATCATACTTTATAAAGACAATTATGTTTTTTGGTCCATAAAAAGATTGAGAAAAGGTGAGGAAAGATTTATGTGTATTTATACTTATTGGTTTCTCAAAATAATTTCTTCAACATTTTTGTTTATCCAAACTTCATTGTTGTCGAAAAAGTTTTCAGGAAAGACATAAACAAACAGTTACATTGAAAGTAATTCTACATAAGTCACTTACTAAGAAATGTTTTAATTTGTTTTGGACTGTTACACAATGAGCCATCCATAAAACGGAATAAAATATTAGTGGATCCATTACAATTGCATGACTTTTCTAATCTGCTGATATTTCCAGAAACACCAGCACAGTTTATTCCATATAATATATCTTTGTTGTAACTTCTTTGTACAATCACTTTTGAACCAACAAAAAGTATGGACAAGTATAGAAACACTGTTGTCAATCCACTCATTTTTACTTGTATCTATAAGCGAATGTCTCCTTTTACTTTTAATACTTTCTCTTCTCAGACAAATATATTTAAGCTGTTTTGAAAGTCTTGATATCTTATTGTAAGATAATAAAGATCTTTTCTTACTTTCAGCAAAAGATAAATCACTCTATTGTAAAGTTTACAAAATAGAAATTCAGCATTGATATCTTACTAACATTAACAAACAGTTTAGTATTAGATTACCAATAACTTCCTTGATTGTTACTTAACCTTAACTTAACCGTTCAACATTTTATGAAGACAAACACTGAGTAAAATCATGCAACAAACAAATGTTTTTTTACTCAATATTATATTTTCTCAATGTGAAAAAACAGTTGTAAGCATACATGTTGTAATCTGTCAACAACAAGCTTCATGAATTAAAACTTATTGCTTACCTTAAGGTCAGACATTGTGTGAATTGACTTAATTTTTATATTCTTCAGTTTTGCAGTAAAGAAATCACTTTGTAAAAATTAATTTAAATTTAAGTGATTTATGAGTTAATTTAAGTCTTTCAAAATGGAACAATTTGGATAATTAGATTTCACTTTATTTATTTTCCATCCTCATGAACTTTCGATTCGCAGAATGACCTAATAAATTTTGTATTACTCTAATTGCAAGATAATAATGTGTTTTTCATAAATATCTGTTATCATGAGTTTCAAAATTCTCTAATTCCCAATTAAAACTGATACTTTTCTTCAGAGGAACAGACATCTTGTTAATTTGTTTAGTATCAACTGAGATTGCGATCAATTTGAATGCAATAAATTCTTTTGGTTCACGAATGACTCAGTTTGACTCAGAACTGACATGAAACATGTATGCGATATAACCTACAGCACTAGGACTACTATGATCATTGATTTCTATAGCAAAACTTGTTACATTAAAAATTAACTTGAGGTAATGTTTTTCATTAAAGTAATGTCCAGAACTTTTGTTGATGAATTTCCAATGCTTTAAAATCTTCATCTGTGTTCAAGTTTTTGTTTTTATCAGTTAGTGTCATGAAATCACACATAACTCACGAAATCACACGTAACTGTGCTTGTTCCACGTTCTTTGTTTGGAGCTTTTCTCAGATACTTTCTGTGGTTGTTAAAAGAAGTAGTGATTCACTGGTAATGTATTTTCTCCATTGGTTCATCCCTATTGTTTGGCAGAATTCTCTTCTCTTGTTGGCATGGGTAAGCAAAGTAGCATTCAACATCTGTTGGTTTTGAATGGTATATTGGTGAAAGGTTTGCTATGCTGAGATTGTGTCCACAGCGTACTTCACAACTATCACTTTCATCGGATATCGTGTGTAAAGGCTGCTTTAAAACAAAAATTAAAGACACTACATAACCTGCAGAGACCTTTTGCTGTAACGAGGAAATATTTACTTACTGTGCTTTCTTTTGAAATGATGATCTGTTTTTTTCTTTTCCTGCAACATGAAATGTTCATTAGCTACTGTTGAATACTAGGCAAAGAGAGATCATTTTATGCCTTCACATTTGGATATCAATTATCTTACCATCGCAAAACTAAGAAGATTGTCATATTGATGATCACGAAAAATATGACGAAAATCAATACTCCAATAATGATGTCGATTTTTGAATTTGAGTTTGATGCTCTTCTGTCATCATCAGGTCTTAAGGTTGTTGATGATGTCGGCACAAGGTTTTTTGATATTGATAAAGGATCTAAAAAAATAATAAAAAGTTGTTGTTTACTTGGCTATGGTCTATACGTTTGTCATAGAACCATGTTACTGTAAGCTAGGATGTTTTGCAGATGTTCTTCATAGGAGCTTAAAAATGTTAAGAAATCTTACATGTGATGTTCCCATAAAATTTCAAATGCAGCTTTTTTGTCATTCCAGATCTCCCTTCGAATTCTAGCTTTACCAACTGTCCATTCCAGAATTCTCTTTTGGTAAATGTCTACTAAGAAACTTTTAATCATTATAATTCACTTCTTCAATGAAGCTTTCAAAATTCAAAAAATGTTTTTCCATTATTTTATCACTTCTGGGAACCTCTGCTATCAATAAAATTACAGGAAACATGAAACTTTTTATAGAAGATGTAACATTTACCATATTTCTTCCTTTCACACTCAAAATATTGCTTTGGAGTGGTACCCATTCAGATATATTTCCATGTGGGTTAAAATTCCACAAACTAACGTTGACATGATGCACATCATCTTTCACTGACAGTGTGATGGTGTTTGCCTCACTTGCATTACAACTTTTGCACTTTTTAGGAAATGCTAAGGAAAAGGAGATAAATAAGTAAGTTCGAGGTGAAAAAAGAGAATGATTTATTTCGATACAAAAAAATATATTCTCGATTATGATGTAGTTATAATTTTTTACAATGGGTTTATGATGATAGAAAAATCTTTTTCTTCAGAATGACCAGTCAATGTGTTTGGAGGTCTCGTGAGTTTGTGTTTTTTTCATTTTCATCTCATAAGTATGTTTTTTTTTTATTTCTTATTTTCCCTTAAGAAGATTAATGACCGCAAAAATATGGATTGATGAGATTAGATTAATAGAAGTGGCAGTTTCCTAATATGAGCAAGGCAAGCGGATGAATATTTTTTTGCATAGTTTTACTTGCCATTCATTTTTTTATTGTGTTCACTGATGACATCATTTGACACAATTTACTTTCAGAATAATGATGAGCTGATGCAACCTATCATTTCTGACTTGATCTGAATAAGTTTGTGTTGTGACACAAAAGTTGTAATAAGATTAGGAATTAAGAAAATTGATTATGATTTTTCATGATGTTTCATATCGGAATCAGATCAATATTCAAAAGATGACATACCGAAAGCTCTGTCAAATTTGAATTCATGACATTGTCTACTATCATTGTGTTCTTTATAAAACGTCTGTTGACTTTGGAAACATTGACAAACAGCTTTCGACAAGTGATGACTACATCTACCACATGTGGGTGTATCATATATGTCTCCACCTTCCATTCTGTTCACCCTAATCTTTTCTTTTATTGTTTTGGTAAATATATATCCATGCATGGTTAGGATCATCAACAATATATTGGTTTCAACTTTCATGCTTGCTGACTTTTCTTGTAACTTCTTTTAATGGATATTAAAAACATCTCTAATTAGTGAATGACATCAGAACGTTTAATTACCTTTAATTGGCCATATCTGTTTATTCGAAACTGAAACTACCTTTCATGGGAAAGTACTTTAAAAGTTAATGTGCTTGATTATTAAAAGGCTTTTAACTTTCCAATTCCTGATACCACCATATTATTTTGATATTATGATAATCGTATTTATGCCAAGAAATTTCTCTTATCTATTTTTTCACTTTTCTTTCCATTTTGAATCTATCACTAAAATCACTACCTATCTTCATTGGATTTGTGAGGCTAGAGAAAGATTTTTCAGCCTGTGCACAATCGTTGCACTTCTCTTTTAAGTGTTTTAATGTTCTTTTGTTTTTACTCGATTTACTCGATTTTTGAGTAAAGAAACCCCAAAAACTGTATAACATTTTTGGTTAGAGGAGTCCTTTATCCATAAACACAATCGGTGAACTTCTGTTTTGTATTTTCAGTCGTTACTCCTGCTTCTCTCCTCCTGTGATGTTTTAATATTACACTTGGCATTGTATGCTCTTATTGGACTGACTAAAAGGTAATTTTTCATCAAAATTGTTGTAAACCTGCTGATGTCAAATTAAACTGCAGAGTGGATGCTCTAATTGATAACCGTTATTTTTAGCGAAGAACCAAAGCTAGCTATCTGCGAATTGAATTGTGTTGAAATTGTGATTCAAATAATTGGCGAATATGATGTCACTTCTAAACAGTAAGTGGAGATAAAATCTCGTGCAACGTTACATGATTCCGGAAGAACAATTTCATGACCATCAGATTTTTTACGAGTTTTAATTCTATCTAGACTTGGTGTTACTTTGTTGAGACAGTTGTGTACGCAGACTAACATCAGGGAACAGCTTAAAGTATTTCATGGGATTCCTGTCTTGCTAAGGTACACTGAGTATTGTCAACACTTGCTTCTTTATGATGAATCAGTTATTTTCTTGCAAACACCTTGCTCACGTGACGGAATATAAAAAACCGATACAAATTGTCAAAGCATCGATAAACTAACCTATAAACTAGTGTTGAGAAGTTTCTGTATGGTTGTTCATTTCAGTCTGCTGAGAAATGACACTTTGAAACTGCTCTGGAATGTGGTGAGTAACCTTCTCTTCCCCCCTTAATAAAAACTGACCTCAAAAATTTAATGTAGATGTTGATGCAGTGTTTATCGCTATCAACGGATATTTAGTTGCTGGTCAGTTTCAATCTTCTCACTCACGGTGCAATACAAAACTTTTTTTCCTGCCAGGTTTGGATATTGGTGCACTTGGCTGAAGATCCAGACACCAGCAATGAGATCCGTTTGTTGGGTGGCATACCGCTGTTGATTGCGTTGCTGCAGTAAGTTTTTCTTTAAAAATATACATGAGAATGGTGATCCTTTATGCGGAGAGTAAACACGCTCATTTTGAAAAAACTTTTTTATTCTTATAATGAATTGATGTCATTAAAAAAAATTCCAAATGTTTGTATAAACATTTTTCTGCTGTTAAGGGAAGGCAGTGTTGGGAAAAATATTTTCGATTTTAAAACTGTTACATGAATATAACAAAAGGCAGTCTTCTTTAAGACATTGTGGCACTTAACAATTAACCGAGTTTCTTTTAACGTGAGTGACCACCCTGTGGATGGAAGGTTATGATAAGTGTCACTGCATCAGTGAAGTATTTCTCAAATGACCATCTTATGTAGACAACAATGAACCTCTTTAGCAGACGCACAAAATTATAAGGAATTTTGATTATTAGGTCTTATAAATCTACGAAATAAAGAAAACGTTGACCAATAACAAAGCCTATATTTATTAAAACAATTCTTCATTATTTTAAATGTCAAAGCATACAACTTTCGTGATCAAGTTTCATTTTCATATCGTTTTTCCTAAAAGAAAAAATAAAGGATTGCACGTTGCTAGAACAGCATTGATAAAATGAAAGCATTCCAGCTTTACTGTACCTGGAAAGAGAAGTTTTCATTTTCACCAGGCATCTCCTCCCTCAAATAATTATCATCACTGATGTGATATTCAGTCAGTTCACAGTAGAACTCTGTTGCGCTTGATCGACCGACATTGAACGAGTTACATGTCGATTCTTTCACACAGAGGTTGCGACAGTCCTCAACTCCATTGTTTGTTTTCAGAACGATTGGCTGCATAGCTTTGTCACCTAGAGATAAATATGAACTCGATGTTAGAATAGACACGTGTTTGTCAGTTAGAACAAAAAAGACTTGGAAAAACCAGATTTAAAGGTAGTTTTTCCGCTATTTATTTTCACCTTTGAACCATACATTTGGTGATTGGACCATGTTGATGGCGAAAAAATCTGTTGCGTTTATCGACGATCCGCCTTCTTGAATAAATATGCCTGCCACCTGACATGCCGCCACAAATAACGTCATAAGCACCGTCACGTTGCGTCTAAATTTTGTCATCTTTTTTTCACAATTGTGTATCTTGACACTTCCCAGTGAACAACTTCCTCTTTACCAGGGAATGAAATCGATCTGCTACTTACCAAGTTTTTGTGAACGTTGGTTTCCTTGTCATCAAATTCATTCATGTTCATTTAGCAAGAAAACACATGACCACTCAAAAGAATGACTTCTTCATTAACTTTTCATCAAAATGGTTTGATACCATGCAACCGATACAATGTTTTTTTTTAATAATGTACATGTGAATGACATGATATCGAGGTTCTTGATACAGTTACCCTGGGTAGCAATTAAGTTTTCTAAACCTCGTGTGCTGTTACGATGTCACAAATGGCATGAAACCCTTTCTTCTTTTTTTTTGGTTGTTTGAAGATTATTCACAAACATACTGAATGTTTTGGAACTTCTTTTTCCAGGAAAAGACAGTGAGAAAATGTTCCATGTTTCTACATGTTTAATTAATGCGTCAATGAAAGCTCATAGAAAAATAAACTTGACGTGGAGACGGTTATGAACAGCTATGAACAAGCAATGACATGTTTTGGAATATAACCTTCTCACATGTTTGTATTAACGATTTAGAATCTATTGTGGTTTTAAAAAACACAGGAGAGATGGGAGCAATTACTAAACGATTCAGATATACTTCTCGTGAAATTTATACAACCTTTTCTAGATTTCATAAAACCTTTCATAAACACTTTTCTTCGTTCATCAGTAGTTTTTAAGGTTTTTTTCCCTCTTCTTCATGTTGCTACGCGACGGATCTAAATGAAAGACAGCACGGTTATAAGGGAGCGTTGTTGGCGGTATACGTCATTCTTTTATGGCGGATTTTCTGTTTGCTGTCATGAACCTAATGGAAAATGTGCTTTTCTGACATGTTTTGACACGTGACATGTTTTGATGGCTTTGAAATGTTTATGATAGCGTATACTTGCTTTTAATAGGTGCGCTTATTCGAGAGGGTGCTTTTAAAAAATCTGAACTGTTATTAAAAGTTATACAATAATTTTCAGCTGTCAAAAGTTTTGATGTGAAATATGAGAGTGCAAACGGTTTTAAGGCTCTATTTACATGGAGAATTTTATCCCGTGATGAAATTTTCCACGTGTATCCGGGTTGGAGTTCAATCTCATAGTTTAATTGAAACGCTTATGATCAAAATGTTGCGTTTACATGAAAAAAATTTCACACCCGAGCTGAACTCATCCCGGGTTGGAAACTTTATCTAGCAAAGTTTTCCGAGATAGGGCTGAACATGTGCAGCATCATAGCAGTTCTCAAAATGGCTTCTTGTGATGGGAAAAATAAATGCTTTCCCTTTTTCTCTGATCAACTTCAAATCTAAAATGGGATTTTCCAATAAGGATTTTCAGTGTGAACAGTACGAAGAAGTAAGGGAAGCCATGGCTAGTATCTATTCGAATGAGATAAAATATTTTAGATCACCTAAGTTATCATCGGTTGAAGAAATTGTAACTCCTGAACAAATAAAATATTACAAAGATCTTATAAAAAAGGATACACTAGAGTCCAGGAATAAATTAAAGAAATTTTCAGAATTTGTCGACTGTTATAATAATTATCTTCATTTGCCGACTGAACACATCCATCCATCCATCCATATAAACGCTCTTTTTTTCAAGCCTGGGATGAAATTTCTCAATACAAACAACCCTTGAGAAGAAAGAAATATCTTAAGCGCTCCCTTAACTTTTAACTGTAATTCTATTAGAAATAAACGCTTCTTCGATTAGTTATTATTAACTCTATTATATCTCCATCATAACAGAAACTTTGCACGAAAGCGAGGTTAACTTACTGTGAAACTGTAGTTATCGTAAGCAGGTTTTTGTGCTTCGGTCGTGAAGTCGTCATCTTGGTAGTGATATTCAGTTAGTTCGCAGAAGTATTCTCTGCTGGATATGGGACCAATGTTAAACGATTGGCACGCTTCGTTCTTTATACACATGTACCTGCAATCTTCCACCGCGTATTTCGATGTGATCAATATTGGTTGCATAGCTTTAGATCCTGAAAAATCCGAAGTCGATTTTCTTTAAGAAAATGCTGGAATTGATCGATCAAGTTGTAAAACAAATTTTAAATATTTTCATTAATTTATATTTCCATATTTAACATGTTTTTTATTAAATACATTTTTATTCAAGTTCGGAAGGAATATTTGAGATTTGGGAAATATACATGATTTCATCCTGTCGAAATTAATTGCTGCAACTATCTGCCACTCAGGCAACTATCTGACGCTCAAGTACTATCTGACACTCAGGTATATCTGCCACTCAGGTGTATCTGCCACTCAGGCAACTATCTGACACTCAGGCAACTATCTGACACTCAGGCAACTATCTGACACTCAGGTACTATCTGACACTTAGGTACTATCTGACACTCAGGTGGCTTATAATTATCCAGAGATGGAAATAAAAAGATTAAGACAACTAAATATCATTCGTTGCATTCCAACATTTCTTACTAAATAACGCCAATACTCTTTCCAACATATAGACTTCTTTAATTTTTTAAAAAACAAATAAGAAAATAAAAATTTCAAAAAACACCCCTCTGATAACCGCCCAGGGCGGTTATTATAATAAATCATCAAATTGATTTGAGCTGAATGTTTATAGGAGTGTTGTCCAATCAATCGCACGCATGAAGTGAAAATGTTTGTCATTGGTCAATATTCTTCAGCGATATTCACGGTGATAGACTTTCTACTACTAAACGAATAGAATTTGTGTGTCGCGCTTAAGTGGACACTTCTCTTAATGTTCTGTCGTTGCTAGAACAATTCCTGATTTGAATAGCCTCACTTTCATGTTTATGTTTTGTTAGCTGGGGGAAAATATAATTAGATTCGAGATGATCAAATTAGAGAATCGTTCTTTACGTATCAAACCTTGCTGATCATGTCTGCAATAAGCGCCCACCTTAATTAGCGCCTCCTAAAATTCTAGACATTTGTAATTAGCGCCAGGGCACTTATTAGAATAAATACGGTAGTTTTAAAATACTTTCTTGCGTCAAATCTCCTCTAGATCTGAGCGGAAAAATTAGAGCAGTACAAATTTATACCGTCAGATTGCTTCTGTAAACTTCCTGTATAAGCCAATTAGATTGCTCACAGTTATGCTTCCGAGATAGGGAGGCGAATGTTATGTTACACCTTATGAAAATTTAATTTTGTCTAAAGTTTTGTATACCTGAGTGCTTGTATCTCCTGATCAACCTGATGAAGAAGAGAAGCACAGTATTGCGTTTACCTTTAAACCAAAGTGATTTCGTCAACACCATATCCGAAACAACAAACTGCCCAGCTAACTTCATATCATCCTTGGTGAATTCTTGAAAATGTTTTCTTTGGTGTTCTGCTGCAAGAACGGAACCAACAAATACCAGCAAATACAATACGTCCATGTTGTCTGCTTTCATTCGTGTCTTACGTAACATAGACGCTCCTCGCTTCTTCTGGAAGATAAATCGTTTATCCATTTCATTTACCTGATTCATAGCAGAGACTGTTTTTTTTACAATCTTCAATTATTTATGCTTTCCATAACTCAGAAAATCTTTCCAATTCATTTGTGTCCTCCCCTGAAACGTTACACCGTCACGTAACAAGTTCGATCGATTCTCTGATTGCTGAAACGTGTTATTAATAGATGTTCTTCTATTCATCCTGAACAATTCATTTTACAACTGTTTCATTCAATCATGAATTTTCCATTTCAGCATAATGCTCAATATGAATTGTTACTTTTCTTTACAAAACTGATTGCCTTAAATGGATGTCCTAAAACATGCTCTTGCCACATCAAACTGATGTCATTCCCAATTTTGTAGATGGCCCAAATACCACACTGAATTTTCCCTTTTTCTTTAAATTAGGGATCGAAATTATGTCGTTGATGAAAAAATCAATTCGGTTAGCCACCAGGATACTTCACTGGTAATTCTATTATTTCTTTGGTGTTTTTTTCCATCTTCGTTGTCGTATTCATTTTTTCTTCTGATTTTTTTTGGTTGTTTTTTTTATCAGATTGTGGATGCTTCAGTTGATCAGAAGTTCTCGCTAAAATCAGGTGACATTGTCGTGATCGATTTTAAAAAATATTGCGCATCTCAATGAAAGAAAAAAAATGAGTTGATTGATGTTCTGAACAATCATGTAGATATCTGATATCCCTTCCTGTCCTCACTCACCTGGATATAATATATATTTTTAGCGGTTTGTGCTGCTCTCACTGAACTGGTGTTAAATGACACGAATGCTCGTCACATTGTTCAGGTGATACAACCCGATATTTTTTATAACGTTAATTCTTACGATCTTCATGCAAAACACCTGTTTTTCGAAATGAACTATAAATTATTGGAAGACTTTGTCTCAACGATATTGACTTTCGATGGATATATTCAACCTTTGGATGGATATATTCAACCTTTGGATGGATGTATTCAACCTTCTGTCAATGTTGAGTTCTCGTGAGCTTTCAGCATGTCACATTTTTTCACAGGCTAATGGAATATTTCTGATCGCATGTCTGATCTTTCCTGGAGAAAATGCAAGTATCAATCAACCAAGCTCTGCCGCTGAGCAACAACTTCAGGTTAGCTGAACAAACTGTTTTGTTTTTCAGTTCGTAGTTTGAATCCGATTACTGGTCTCTTGAAACGAAGAAATAAAATTTGTTATGTTTTTTTTCTTTCAGAGAAACGCGTTCAGAACTCTCAGGTGAGTCAAAACACGACTGCTCAAATACTCTTGAAAATAAACTCTACGAACAGAACTGGATATTCTGAAGGTTGGCTTGTACGTTTCGTTGTGAACTTTCACCTGTCCTCCTTCTCAGCTATCCTTCTGTTCTTTTAGATTTTTATTCAGTATGGAAAGAAACAGGCAACTTTTCAAACGGTAAATAGTCGCATATTTTGATATTCTTAATACGAGGTGAGAAGATTTATTTCACCAGTTTGATCAGCTCAAGATGAATGTTCTCAGTTTTCAGTAAAAAGATGCGTCTTTAATTCCGGTTTCCACTAAATGATTTCTTCCAGGGGAAGAAAGAGAATTTCCTTATGCAGGGTCGTCACATACACAAGTCTCAAAAATCATTTAGTGTAAATAGTGTTTTAACTTATTAATCCCCTCTTCACATGTGCAGGTTATTCCCACCTGATTTGTTTGAAAAATTCATTGACGTTGGACACTACCAGAAGGACTTGGAATCGTATGATGAGTTGCTGAGAAAATTCAATTCACTTGAGGTAGACTCTCCTTATTTGCTGAAGTTTTTAACCACGAGACAGGAGTGTAGTTAGTTTTCATGATGTATTATTTTGCTCGAGTTCACTTTTCTTCTTTTCTCCCTATCTTCCGCCTTCATTTCATTCTAGGAAGACGAGTTGGAAGAAATGAAACAGAAAGTGGAAATAACCAATCAGAACAAAGACCCTTCTTCATATATTCAAAACTATGCTGTCTATGAGCATCTAGGGACTGGGGCCTACGGTAGCGTTTATAAGGTACGATGATGACGATTTACGACAGGAACAACTTTGAACTCAGTTCATACTCAGTCCTATTTCAAATGTTTTATTCTATGCAGAATTACTTTTTATGATTTTTTTTTTCAGGTGAAGCGGCAAGGTGGTCAAACGTTTCTTGCAATGAAACAGGTAGATTACGTCATCATCTGCGATATATCTTCTCTTAAGAATCTGTTATAGGCCTCACTTTTCTATGTAGATCTCTACGCATCGTCCAGAGTTCGGCAAAAGCACTAAAGAACGTCATGCTAGTATTGACGGTATTATCAATGAGTGTTCGTTCGTCAAAAAACAGGTATACTTAGTTAGGTTTCACATATATGAGCCACCCTTATTGGCGTTATTTTTGTGAGTGGCGTTAATTTTGGGCGGGTGTTAGATGTTCATCTGTGAGAGTTTGAGTGGATTTTTGAAAACTGAAAGAATAAAGGATGCGTAGGTATATGTAACTCTAATAACATGGCGTTTTTGTCTTTATCACCACAAACATTCTGTTTTCTCACGCCCATCTAGAATTAGCGCCCATCCATCCTCCCCAACCATTTAAGATTCACGTCATATCAGAGGAAAGATCGCACGATATTGTGTTACATC
The DNA here is from genome assembly GCA_027922465.2 of Turritopsis dohrnii. Lineage (NCBI taxonomy): Eukaryota > Metazoa > Cnidaria > Hydrozoa > Anthoathecata > Oceaniidae > Turritopsis > Turritopsis dohrnii. Next base: position 355,144 of record BQMF02000353.1, on the reverse strand, counting down.
GAGAATTGTCCCCTATATTCGACGTACTGTTCAACAGATTAACAAATTCTATTACATCTGAGCGCAAAATATACATGGAATTGAGAAATGAAATTGCTAGACAGTTGCGAAGTGTTTTGAACTTATTAAGTTAGCGTGTCATTAATATTTGATTTTCTTGTTTCAGTTGAACCACACTAACATTGTAAAATATCACAAAGCTTTCATGGAAGGTATTCATCCATTCGTTTTATCTATTCATCCATTCATTTTATTTATGTCCTATAAATCATTCTGTATTCCGTAACTAGCTAGAACGTTGTTTCCACTGATGACTTTTCACTCTAACATTATGCATATCCAAAAATAAACATGTTGTTATGTTGCTAATGGAAACTACCAAATTCGGTAATTCACATCCTTTGCTTGCAGGATAAATGATCCCTTTTTAGTTAATAAAAATATCTCGTGAAGAATCTAACAATAAATCGACTTTTTGTTCTAAGCGTTTTTTTCTTCCGAATTTCTGAAAGTAAGCGGAGCCATTGCGACGCTTTTTTTTATGTCGTTGTGGTTTGGGTTAACCTTGTTTCATATCATAAGTAGCGTGTAGTTCTTGGGTAAGAATTTGCTTGTGATCTTCTCGAATGATGTTGTGAGAGAGTATTGTTTTTGATAAGGTGATAAACTTTACATCATCATGGATTTGATCGATGGCGCTCCCCTGGGCGAGCACTTCAACTCTCTGAAAGAAAAAGGACAAACATTTCCAGAACAACGGCTGTGGAGCATCTTCATGCAAGTAAGTCACTCAACGTCATGTTGAGATATTTTCTGGATTTATTGTTGTTGTTTATTGTTGTTGTTTCTTTTGCAGTTGGTGCTTGCTTTAAGGTACATTCACAAAGAAAAATTCATCGTCCATCGAGATCTGTCTGCTAACAACATAATGCTTGGTGAAAATGACAAAGTTACCATAAGTGAGTTATCCTTGATTTCATCTTTCTTACCTCGATTAGTCAATTGTAAAATAAGAAATGTTTTTATAGCGGATTTTGGGTTGGCAAGGCAGAAGAATCCGGATGCAAGTAAATTGACATCGATGGTTGGCACGATTTTGTACTCTTGGTGAGGAGTTTGGGGACAATTATGCAGTTTGTTTTGTTGTATTGACTCAATTAAAATAACATTTGTTTCGTTTTTAGTCCAGAAATTTTAAAAGGACAACCTTACGGCGAAAAAGCTGACATTTGGGGAATTGGTTGTATCTTGTATCAAATGGCCACGCTCGAGCCTCCCTTTAATTCCTCCAACATGTTGTCGTTGGCTACTAAGGTAATTCATGCAAGACTGGTTTTACGTATGAAATGTTTGTCAACACTCTCCATCATGTCTCATATGTAGCATTACACGTTATTTTTCTGATCTTCAGATAGTTGAAGCACAATATGAACCTTTGGAGGAGGGATTATATTCAGATAAAGTATCTCTGGTTATTAAAAGGTTTGTTCATTTATTTCTGATATTTCTGATACATACAGTTTCTAGTCAGTACGTCATTAGTAACATGAAAGTCCTTGGTCTTCCATCCTGAGTAGTTGAGTATCATCTCCTTACTCACTCCTTTGTGTTTTGTTTTTGTTAAGATGTTTGACGGTGAAGCCTGAGCATCGACCAGATATTCTTGAGGTAAACTTTCCGTCATTAATTATTACTGTTATAAAACTTATTTCAACAAGTTGACTGCTATCAATAAAAAACCTGAGAGGTGTATGTTTGAACGAGTGTTTTTCATTGTGTAGGTGGCCAGCCTCATACCTGATGTATTGATCACTCATCTGGAAACTTTGAGAAACATCAGCAATAACGTTGAAAAGAAACTTGAGAAAGAGAGGAAACGTGTGCAGAAGCATTCTGATCATTTGAAGAATTATCGCTTGATGATGCTCAACCAAAACATTGATGAAAGCTTTTCAGATGATTCTGCAAGTAAGACACAGGAGAGTCTCTACAGTGATAGGGAGAATGGCCACACTGACCATGATCTTTCGGAGTGTCGACTTCTCTCCTCTTCTGATGGTAAATATGAAGAGAACTTCGATCGTACAACTTCGAACCCACTCCCTATCAATCGAAAATTAAAGCTGGAAACGGTGTCTCGATCAAGTTCATGCGATAAAAGTGATGACGAGGTGTTTCGGAAACCGTTCGGGCCAGCACCCCGTCGAAAATTGCAACCATTGTCTTCAAAAGCTAGACATTTGTCAATAATAGATTCCTCTTACATGCAGCAGTCACCTCCTTCAACAAGAGACATAAAGAGGACGAATAGCTGGTAAGGTGTAGTTGCAACAAACTTTTTCATGGCTTCTTCGGTTTGTGTACTGTTGTCACAAAATGGCTATCTGTTGCATGCCATGAGTCATACGATCCCTGATTTTTCAATAGTCCTCGTTTTGTTTTTTGTTTTCAGTTCTTATTTGGACAGCATGAAATCTGGAAATGAGAAAATGTCAACAAAGTTACGCCCGAGTGAGATTTCAAACGTTTTACTTTACTTTTTTTTATACTTTCTGTACTGCCCTCCCTTTTCATACACAACGGTATGTATAGCGGGCGTATGTAAACATCTTTCCGTGGAAAGATTTCGTTGCATATTGTACGGCAGTGTAAAACTGATTCACCGACTTGCTATTATCTTCCCCTTCAGTATCAGCACAAGCAACATTGAGCATCTCTCCGAGAAAAGTTCGTCAAATAAACGATCCCGTCTTACAAATGTTAAGTCAACTCCATAAAATTTTATTCATATCTCAGGTAAGTTCATTGCCACATTTTTATCACATGTCCGAAACTGCTAGATGTCCGAAACCTCCCTCTTTTTGTTTTCAGCTCCCTCCTTCACTGAAGTTCGACCCGAACCGCCGTATTATTGATCAGTATAAAAGATCTCTATTTTCTTCACCAAGTACAGCAATACATCTAAAAAATGAACTGAAGAAGGTGAATGTCCACTTGTTTACATAGGTGGTTTTGTTTATGGAAGTACACGCGGGCGGTTGTGTTCTTGGATGCATATTATGTTCTTGGATTAAGACTTCACTATTTTATGTTTTAGTTACTGGAAGGATCAAAGGAACAGATTGACGTCAATTTTTCCCAACTTGATTCGTCTTCCAGTTTCAATTCAACACATTGTATATTTACATCTTTTATTCATTCACTTTTTCTTGTATTCTTTCTGTTTTTCCAAAAGAGTTCTTTTTCTTGTGTTTCTGTGATAATGAGTAACCATAATTTCCACCCACGCTTGCTTGTACAGATCACGAAAAGTACTTGCTTATATATATCACGAAGGTTCCTATTTATCAAAAGAACAAATAATATGTTTCCATTGTAGCCAGCGTTGCTGACATCACATCAACTGGTGTCACCTACGAAGAACTTCAGGTGAGTGGACAGCCTAAATAAACCAGTCCATAATTTTGACTGTTAAGAAGTAAGCCTCTTCTATATTTTAAACTAAAACTCAAGAATTAATGTCGCGCCCTTCTTTTCATAAATGTGTGTTTTTTTTAAATGACCTGGTAATTAGTGTCCTTGACAGGCTTGACGCTAATTTGTTCACATAACAAAATTCTCCAAAATTGATTTGTTTATAAGCAATGATTTTGTGGATTTCCTTTTCATTCTTTAGATCATATTGAACAATTCTTTGATGGAGGCTGGGTACTACAACATTCCTAAAAGCTAATGGTAACAATATTTACACCTATTTCTCGCCAGATGTTTTTCACATGAGAACGTTTTTAATACTTTTTTTAGAATTTTAATCTAATCCTTATCTTATCGTTCATCTGGACACGGTTTATACTGAAACACCTAATAGCGACAAATCCCCTTTAGTCTTAGTCACTCGACTTTTTTTACGTTTAATAAGTTGGAACTATTTCCTAGATTGACTCACTCGTCCGATAACTCCGATCGGAGCGGCGTTAATAAATAGATATTTCCGATGTCGTTCTCCGACGTAGTGCTTCACTATTAAAAAACGAGCTCTATTAAAAAAGAAACAATTCACTTTTAATGGACATTTGTAAATATTTCTAACTACGCTCAAATAACTTCATTATAACTTCCAATTTTGTTTCGCTTGTGGGTTCAGCTTACGTAATTCAGCTTTTAGTTTTTTATTCTCTTTCTGTTTCTCAGCGTTTTCAATTTTTAATTCAGTGTTCATTCCACGAAACTCCTCCACTTGTTTCTGCATATTCTCCTCGCTCTCCTTCTCATCGTTCAATTGCCCTTTCAATCTTTCATTCTCCAATATGGCTTCATCATACTTAGACTCAGTATTTTGTAGACATTCTTCCAGGCTAGTAATCTCGTACTTGATCTCCATGATAACTTCGTCGCGACCTTTAAGCATTTGCGACAATCGTTCATTTTCTTTTTGTAATTCTTCGTTTTCTACAAATTCTTCTTCATACTTCAGCTGCATCTCGCCATACTTTTCTTCCGACCGGCTAAGCTCATAATCTGTATCTCTTAAAAGTACTTTCATCTGCTGCAAATCTGAACGAAGTGCACCTTTGTCTTGCTCACTTGTATGTACTGTTTCCTTTAACTGACTTTGCAACAAATCGTTCTGTTTTTTTAACTCTTCGATTTCCGCGCTTTTTCCTTTTGAACTGTTGCTCAACTCGTCAACACTAGCCTCCAGTGTTGTTATAACATCTTTCAAGACTAGGATTTCTTGTTGAAAGCTTTGTTTTTCTTCTTGCGACTTGGACAAGGAGATTTCGGATTGTGCTATAATGGTTCCCAAGTTGCTGACCTCTTTTTCTTTCTCTTCTAAGATCATTCTCCATTCTCGATCTTTTTCTTCAATATTTTTCGCTTCAGTTTCCACTTGTGTTTTCAGTTCTGCTTCCAAACAATTTAAACGTTCTTTCGTTGTCATCACTTTCGTTTCCAGTCCACTTTTCTCCTCTACCAGTGCGAGGTTTTCCTCCACCTTTTCAGCTAACTGTTTCTGACAATTTTCGAGGTTGACGTGCAATTTCCATGACGCGTCTTTCCGTATGACGATGAGCTCTTCGCCGTTTTCATCCAACAGATACTGTCCATCGCCAAGTTTGCCATGTAACTTGTCATTTAGTTCTTTCATTCGTTTCTATCACAAAAAGCATGATTTACGTCATAGTTTACGTGATCTGTTTACGTGAAATCCTCATAAGAACATTGTTACCGAACCTACCTTTGCGTATCGTAACTGTGTTTTTGTTTCCTCGAACGATTTCGTAACCTCTCGTACCTGTCGCTTCAAATCGACAACCTGGAATCGCATCTTGAATTCTCGTAGTTCTCCCTGTTTCGTTTCTTCCGCTCCAGCCATCTGATCTTCTAAATAACTCTAAAGTTACGAAAATACAACATTTCAAATTCAGGAGAATGCACACATCATACACATATGTTTTCAACCGTGAAGACACTACGAATGGTTGGAGTTGTATTGAGACACTCACTTCTGTATGATTTGAGTTCATGTCCGTTCTTCTTTTTCTCTATATCGTGTACCAAAACTACTTGTTCGTTTTTCAAGAAAAAAAATATTAAAATTTTATTGGAAAGCTTCTAAAAATCTGATTACTCAAAGCAACGAATAAGATGTTGAAACAAAAAGAATTTTATTTTTCGACGAAGAGTTGTTGAACTTCTTCATGAATTATTCAAGCGACAAAACCAAAGGATTTTTTCATTGTTTTCAGGTTTTTGATTTTTTACCCCTCTTTTTTTTGTTTATTTTGGTTGGCTTCATGTCGTGTAAGGTCACGTTATTATTCCTAAGATAAAAAAGAAGCGTTTACGGAAATTCAGTTTTTTCTCTCATTTTGTTTTCTTTCAGAAGAACAGTATTTTGTGCTATCGAACAGCTTTCTCTCCAAGCCGTTTTCAACTATGACGGTATCTCGGAATCCCAAATCGGATATCGGATCATGAAGCAGTGGTTTGAACGTCAATGTTGGTAGAGTTGGAGGCATATGTAAACGATGAGAAACGATGTGTAGCCTGTTCACACGTACTTAAAATCCTCTTTAGAATTTACCGGCTCCAAACTTGACAGGATGTTTGACATCGAAAGAAAGCAAGGCTTATATTTATTTACTCCCCCGGTTGCTTTCTTGCGTGGTGTGAGCATTTTTTGACCTGGCCATTCCTCTCCTAACTTCAATTCACTTTTTACTACAAGAATGATCGTGGAAAGTGTGATCGCTACACTGTGCTTTCGAGTGGTGCATATTTTTCATCGTGTATCATTTTTATTTATTGATTGGTCGATATTTATAGCTGTCCGAAATTATCTGAACGTGAGCGCAATCTTAACATTTTTAAGAATTCTTGCGCCCATTTCATCTGGATTGGCGGACAGCATATTTTAAAACGATCAAGTTTATAAAACGAAATTTTTAGAAATAACGAATAAAATAAAAATATTGTTTTTAGCTGGTGTATATATTAAGGCCTATGATTCTATATTAGATTTTATATTTGAGCTAAAAATGTTCAAATGTTTAGAAGCGTTTTTAAGACATCTTAACAGATCCTCCTTTTCAGGGTTAAGAGACTGATTGAATGGCGTAATAATGGCCTGATAATGGCGGTATTAGCTAATTCAACAATGAAAAATAGTTTTAAGATATTAATATTATATGCAGCGTGTGCAATCTATAAATATTTGACTAAAAAAATGGATAGTTATGTTGCTCGTTGTCTTTTCTTTTAGTAACTAACCCTACTCTGCAGAAATGTGTGCCATATAGATGGGTTGTTGTCGGTCCAGTGTACGGACTATTAAATTTGCTGAACAAACCGTGGCAGGCTGTTTAATCATCTAATTCCTTGTGAGGTTGTGCTTGTTACTTACTTAAGTGATGATAAGCCCTTCTCGAATTTCAGTTTGAACATCGTGTTAACGCCTTTTCATCAAATCCTACCTCGATTCTGTGTTAACAATTATTTTGCTATTTTTAATATCTTTATTACTGAATAATTCCTAACATGGCGAAGAGAAGGCAAGACAACTTAGAACTATTTCTTCGTGTTTAAGAAATACAGTCTGCACTCGAAAAGTGGAACCCGAATTTTCAAGGGAAAAAGATTAAAGTTCTACGAAAAAATGCAAACCTACATTCTTTATCACATTTTAAAAATGGCAGCGGTGCAGACAGCCAAGCAAAGGTTTGCTGGCGAATGCTTGCTACAGTAAGTCGTGTATAGGTGAAGACAAGGCATGGAAAGAAATCGAAGGGAGTCGAAGAAGTTAGCTACCACAAAGAAGTATGGTATTGCGAAAAATACAATTTCGCACCGGTTAAGAAAACAAGAAACGAATAAAAAAGAAAAGATTATTTTTCTTTATAATTTCCCTACTATTCTTCTTTCTTTCGTTTTTTGAGTCGACCCGTAAATGATCCATTTTCTCGAAAATCGCGTAAACGATCCATTTTCTCGAAAATCGCGTAAATGATCCATTTTCTCGAAAATCGCGTAAGTGAAACCATTTTCGCTGGTCCCATGGGCGTTCCACTTCGAGCGCAGACTGTATGGCTGCGATGTGAGTTTCATTGGTTGTCATGTGAACGGTTTGACTCGCTGACCACTCTTATTAAACTTGTACTTCACGTCATTGAAAGTTTTAAAAAGTTAAATTACGGGCTAGAGAAGAAAGTCCATTTCAAATTTCTTGAGTGATGCTTATTGCCAGCCGAGTGAGAAGGGTATATTTTCACTGGCGTGTAAGATATGTTCAAGATATATTACCACATATGGTAATTTGTTGATGTTTTTGCTTGCAGGTTTTCCTTAGTTAACATACAGTTATTGAGATACAAAACGAATTTTTGTACATAATGTTCAATAATTTTTCATAAGGTCCAACAAAAGCTAGTTGTTCTTACTTTTGAGCCTCTTTTCAGTCTGAATTGTTGGTCAGCGGCGCGGAATTGTTCTGATTTTCTTCTATGGTTTATAAAGATATTTTTTGAGTTCAGCCTCCTTTTGTTCTTGCTTTTGAAACTTTTGAAAAATAAATCTGCTTAGAAAGAACCCTAAGCTACACAAGTCCAGTTCTTCTCTACAATTCAGCCTCATTTTGTTTGAACTTTTGGACCAAGGATAATGTTTGTGTCGATGTGTAACATCAATAAAGATTTCGTCAGCCTAATGTTGTAAAAGGAACAAGTCACAGCACGCCTACACAACGAAAGAAATGATGAAAGTCAAACCTTCATCCAGACACTACTCTGTAGCAGACACTTGCCCATTTCCCAGCACTACTAACCCAACATGGTAAAATCTCTATAAGACAGATTGGAGATCGAAGAAAATGTTGCTATGTACGCTAAAGCGAGGATATCAATAATACTGTATGTAAGTAAAAGCCTCTCTTCTTGATTTTCCAGAAGCAATGATGGCGTCTATTCGAGAAAATGCGACAGTCAGCTTCCACCATCATGTTCGCTCTTACCCCCGCTATGGAATTTCATGTATCTTATCAGTAAAAAATCCGTTGGTAGAAAATTTCGTCGGCAAAAAGTTTCGTCGGTAAAAAATATTCGTCACCAAGACAAAAACTCGTCACTTTTTACCGACGGATACAGGTCGAAATTGTATTGGGCGGGACTCCATGCTTTATGGAAGCATTTTTATTTGATAGCCCTTTCTCGATTTCTTTAATGCAGTTTCCTTTCCGACATCTTGATACTAAAAAGATATAATCCAGCATTCGAAAGATTAAAAACATTCGAGGATTCGATAACTGAAATAGCGTTCGAACCACAACAAAAATGTTCATTTGTGATACGGTTTCTATGTGCGACATTTTCCGAGATAAAAATTCGAGATCAGGACTTTTTTGTCGCCAGGGACTAAACATTAGTTCGAAATATCGGGAAGTTCGGAATACCGGAGTTTGAGAGTTTGAGATACCGTTAGAAGTAGAAGAACAAGGCATACTACTTTACTGATTGAGCTAAAAAAATTAAAAAATTAATCAAGAATTAAGTATCATCCAATTCTCCCACAGAAAGGAAATATTTACGTTTTCACTACAAAACTCGCAAATCTGCTTAATCCATATGTCGTCTCGTTTACAAATTATAACATTTACGTAACAATAAAAAACAACAGCTTTATCTTCGATCTGTGAACCCCCGTCTACAGGAATTAACAAGGTGTTATGACAAAAAGTTCATTATGGTTGTTTAAAACATGTAATTTGTTGTATGGTGAAAAGAGATAAATCCTTTATAGGGTATTACTGGAAGCAATACTGACACAGAAAAGGTACACTCTCCTCCCCATGGTTGATATGGAGATATTTTCATGATCGTACAGAGAGAGAGGGTGGGTGCGATTAAATGAGAGTGATGTTCATTTTAAAAAATTAAAATTACAGAACCCTCAAAAGCTTCTTCAGATTTGGGAATTTTTATCGAGAAAACGTCTAGCAATGTCACCGGCCTTTTACGTTTTCCTGTGAGAGTTCCGCCAAGGATATTATTGCGCCACCCACGAAGATATTTACGCCAATCATTTACTGAATTATTCAGAGTGCAATTGAAATGGGAAATATAAAAGTTGTGTTTTTTACAACGTCAATGCTGTATACTGATACGAATATTATAGTGAATGTTTCATAAAAGTCTCTGTGATGAAGAGCCTTAGAAAATCAGCTAAGAATTCAAAGCATTACGGTTGAGAGGTCATCGGGTTAGGGGGTTTTACAACATCTTATAATGTAACAAAATGTGAAATAGTTTACACACACGATCTAACAAACGGTTTTTTTTAGAAAAAAAAAAGACTTTTTACTTATAATTACCTAGGGAGATTTTTTATTCGTACCTATCAAGAAAGAAACTTCAAAATGCAATCAAAGTAAGTTTATATCTCTTGTTTTTCTTTGGGCACATAAACTGTGTTTTACAAATATAAATATTTTGAAATAACCAGTTCTGACGGCATTTAGTTCTGCATGCAATTATAAACGATGTATGTTCAAACTTGATAGCTTTCTAACCAACACATGGTTTCAGAGAGTACTGACTCAGTTACTTTTCAGAGGGTATTGACTCAGTTACTTTTGATAAGTATCTTTAAATTCTGCTTTCCGTTGAGGGCAAAAAGTTTTGAATGCTTCATCCAAATTTTGCTATTCTCAAAGAAATCCAAATGTGATTTCGTAGTTCATAATAATTGGATTTATGCTTTGATTTTTCCTCCAACTTTGTCAGTAGTGAAAACGAAACAAATCCAAGCCAAAGCTGCTCTTCTTGGCAGAAGAATTATACAACAATAGCTTAGTTTACACGCTACTTTCATAAAAACAATAAAATCTGGTCTGAGGCTGGTTTATTTTTAGAGTTTTTTTCAGTCTGCATTATTCTTATTTTTTTTCTTAGTGTTTCAAATGTCAGCCTCGTTCTTATTTTTGGAAAAAATCAATCGAGCCTCATCTTCATTCGAGCATCATCTTCTTATTTTGATCTTGTTTCTTAGAAAAGTGTTCTATAAAAAGCATTGCTGACTCTGTTGTTTTTTGTTTTTTTTACTTCTGCTCGCTTCAAGAGCCAGGTAGAGATGAACGTATGTACTTAAGAAAACATAATGCTGATGGTCAGTTCCCCAAATTCCCCTCGACCCATTTACAACATTATTATTCGTAATCACTGGATGTGAACTTCCGATCTTCTCACATCAAGACGATTTGGTTTGTGGGAAACATTGAATATGAAACTTTTAAAGATTTATAATTTACAAAGTTAAAACTTTGGGGAGCTTTTGTTCTTTCCTTCATATCCCAAATTCAAATATTCACATTTTCATATTCACTGATAGTCTTGGAATGTTGTTAAAACACTGGTTGTCCAAGTTTTGTGCACAGTTTATCAACCGAATGAAATAATTTTGTTATCGGTAACAAAGATATTTAATTGCATACAACGCATTTGCAATATTAGATAAGATGTTTTAGTGGTAACATAACGAACGGTTTTCGTTAGATCATAAACATTACTACGCTGTACGTCATGAGTGTTTTCATGTCACACATTACACGAATACTAAACCTGGTTTTTATTTTCGATAAGTTGATTATCTTGCCGCACATAGAAGTCCATACACTCACGCGTGTGGTTAAAAAGAATGTGCAAATATCACGTGACCACATTTTACGGAGGAAGATGTTGAATTAACTAAACTAATCTCCATCTGAATATTCTTCAGGAATCAAATCTGCGAAATGTTTTTGATCTTAGTTTGAAAAAGCAAAACGTAAACAATATGATGGCTTTTAGGAGGTTGCTGAAGAAGTTGTTGTTGCCTTCTTCGAAAACAAGAAACCGACCTCCTTTTCGATATTATTGAGAACCCAATAAGTACGCCTGTTTTTTTTTTGGTATGCCATGATTTTAGAACCTCTCAAAGATTGGTCGAGGTTAATGAAGAGTCTAGCGCAAATGTGCTACCATAAAAATTAAATTTTGGCAAGTTCACCTGTCCAATTTTATTTATGCATAATTTGATAAGGACACAGTCAAATCAAAGCACGATATCAAATCAATTTGACGTATTCAATGATGCGTAAGACCAAAGAGGGTGAAGAAAAAGAAAATTCAGAATTATCACGTGACACTGGTAACATTTTGGCGTTTCATGTACATCAACCAAATTAAAAACATGCAAAGAAATAAAATTTAACGACAGATCTTTCAATTGCAAGTTATTTTTGTGGTTTGCAGGTCGTCTTCAACAGGTTTGGGTAAATAGAATTATGATAATCTTGTCAACAATAGTTTTTGAAGTTCTCAATATGTTTTTGATGGCGTCACATAACCTAAACAAAGTTTTTGTTCTGACAGATATCAGGGAACGCTAAAAAACAACAAAACTCGCCAACCAAAACTATTTTAGCAAACTCTCAACTTAAATATGCACCTTTATTAACTCAAGGTTGTCAAAACAATGTTTTGTTTAAATGTCTTTCTGAAGAAGAGAGAAGCTACATCTTGAAATGATTTTCTCCGTTCAATTGTTTAGTTCATTTTTAACCTGAATCCGTTTTAGTCCGTTTTAATCCGTTTCCTATTTTTAACATGTTTTTGCAGATGATTCACATGAACTAATACACTTAATCGGTCTCTTTCCGAAGATCTAACGTTAATTTTTCGTTTTCTCCCGGGAAAATCAGCAAAATTGAACTGCTCCTTTTAAATCAATTTGAAACATTTCAGTCGTTCGTCATCCACATTGCACATTGGTGATTTGATCTACTCTGTGGTCTGGTTTTTGGTTTTTACATTGACGTTTCTCGATTTTGATATTAAAAATTAAATTTGAGGTGAAAGAAATTTTACAGACCGGAATTTCTTTGTGTAACAGGATTTACAATTTTTGTTGTTTTTTTTTTGGTTAAGGCGATAGAAGTTCGTTTCGTATGGTTGCTCATTTGTAGCAAAATTCAAAATAGATATTTACATTCACGTTCAAGAATTTTTTATTCACATTCAACAATATCATATTCATATCAACAAAATTGATGCTGAGGTACTTTTATTTCCATAAAACTTCTTGATGAAAACTTTTATTAGCACAAGACATAGCCTCACCATGGTTAATTTACAGGTGGACTGTTTTCATTATTCAAAAATGGACTTGAAACACGCAGATCGATAAAATGAACATAACCTTATGTTGTTGACGAACCTTTTCTGGGATTTTAATATTCATTTCGTTTAGTTTTTACTGCCGTCATATATGAATGTTAGGCCATATCTCAAAATTTTCCATAATTTCACTCATTTATTCCCTTTACATCTGGTATTTTTTTAAAAAAACTGCTCTTCGCCTGTTCTTGTATCGCTAATCGGTTTCCTTTAGTGACCAATAATTTACTGACCAGATCTGAGTTACCGAATTCCTTGAATAGTAATTTTACACCTTGCATATAAAAGTTTTTCTTCAATGTGCATATAATTTTGTTGAATGTAAATAAAAATACGTATCTTGAATTTTGCTACAAATTAACAACCATAGTTTCGAAAATCATCTAATGTTTGGATACAAACAAGTTTCGAAAACCATCTAATGTTTGGATACAAACAAGTTCAACGATGACAACGATGGTAACTGAAAAAAAAGTCTCTTTTCCTTTGTCAGATCCTGGCTAATCACAATTTTCACTTTCCAAACACTTCCACTTTCCATTCATATATCAAAAGGAGAAAATTCCATGCAAAAACCCTTTTACCACATCAGATAAAAAGACATGAAAAAGACTAGGTACGAAGTCGGAAAAATTATCTACTAAGCTATTGGTTAGTAAGTTCATCTAGCAACAAAAGATACGAGCAAAACACAACTATAATTGAAATTCCTAACAGTAATTCGATATGCTAATAAAAGTAATAATAAACGAACAAATCTTTTTTTTTTAAATTCCCGCTTTTTTGCATTGTTGACCTATATAAATAATTGAATACATTTAAGATGGTCCGGATAACTTTAAGCTGACCGGATTGTTGTTAGAACATATCTTTTAGAAAAAAAATTATTTGAATGAACAACGTTGTTTTAAGTTACACATAGTGCGTGCAAGGAAGATAACATAAATCGACAGAAGGGTTAAAGAAGAAAACTGAATTATATTTTTAAGAGAAATTTTTATTACGTTATTATTGTATTCGTTGATTCTGGTAGTTCAGTTGCAAGAAACCACAAACTGCGTTGGAACACACATATTATGGTCCAGGTATACTAAATTTTTGTGGTTTTCCAAAACTTTGAAGAAAGCCAAAAATAAAATTCAAATCAAAATAGCATAAGTGCGCGTCTCTTTTACCTTTTCTTTCATGCATATTTTCTTTGATATCTTATTGTAATATTTTTTATTAACTGAAAATTATGTTGCATTTGGAATTCGAGCTAATCAAAAAAGCAAAAATAGTCTGACATACAACTCAACATTTGAAACATTTACAGTTTTCAATAGCAATTGATTTTATTAGATGTAATTGGCAGCCATGGTTGTTCTTCAACTACATTACAAGTTTGTTTTTTTTGGTTTTACAGAATATGACAGTTTTAGAATATGAATCATTCTGTTGTAAATATTCACATGGTTTTTGTTCTTTGAAAGTAACTTCAGCGATGGAATTGAAAAAAAATCAACAACGATAATTATAAAAACAACAAACAACAATATCTGTGATACAATCATTACTTATGCATTTTCCTTCTAACTACCCAATTAGTGAGTTTATAATATTGAAAAGCAAATAAAGGTAGCGCGTTTGGGGTCCTTTATATAGATCATTACAGATTAAAATTTTGAAAATCAAATTAATCACGAATTTTTTCGGTTACAAGGTAGGTCGGTGCGCTGGCAAAAACATTTTGTTACTCATAAAACCTGCCCAGGATTATCATCGGCTGAATTCCTAAAACAAGAACTGGAGTCATGGTTGAGAAAAAAATTATTATTATTGCTTTTTCGAATGTAGAATGGAGAGAACAAGGCTTATATTTACTTTTACCAGTTGTTCAAAGGTACACTACAATGACATATTATAATTTTAGCAAAATGAATAAATACAGCCTATGAAGAGGAATAAAAAGAGCCTCAAGAGAAGCGTATAATAAAACTGAAGTAAATTGGTAATTTGTTATTTTAGATGTTATATTTTGAGAATGAATTAAAATGTTCATTTTGGTACCATGAAAAATCGTGATCATTTCGTCTTCACATCCAGAACCGGAATAAAAAAATGTTCACGACTTTTTATGAGTCTGGTGAGGAAGATTTCTGACAAATCACACGAATATTCCGCCTGGCCTGTTGTTTTCCTTGTCTTTATAAACACCTATTTAAGAAACCAACATAATTATGTAATTCATGGAGCTATACCTATCGTAACGTCGTCATCATACTTGCTTTAAAAGCTTTTCTTTAAGTTGATGATCAAAAAAGCTCATTTGAAGAATGAGAACATGTGGTTTTTACACTTTTCTAAAGCTTGCACCGCCTTTACCACTCACTTGCAGTTTTGGTTGTGCTTTGCCCAAACACAGTATCTACAGAACGTAATATCGTAATTAATACTTGGAAAGTGTTGCATCCAAAAACGAAAGTGAAAGTAATTTATGTCGTCGTTCCAAGAAATTTCCGAAAATTGTGCGGTGCAATGAATAAATAAACAAAACTATTCCAGCAAACTATTATTTCCTCATATTGACAGCAAAGCAATTAATTAACTTATAAGTGCGTCAGTTATAAACATGCTAGAATTCTGATTTATAATATCAGAAAGTGTTGCATGTTGCCTGTTGTAAAAAAGGTTTCACCTCGTTTTCTTCTCCAGTGAGTTTTGTAGTTTGATCATGTCAATAAACCCGAATCAATCCGAATAGACCCGAATCAATCCTCTTACACGTTCGTCAGATTTATTATTATGCCAGTATTTAGATCATATCACACATAATTTTGCAAAACCTTTTCTATAATTCTGTAAGACCCGCCTTTTCGGATGCTTTATTCCTTACAACGTCCATTTTTTTTTCAATAAAAAAAATTCAAAAAATAAAAGAAAAATATATTTTTTCAGTGGTAGCTGTATATATGAGCATTAGTAGCACGCAGATTGAAGCGGAAATCCGATAATGTCTGCTTCGCCACTGAGTGTTTCATACTTTTTTCCGTTTATTTACAAGAATTACTAAATTTACCAAAACACAAAGCAAAAGGAGAATTGTAATGATCTATGCATGTATTTTTGTTTAAGTTGCTAGGGTTGTCATGCTAGTGAGAGCTATATTCAAGGACTTAGAATATATTGTGTCATTCCTATTTCATGTATGAAAACACTCTTTACTTTTAACCGAATTATCTACTCATAGGTAATTTTCCATTATTTTCTCTATAAACATTGCAAAATATTATCTCTTTTTTACATCAAAACAATAATTTAAAAACAAAAGAATACTGCGATGTGATTGGATAGGAATCATGTTATTAGAACAATAAAAGAGCTTCTGAATGGTTAAAAAATCATGTTATTTCAAAACAATACGATCACGCAATGTATTGACCGGTACGAACAAACTTTCGTCCCGGACGCTATATTTAAATCGATTATACGCAGAGAATGAAATTAACAATACACAGATTATTAGATTTTGTTGATAACTGAAGACCGATTTTCTTTTGATTTTTGGATGAGTGCATAAGAATCCAAATTTAAATCATCTCCCAAATATTGTCGTGAATAGTCTTTAGTTCTTTGGGTTTTAAATTTTTTTAAATACAAGTCGTCATGTTATTTTATTTTGACCCATTCTGACCACGTTTGAATAAGAAACTCAGATAGCAAACGCCACAAACATGTACATATTATAAAACTAGTTATCTTTCAACGCATGATCATGTAACGCTGGTAAGCGAACGGAACACAGGGTCATACAAGCTAAACCACAAAATATAAGCTATCCTCTAAGATAGAAACCTCGGAGGTGTGTCACGAAATATATGATACTGCTCACGAGGCGTGGAAATCGTTGAGAATTTTCACACTTAAATCATATTAACATTTCAAAAATACTGCCACCAATTACGTCCTACCACTATGCCATTTCAATTTGTTCTGTTCTTTACCGAATTTTCTTTGAGAAAAAAGAGCTTCGTCGTTTTTTGTTGTTTCTTTGATATAAGAAAGATAGGTAGAAGGTTTCTTCCAATTAGCTACAGTGTCTAGGTTTTGTTAAGGATGAAACTCAGTACAAATACAAAATATATTGTGGTTTAACAAAAACTTTGCTATTCCTACTTAAAAAAGCGTGTATAATCAATAACGATTTCTTAAACTGAGGAAATGCTATTTGTGACCTAGAGGAAAATCAAGTACTTGAAAGCAAATGTTTCGTTCATGAAGTGACGTCCATGACCCTTAAAAAAAGATGTTTTGCTCTTCTATAGAAACTGTTAAATGGCAACCATCTGACAGTCGACAAGATAACCAGGCAAATGATACCCGAGGGCCGTCAAGATGGTACAAAGAAAATGAACGCTGTTATAAACTTTCAAAATACGACAGACATTGTGAACAAATCTAAAACAGACGCTTGGTCGGCACAAACAAATTGTGATCAATTGAAGACGAGCAGCATGAAGCAGAGTATTACTGAGAACGATGATGGAGGAAAGGAGCAGTCGAAAGATGGACGAAAGGTAAACAAAAAGTCTTTCTGCCAGGTGAAATGAACTAGTGAAATAACTAGAAAAGCTCTTCAAAAGTCTAGATATCTTACTGTTGGTGTAAAACATTTCCCGGATTTCAGTTTAAACGTCAGTAATTTTCATCAAGTCACTACACCAAAACAAGGCAGGGTAGGATGAAATCTCACCGTTTGAAAATTAATTCAGGAAATAATCTTTAATAGTCCCTTTTCACAGTTATAGAGATTATATCTAAAAATTCGCGATACGGGTGTTTTTCAAAGACCACCTTGACTTCACAAGCAATCTTTGAGGTTGTTGGGATCGGTTGTTATAGTATTCAGTTTATTATTATTGTAACTTCAAAATAAGTAAAAGAAACTGCCTATAAACTGACTGTGGCTTTTCTATATAAGTCTCAGATTTCGGAAAACAACAAAATCATAAATAGGTGAGTTTTGAAAATTAAGAACAGTCTTAGTTTCTTGAAACAATGTGAATTTATATGTACCAAGCCTATGATTGGAGAGTGATTGATAACAATTCACTAATGATAACTGGTAGAGTTGTGAGTCGTATGCTGAGAACAAGGAAAGTAAAAACACTCAAAGGTCGAATCCTTAAGAATTCGAAATTTCGCAATCAATAAAAATGTTCGCTGACGAAAGTCACAGAATTTGAACCAATGGTGAGGAAAGTTTTAACAAGTGAAATATTTCGATCGACGAAATGATGATATGATCTAATTACAGCGACAGGAGCATATTCAGAAATTTAACAGACGTATTCGTTGAGTGTGATTTTACAATTTTCGCGCGAATACGTGTATTTATTTTGATCACGTGCGTCGATGAGAGAAAGCGTGCTTTCTGAAAACGAGGCTGTATTACTAGTGAAAGTGAAAGTGATGACTTCAATGTTAGCTTTAGTTTTTTTACAATTTATTGGAGAGATTTCAAACGTTTGACTTTGGATTCGATTTTTGTGCCTTTGTGAAATCTTAATACAAAATCTTTGTGAATTTGTTTTATCCTTGACATACTATAGGAATTAAAAAATTCTCTTTGTACTATAATTATCCCGCTATCACCTATTATACAAAATTCCTGAGATTGCAAGTGAATTATGATTTGGAACAATTTTAAAAACATGAAAGTTATTACTTTAATGAGCCAACTTGTTTTGCAATACCTTGCATTCCCAGATGTAATTACCTTCACGAGGTCACCATCCTTACTGAGGGTTCTTAACAACTATAACAGCTTTATGCAAATGGAGAGTTGTAAATGAAATTTTTTTTCACAAACAAAATATATATAACTAAAATGAAATTTACGTATGAATTAATTTGATTTCGCTGGAACAAAGAAATCCTTTGTTTTTCAATCTATTTTGCATGGCTAAATTTTTGAAACAAATTGATAAAAACCACTGAGATTATGGTTCCACACAAAGTAAATTAGTAATTCTATCAGCAAACAACAAAGACATTATGGTAAGTGGCTATGTAACTAAAACTATGGTATACATGCTTTTCAGAAATTTTAAGTGGTTAATGGATTAGATAAACTAGATCTTATTAATTTCTGATGGCATTTATTTTTTCTGTTTAACAAGAGGTTGTTGCAAATTTATAGCATTACTGGTGTTTTGACATCCTCTTCTGAGATATCGATTTGTTAAGTGACTTTTAAAAACCAATGCTTTTGATTGACTTTATACAGAAATCATTAAAATCACAACAATTTAATAAGAATAATATTACAGTGTTTTTCTCATTAGGTTTTGTATTGAACTCCTTGGTGTGCAGAAGGGGATGTTTTGTTTTTTCCATTTGTTCTTTTTGAGATGAATTCTTGTACATCCTATTTGTAATTGTAACAAGATAAAAGTTATAATCAACATGTATTTCAAAATTAAATCAACAATAGTGCCTTTATTTGTGGACTTAAAGTTCACAAAGAGCAGTGTTATTTAACTGCATGAAATATAATCATTTTATCACTATTTCTTTTGGTTTCATATATCACTATAAAGAAAAGATTCTTATCTTCTGTTAGCTTATGCAGAGTACTTGAACTGATTAAATAGGATATGAGTCTATCAGAAAACTTTAGTACAGTATGAATTGATAATTTGAAAACATTTATAATCTTGAGAAGCACCAAAAGACCTGTACTATGGTATGTGTTATTTGGTTTTTTTATGGCGAGATGTTCATAACAATGCATCCATCAGGTAACATTTACAAGTAAGGTTGTTAAAGGAGTCCCTGACAGAAGATACAAAGATTTTGAAAAATAGTGTTATGTCAACAAACTTATTTGCAGAAAATGTAACTTCGTATCTTTATTTTCAGCTTATCTCATTAGAAGGTAAATAAACTGCACAGATAAATGCTCCAGCTACTAGTTGCTATCATTTGTAAACAAAAAGTACTTCACTTCATCTGCATTTTTGATAAAACCTTTAGTTAAGTGTTTTCATCTGCATTGTATTATGTTGTTTTGAAAATCAGAAAATCAGATTAGTGTGAAACGGGAATTAATACATGATGAGTTTAAGTTAATGGATTCAAAACTTGACTCGGAATTTGAAAATGCGATAAGTTTGTGAAACACATTTGTGTTTGTTTGGCTTAGTACTCGGATTTCACAAATATTATTTGAGTAAATATTGTTTTCATCTTTTTATTGCTTTAAAAATAGAAGAAAAATAAAACCATGCCCATTGAAATTGTTTCTAGTGGAATACAACAAATTGAAGGTTGGTTGCAGTGATGTGCTTTCACTTGGTCAGACCCCATGCAAAACATTTTCTTTACCACCATATCCTCTAAAACTGTGCTTTATTCAAATACATAGGTACTTGATGTTTATGTCCTGTATTTTTCCATTCCTTGATTAACCACACATTTCTCCTACAATGAATGTTTACTATCAAGATGGGAAATGCATTAAGTCATTGTCAGCAAGTTTAAGTAGAGGTTTCGAATGGGAGGTCCAAGTCCATTTATGCCACCATTGTTTTGTCACAGCGTCAATAAATTCTGTTTTCACATTAGTGAAACATTACACTGCCTCATGTGCAAAACAGAAAAAAACATTGAATTTTATCAATGAATGACAACTGCTATCTCAAATTTTGGAAGACATGAATGAAACTAAAAGATTACAAAATTCATATCTGTTTATAGTTGATAGGTCAGCAACGAGCCAGAAATATGTGTTAACTTCCTGCAAGTATAATGTTTTAACTGTTAATCTTGCGATAAAAAGTAGTTATAGCATAGCTTTGTAAATGCAAACATTGCGTCACTAATGTTTAACTGACTGACCTATTCCCTAATTATTTCGAGGAATCTATATTTTCTAGTAAATGCATTAACATAAATTTGTATTAAATTGATGATTAGCTTTAAGTAAATATTGCTAATTGCTAAGGCAAGTAAAGATATTTTTGTTTTGTAGTCACCAAATCCACAACTTGCCAAAAGAGGAGGAACGCCGATAAGTAACGAAAAAACAAAACCTGCTGGAGAAAAGAAAGTAGTAAGTTGTTTTTAAGGAGTTTGAAGTTTCTTAAAAATAACTATCTTATTTCCTTATGAGTGAACTCAAATATTGAAAAATTATGTTCTAATCTTCTTTCTTAGTTTCGGTCTTCACAAGTATCATCCATTCATTCACGTGCATTTAGGCCAGGTCTTGTTCCTACCCCAGTAGCATATCCATGGGGAGGACACATCAATTGGGCAAGTTATTATCTAAGTCAACAGAGGCATCCCGTTAGTCCTGTAGTATATGGATACCAACCAGTGAGTTCATTGATCATGAAATCAAAATCATTGTGTAATGTCTTTGAATACTAATGCAGTTTTGATCTTGTTTCTATTGTTTCAAGTATACACTTACTGTAGCCTTGAAAAGAGGAATTGACAAAACGTGGTCTGTGAAAACAATGTAGCATTTGTGATCTTTTATGCACTTTACAAGATATAAGTATCTGTTATTTAATTATTTAAACTTTAGACTTACATTCAATATCCATCTGGAATTAATAATCAACATAACACTACTTCCAATGCAAGCTCCATGTACCATGACTCATATGACAGCCACCATGGAGAGAAACTTAGCAAAACTAATTTATATATAAGAGGTCTACACAGTACAACGACAGATGAAGACTTAGTAAACATGTGTCGAATGTGAGTGTTAATAAGGAGCAATTCAAAATTTTACAGCTTGCAATTATAATTTTCATCGACAATTATTTTCTCTGTTGTAGTTATGGTAATATCATATCCACAAAAGCCATCTTGCACAAAGACACTAACCAGTGTAAGGGTAAGACTATCATAATTTCTCATTTAGCTCCCAAAAAACAAACACAAGACCAACAAAAACAAAACTGTTAAAACTAAATATAATAGGTCTGTAAATAAACCTCATTCAATGATTCTCACATTTACTAACCAAAACATTGCAGTAATACTAATACTCAATTGTGACTGGGGGCTAAAATTGAGAAAATATGGTACCTATTTAGTATCTTACTTACTGTATGTTCTCTTTTAATTAACATTTTATAACGTGCTAATTAGTAACAAAAAGTCAAATATAACCCAATCGATGGTCCTCAAAATCTATCAGGAAATTCTAATACTGGTCAGAGTCTATTGTTTGTGTTTAGGTTATGGTTTTGTTGATTTTGACAATCCAGTGAATGCACAACGAGCTGTCACAGCCCTACAAAACAAAGGAATTCAAGCACAAATGGCAAAAGTAATATTCAAGTTTTCCTTAAAGTGTATTTTTCCCTTTATTGCTTTATTTATTTATTCTATCATGATTTCTTTACAGCAACAAGAACAAGATCCCACAAATCTATATATTTCTAATTTACCAAAACATGTTGATGAACAGGTGAGGTTGTGTTTTGAACGAAAATGAAGATAAGATTAATATCTGATCACATGTAATCATCATCATGTTTCTAAGAATTACGCTTGAGAGGTCAAAGGTATCATTATAGGTTTGTCAAAATAATACCAGCCTTGGTACTACTGTGGAAACATTTTTGACATCCTGATTGAAGTATTCTGTTCTATTGATTCTTTTCAGCAATTGCAACATCTACTGCATCCCTATGGAAATGTTATTTCAACAAGGATACTCCGTGATTCCAATGGTTCCAGTAAATGTGTTGGATTTGCAAGGTAGTTGAAAGGCAACTTGTCATGTCACAATCATCAACTTGTTTGTCTGTATATATGGATGTTTCTTTCGATTTAGAATGGAATCCAAAGAAATTTGTGAAGCTATCATTAATAAATTAAATGGACAATATTTTCAAGGTTTAAATTTGTCATCTTCCACTAAACTTTTCAGTGCCGATCTTTTTGAAATCTTTATGCCCTACTTGCATCATTTTCAGGTTGCCCTGAGCAATTGCTGGTGAAATTTGCAGACGGAGGTCCAAAGAAGAATAAGCAAGAAAAGATATGGAGAGAACCACATGATGGATATATTGGGTATGAATTGAGAACTCCTGTTTCGTAAGTAAATAATATTGATGAAAAGATTCTTGATCAAATTCTCATTTCTGAGACAAATTTTTACCAATAAACGCAAAGGTTCAGAAAACTTTTCATTTTACAAGTTTCTCTTTTTTATGTGGTTTAGGACTATGGGAAGCCAACCACCTTCCAGAGTTACTCCAGTAGTTCAAAATACAATGGTACGTAGTTATGAAGAAAACTTTCTATCAGAATTCCTATAATAAACTGTGCTCTAGTTTGTTGTATACACTCTTGACGTGACTCGACTGTGTAGTAGTGCATAACACTACAGTCGTCATTTTCTGAAGTATTTTCGCAATACTTGTCAGCATTATTCAAAGATAGGATTAAAACTTTTGTATTTACGATCTATATAAATATTTTGCTCATAAGTGTAGTCATGCCAAACTTTTTTCAATGATATTGAATATATTAACTAAAAGGCCTCGTCGAATGAGTATAGGTGATGAAGAGAATGTGATTGCTGACTTATTTTTATTTCTTGTTTCAGTCAAAATCATAAACTTTCACGTTTGTTTAGATAACACAAGGTCATGGCAACAACTCTAGTATAGCAACCTATGTAAGTGACGTTGACCGTTTGATCGTTCTCTTGATGGTGTTGTTTTTTGATGGCTGGTTTTGATGACTTTAGATTCCTGTTACTGGCGTTAATTGGGGAGTGCAACCTCAGTCATATGCTGTAGCTGTTTCACCACATGGAGTAATATACTCGTTTTATCCTTTGGGTAGCTGTGTGTGTGGCCCTCGTTTGACTATTATTCATGATTTCTTGTATAGGTCCCTGTAAGCCCAACTGCTGTAGAGACAATGTCACCAATGCAATCTTCTATTCCTCATATTACTAATCAGCTGACCCAGATGCACATTCATGGTGCTGGAAATCAATATATTGTTCCTACTCATGGAGGTTATTCGCACCAAAACTCATGGCAAATGTCACAAAGTCATCCCCAGGTTGGTCTTTTAACATAGTAAATCAAGTGTGCTTTACTTGAAGATATCTTCACATTTTTGTCCTATTACATGTTTATTCTAACCATGCTACTGGACAAGTACTTGTAAATAAGAAATAACTAAGTCATGTTTACGTTTCCGTTGACATTTTTGTAGGAGGCTTCTGTGGTGATGACTGCAACAGAAGTTGAAAGTAGTTTTCCTCCACAACATCTGGCAACGCATCATCCTCAGATGCAGCATAACAGCGAACAGATGTATGCGGACGAGCAACATACCAGAGTTGTCTACGCACCTTACCCTAGGTAAATTCAACAGATATATTTGGGTGAAATGACCATGGATACTTTTAAGCGTGAGTGAGCTTTCTCTGGAATAGTTTCAGAGTAGCAAGGTTTTTTTTCTCATTTCACCTACCCATCTCCCTACCATGTTTCCCCACTGAACGAGTGTTTACCAATTTAATAGTCATTTTGTTTTTTCTTGTTTCAGGAAATAGATATTTTTATGTGAAATTCTACCGAGATGTCAATCGTCCTTGTATTTTTTACAAAATGAATTTTAAGAAAATAAAAGTTTAGTTTTCAATCATTTTTATTTGTTTATTTTTATTGTTGTAGTTGTTTTTGTTGTTTTCTTTTCTTTTTTCAAATTGATGTTGTTGATGTTGGAGAGAATGATGACAGTAAGGTGGTGAATGGAACAAAAGGCATGTCGGTCCACGTGGTGCATGCTGGTCCACATGGTTTTTTAAGAAAACAATTGAAGTTCATTTATTTATTTTTTTCAATGAATGATTTCAAGTTCCTTACTTTGTTGCCTCTATTTTTGTAACAATCCTTTAAAATGTGACGAGATTCTTCCTGCTGACACTCAATTCCTATCCAAAGAAGAACTAAAATAGTTTCTCCTTCGCTCAAAGCATCTCAAAGATGCTTCTGTCACATTTTACGGTATGTTGTGAGAAATGGTCAACTTTTTCCTTCATTCTTTTTACGTGGATGAATGTTTTTCTGTTTATTTTTCTCGTGTCTCATTGATCAATGAAAAGATCAATAATTGATGATGTTATTTTCAGAGAAAGTTTCCGTTTCATGTGAAAAAAAATATTTTTTTCTACATTTGTCAGAGACAGAGAGAGAGAGAGAGAAAAAGATGTTGAAATTTTGTTTAGCTGAAAAGTCACAACCAACCCCCTGTTCTCCTCATTTAGTTTCACGCGCCCGTCATTTCCGCCCGTTTCGATTTGTATCTTTTCTTTAACAGTTCACACCCACATAGCTGTATAACTGTCTGTCATGTAACTGTCTATGAGCGAGAGAGTAGAAAACAATTATTTTGAGAGTAAGAAAAATAGAACCCAGTCTTTTTGGTCTTCATTATTGACTTTCAAAAAGGAAATGTGGTAGAGTTATTTTTTGTCAACTTCGCTCTTTTGTAAATGAATATTTATATGGCGTCTCTAAATTATGTACATTTAGAAAATGATATTCAGTCATTTTGTTGAGATTGTGTGACCACAGCACTCTGATCTAGAAGAACATGTCCATAGAATGGATCTCCTACAAATATCTATGGTCACACAATGCCAAAAGATTTTGTGAATAAAGAAGATTTATTTTTATGCTTTTATCCATTCTCCAATAGGCGATGTATTTAGGGAAGTGAAACCAATGCCCCTCAAATTTTGTTGCTCTATTTATTCTGTAATTTTGAAAATTTTAGGTTACTTGAAAAAAAGGAGAAAATCTTTTATGAAAACCAGGCTAGCAATTGACAGATAAATTTGTTTTTTGTTTTTTTAAGTTTTAGATCTATGTTGTTGTTTTTGAACTGTTGTGTTTTCGTTCTGTTTTCTCGAGGCATGTTATTTATTTGGAAGTTGTAGATCGCTTCCTTAACCCCTTTCCTCCTGTTTTGTAATTTCAAGTATTTTCTTTTTTTTTTCCCTTTTTTTTTAGAAAATAATTACTTTTTATGGAGTTAATCTTCGTAGCTCCTCGCGAATTTCGTATTTATATTAGTGTACATGTGTACATGAAAGCGTGAGCTAATAGAATGCTAATTATTTTTGGAGCGCAATTTTTTACGAGATTTTGGTGTTTTTTTGGCCTGATTTATTGCTTATGAACTCATTCCACAACTCCAAATAAATTCTGGTGTTATGCCGCATGTTCCCTCCGATGTTTGAAAGGAGAGATCACTGTCAGCATGATCACGTGACACCTGCTGTGTCAGCCTTTTTGAATGTGAATAAATTCAATCCTTACATTGATGGGGTCTGGTACAAGTTTTGTCGATGTTATGCTCCCGTCTTGTTTAATAGTCCAGTGTTGTATTTTTTGTGAATTTTGAAATTTGTTTTTACTTGTGAAAGAAAGACATTTTACAGTGTGAACATGGACAGTTCATTTATCACAACCCTCTCTTGACTAAACTTTTGATAAACAATCCAATATCATTTCTCTCCGTTCACCGAACCAATCTTAGTGCAAAGTATCTTGGTTTATTCTGTTTCGTCAGATTTCCTACTTATCATTAGATCGATCGAAGAGTTTTCAAAAAAAAAACAACTTTTGCTTTACAAAAATTTCCGAAAATTTCGCCTATAAATAACGCCCATTCTAAATACACACTCGAGGGCTCATGGGGTTGCAAACGGAATTTATAATAAACCCGTTCTGCATAATCCTACGTGTTTTCGTACTTCTGCGTAACCTCCCTGTTTTTGAGCCTAAGTTACAGTACTGATGTCATTCTGTGTTCTATCTTCTAGGGTAAACATACAAATAAGAAAATTTTATGGTGTAAAAAAAACTTAATGAACACATCGAAGCAAAAAAAACATACGTGTATTAGCTGTAACCATGGATCCATATATCACAAAATACACGGAAACATGTCAACATGTCATGTCATGGCAGCAAGGAAAAGAAGAAATAGAAATAAAAGAACTTTAAGTTAGTAAGTGCGGCCATCAAAGCCTTTGCCGTATATAGACAGACAGATAAAACGACGCTGAAATCTAATAAACGAAAGGTGGAATAGCTGCAACCACTGAAACATCTTCTCTCATGTTTTTATGAAAATCCCGCCTCTAATATGAAAAGATGGATTATGTTAGTCACACATACAGTCGACTCTCGAACTCTAAGAGGACCCGGAGAAAAGTTTTCTGCAGGTCTTGCAATGCTTTACATTTTTCTACTACAGATTTGTTCGTAAATCTTTGCTTTATAACGAGCCTCATGTTTTCGCAGAGATAATCAATTAATCTCTAAAAAAAAAAAATAAAAAAAATAAAAAAAAATAAGATTCATATATGCTTTTCGAAAATTCGAATTAAAAAAAATTGAGTTTAATCAAAACATTCAAAAATCACGACCGGAATTTCTGAAGGTTTTGGGGAAAGTTCGAGATAACGAGAGAAAATCAGCCAGGGGATCGGAAATATTGTTCGAGATATCGAGAGTCGACTGTAATGCATTCAAGTCGATGATTTCCTGAAGTTATTCCGTGGTCTGATGTTTCCTTGTTAAATGTAAGACTGAAACAAAATGATAATTAATAGCTGCAAAGCATAGCAACGAGATATTAGAGATCATAATGGCAGCCAAACTTTTCAACTGACATTGTTAAAAGGTAATAAATGGCGTAACACAAAACACAGATTAGACGATTATTTCTTCGAATTTGTGTGAAACTCAAAAGTTTGTTAGGCACGAGATATTTGGAGGACTTTCAAACAATGACAGATTATCAATTAAAGACTGCTGGCCTTGATTAATTTTTTCCACAGCTGCTAAAATGGACTGGGTAAATGGAGTTTAATTTCTCCAAACTCATGAAATAGCCAAAACCCTGACAAAAAAAGGTTCGTAAAACCATAGAAATACGAAAAGAGATAGAATAACATCAAACTTTAGCTCACCTTAGCTCTATTCAAATTTCTATTCAATTTTCAAACAATGAGAATCCATGCGTGTTGCCTCGCCTCATTCTCTTTTATGCAATGTTTATTATTTTTTAACTACTCGGTAAAATTTGAAGTAAAAACCGAAAATTTTAAATCAAAAACGAGTATACTTAATAAGTTCATTCGTAAAAACAAACATGCTATCCTTATTAGGGCTTCTAAAAGCTACTTTTTTCAGAAAATCGGAATTGAATTCGTTTTTTCGTTTTTATGTTATAATGAAAAACAGATTTTCGGTTTTTCATTTCACATACTCGGTCGTTTGTTTCATTATTTTACGAACTAAAAGCGTTTTCAAGTTGTTTTCACTAGTACGACCTCCTAAGGAATATAGAATGTTGTGGTGTAAGTATCTGGACCGAAACTAATTGGCGTCCTCTTAATTATGGTAATAAACATTGTTTACACTTTCTTAATTGTCGGAGAATAATTATCACGCCGAAAAAATAAATCTACCAATCAAAATCTCTGCTATTGAACAATAGCGCACGTGCACAGCTGTATTATTTTAAGTTTGTAAAAATAATCTCCGATTCTGCAAAGGTTGAGTGAGAAGAAAGTTATGTTTCTGCCAAACCAGATTATAAAGATCATACAGTGTGTATCAAAATGTCTTATCCACCAACTTTCAAGGCGTATATCTCATTACATGTCTGATAAAATATTGTGAATTTTATATCACAAGAAAGAGCTTTTCATGCTCTATCCATAAATATAAAATGTTTGCCAAAATATTTGTTTTTCGAAAAGATATGGAAGAAAAACTCAACGATTTGGTTCATTAAATTCTTAAAAGTCAATTAACTCAATTTACAATAAATGCTATTTGTAAACACAATAAAAAAAATTAAAAATCATCACACAGTAAAAAATTTTTATTTGAAATTTTTTAGATCAGTTGTTATGGGAAATTAATACGCAAAGGTATACTTAAAATTTTCTAAAGGTTTCATCAGCACAACAAAAGAAAATTACACCATTAAAAATTCATTAGCATGTCAGTTAATTGACTTTTAAGAATTTAATGAACCAAATCGTTGAGTTTTTCTTCAATATCTTTTCGAAGAACAAATATTTTGGCAAACATTTTATATTAATAAATAGAGCATGAAAAGCACTTTCTTGTGATATAAAATTCACAATATTTTATCAGGCATGTAATGAAATATACGCCTTTAAAGTTGGTGGATAAGACATTTTGATACACACTGTACTTTGATCATTCATACTTTTACGGAAACCTTCCAGAAAAAGAAGTTGAAGTATTTTTCTCCAATTTTAGGCAGTCAGAATATACATTTTATACATAAATATATTTTTAATGCCATTTATATATGTCAAGGCAACTCTTTCAAGAATCTTTTGATATTTACGACAAAGCAGTGAAGTGGTGATATCATTCAATGCAGTGATGATCTCTGTTTCATCAGAAAGCTGGCAGCTTGTCCGGAGAACATTGTTCATAGTAAAAACAATTTATAACAACTTGTAAAATTGTTCATGTTCGTTCAAACAGAAATATCATAAGGAATTTCCACTTCAAAACATACATGTCCATTACGAGAATCAAGTGTACTTTCGTCAATGTTATTTTGTCTTCATTTGTATCAATATCAATCTCAAAATCTTTAATATGATTTTACCAGAGATAGGTAAAAATTTCTGATTTTACATATTTGCTTAGCTGATCACGAGAAAGCAATGAATACGAATATTATTCTCGTCAAATCATAAAACGCCAACTTATTTTTCGTTTTGCTATCATCTGAATAATTCTAATAATTTTGATAATTATGCAGAATTGATAAAAAGACATTACTTGAAGTCCCACATTTTGAAAAATTAACAATAGATCTCGAGATCTGAATTACGACTTTTATTACGGGGAACAATAGACTTCCATATATAGCGCGAAATTTTAAATTTTTAAAATTCAACTTTGTATACGGCCACCAGTAATTACAACACGGATGGTACAAAGGAAATTTCATCGATGTTATTCTATCTCTTTTCGTATTTCTATGGTAAAACAAACAAGTTGGGAAAAGAAAGAGTCCATTCATTCAAAATCTATTTATTCATTCACTCCGTATTTTTATTTACATTTACTCAATCGAAAACAATCAGAAAATCATGGCTTGATTGCCCAAGTGTACCTGATTAAAACTTAAGCAAAAACTGCTTAGTTTGGAGTAGCGAGACAAGCACTGTAATAGAAAGTTGTTAGGGAGTTTGTTCTCGAAGATTGCTTGAAGGTGTCCATACACAAATACATCTGCCTCACTCAACCTACAATGAGATGAACAAACAATCACTGACAGAGATTTTGTCAGTCGGAAACTCCCTACTCCTTTCAATAGCATTCTTTCTTGAAAGGCCTCTTCTTGAAAGTCCTTATTTTAACCACAAGACAACTATTGCTGTTAGGTAGTTCTAGATGGAACGCGTTCTTCAACAAAACAGATTTTCTAGATGGAACGCGTTTTTCAACACAACAGATTTTCAAATTAAGGAAACGAAATCAACAACACACAAAATTTCTGAAATAAACATTCCCGAATAACGACTCTTATCGAAATGAACAAGTGAATCTTTTCACTTATCTTTATCATCTTTTCATTCATCAATGTATTCATACTTACTGCTTTCCGACAATAAATTTGTTATGCGTCAACTTCTGGGATAACAGCTCAAATATGCATTCCGCTTCTTTCAATATCTGAAAAAATCCGACATAATAGAGCCAACAGATTCGTCACAAGAGCTGTCAGACCCGTCACAAAATTAATGAACAAACGCGACGTATTAGTCTCGCTTATGTCAAATCAGTTTGAAATATTTGGGAAAGCAAGCTAGATTATATATTTACCTCCGTCCTCGTCTTACTTAACCAACCAGTAAGAGTGAGATAATTTTGTACTTCTCGTTGCTTTTGGTAACATAACACACTCCGCAATGGTTCTGGCTGACCGAACCCAAAAGTTTCAAAAGTCTGGCGGTAAAAGAAAACAAGAGATTTAAAGCATGTCAGGGGGAGATTTACTTTACCAGAAATCTACTCAGAAATCTTAAGTGGGCTTCAAGTACATAGTCATATCAAATAACGATCTTACATCCATCTAGCTTGCAGTTATTTAGAATGATCCCATCAACAGAATTCGGGATTTACGGGATTTTACCGACCTGTTTTTTGTTCTCTTCTTCCATCCAAACAACATATAGCTAAAAGTCACAGAGAAAAACACTGGAATATACTGGAAACCATGGTAACTTCACAGATAACCAACACGTCAATAACAAGAACATGAGCCTCAGATTCGGCCAAAAAATAAGAACAAAATAAGAACAACCTGAGGCTCAAATCATTGTTCCAAAAATTAAGAACAGCCTAAGCCTGAATGTTCTTGTCAAATAAGAAGAATTCATGATGTAAATTCTCTCACTGGTAGATGGTTTAGAAGTTTATTGTGTTTTTTTCATCTTCAATAAATGTGCGAATGGCTCATTGCGGAACAGCAATCATGCTTATTACCAGTTGTTTTTAAAAAAGATTGATTTCTATTTTACTGGAGGTTCCATAAATAAGAACAAAAAGAGGCTGAAATCTGAAACTGCGTTCTTAAAGCGAAGAACAAAATAAGAACAATTCAGGCTGAAAAAGGCTCAAAAACAGCCAGCCTCAGGTCAGATTTTATTGGTTCTTATAAGAAAAAAAGCGTGTAGTCTGTTTATCACACTTTTACACAGCTTCAACGAATTCAGATGTGTGCTAGTAAATTATTACCTCAATAGCAGTTAATTTTGTTTCTAACAAAGACAGTATACCCTTTATACAGAGATCTTCTAAGGCTGTACGTTCCACAAAAAACCCTCGCTCCTACATCAAGGAAATAGATTTTAAACAAGTATGTCGAATCCAAGATAAACCATTGAGTTGAAAAGCATCAGAAACGAGGTTATCCTACCTTTTTTAACATGAAGTCAAGTATACCACTATAACCAATAATTTCATCTCCAATCCGTAGAAATGGAGAGTCCCCTAAATTAACAAGAAAGTAATATTAACACATAAAAACATTATAACATACATTATCCTTAACAGATTAATAATCAAATCTTCACATCACTCAAGACTGAAAGTAATGAATGGAGTTAGTTCTTTGTCCCTCATTTTTCCAAACAGTTCATGTTTTAGTTCACACCCATTACCTTTCCTTGGAGTCATATAAATTACATTATGTCTTCTGACTGTAGTAAAGCTTTGTTGAAGGTCATGAACTGCTAACAAGGCCTAAAAAATTATTTTTAACCATAAAGAAACAAATGAAAAAACATTCCATCAATGAAAATTCGTAATAAAAATGTTTTACTTCAATACAGTAACACCTCGCAGTATCTGGTAGCAGTTCTTGTTCTGCAAGAACATTAAAACATTAGAACCAGCATATTACATACATTATGTGAATAGAATTTTGAAATCCTACCTTTTAAGGGCTTATAAAACATAACATTTTCGGGCCATTCGCTATCAGCTGAAATGAAAAATACATTATTAACTGTTAATTATGAACTGTTCTCCCATCAAAAATAAAATATTGATATACTAGCAGGGTCTAATCTAGGCCAAAAGAGCGTCTGTTGATCGGACACTGACCTCTGTGCTTTTGTTTGTTTTTAAATTTATTTCACTTTTAAAACTTAAAAAATCACTCTTGTATAGGGGAGTCACAGGTTTAACCCAGTTTAACCCGAAATAAAGCTCAGATTGCCCTGCTCCTAAATAAAAGTGCCCTTTGGATGTTCATAATGTGCCCTTTTTCCCTTCCGTCGGACGCTGCCCTTCCATTCCAGATTACAACCTGACTAGTTTTAATTTTCATGTTCATCTACCTACATTCCATCTATATTGAGAACAATAAAACACAAGTATATATATATAATACATACCAAAAAGTAAACGAAACTTGTGACAAAAATGTTTTGTTGAAAATTAAGAAATATGTTGAAAAGTTAAAAGTGTAAAATCTTTTTATTTTAGCATAAGCTTTTCGGTACAACCATCTTCAGTGCAAAATAATAAGTAAATGTTGAAAAGTATAAAGACAATCTAACGAAAAATGAAATCAATTACTTAAAAAAATTTGAATGGGACAGCAGCAGTTTTTATGTTACGCCGAAAGTCCATAAAAGCGAAACTATCATAAAACACGTAAAAGAGTCCATTGACGACTATATTGAAATTGATCCACCTGACAATTTAAAAGGTAGACCGATAGTGCCGGATGTAACTCACCAACACAGCGACTTAGTGCCCTGATCAAAAAACTACTGACTCCAATCGCACAACAAGCTAAAACGTACATTAAAGATGACTGGCACTTCCTACAATTACTACCAGAAACGCTAAATTATCATGATGTAACATTATACAGCGTTGATATAACCAGCTTATATACAAGTATTTCACATGAATTAGGTATCGAAGCCATCAATTATTGGATAACCAAAAACAATCACTTGATCCCAGAAAGATTCAACATTCCCAGATGAAGTTATAGAAAAAAGCATTTTTAAAGCTAAGCTACAAGGTCCCGCACCACTCAAAACTACTGACCAGAGAGATACCACTAATCACGACAAATTACGCTAATCTAAAAGTAGAACATATCAACCAACAACCTGCTTCACAATGTCAAAAGTGAAAGACTTAAAGGCGTATTTTCAAATTGCAAAATCATATCTTCACAAAAACAACCAAAGAATTTACTTAAACATCTATCCAATGCAAAGTTTAATGATAGCACCAACGAAACACATTCAACAACCTCAAAAGTCACAAAATGCACAGATCAACGATGTAAAATTTACAAACTCTATTTACAAACAAATGATGATTTTGAGATGGCAAATGGAAAAATACTGACAATAAAATATCAATCAAACTGTAACGCAAAAAAATGTTATATACTTCCTCAAGTCAATTACATTGGTAAAACAAAAAAAATCTCAGAAAAAGAACCAATCAACACATTTCTACTTGTAAAACCGGGGTTGGGACCGATCAGTTCGACCAACATGTACATAAATGTGGCAAACAAATTAATTTACAAGAACCGTTTTTCAAGTTATTCATAATGATGCAACTTAAAGATGAAAATAAACTTTTAACATATGAATTGCATTTTCAGAGACTTGGATATGATATATACAATGAACGCACGAAAATAATAATGAACAAAAACATCAAAATATATCATCCGCAATAAATTGAAGATTTTAAAATATAAATGAACTTGCTGTTCTTACTTTTCCTTTATTACTTATAATATATATAATACATATATAGTTGAAATGTGGGAACGGAATACCACGACAACGTTTGTAACCTGCAAATATTTCTGGCAGTTTGAACCACCTCTTCAGGCATTACAAAGAAACTTAAGAAAGTGAACGTGTCACATATGCTTTATGTGCTTTATATGTTATGTTGACATCAAATTTAATGTTGCATCAGAGGTTGCGAAACTGTTGTCATTTCACATCTGCAACAAGGGGAATATTTTGAACAAACCTTATGTGTTCTCTATAAACTCTTTAAGTTTCGTCTTACCAATTCCTGTTTCACCGATGCATCCTTCCTCACAGGTTGAACAAATTATAACATATAAGATTGGATCTTTGATTGATGATATTTTAGGAACAGTTCATTGTAAATACACATTTCTTTAATTTTTTGATCAACTTTCAAGCCCTGTGCTATATTGTATATACACATATAACTGCATGCAGGGGATAAAGAAAACTCACCTAACTTTCTTTGATCAATAAAAATTATTGTTTGTTTACTTTTTTTTGTTTTAAAGATACAGTGGACTCTCGAAATAACAAACTCCCGATATAGCAAACATCTCGATATAAAGAACCAAAGTCCATTCCCATTGAATTTTGCCTTTAGAAACTCTTATAAATCCTTTCTAACCCCCAATATATAACTCTCGATTCAACAAACCAACGTTTTCGTCCCTCAAACCCAAAAAACCTCGATATGACGAACTCAAATTAATAAATGTTACAAAAGATAACGCAAACAATTATTGCATCGTGCAGATTAAATTTTATGATTCAGAAAATATATCTAATTGTGACAAAAACTATATTTAACTGAAAATTTATATATACAGTTACTATGAACTTGTAATGTTTCTTAACTAAAAATATGTCAATCAATCAATCAATAAATAAATTAAACGTATAAAATGTCAGTCAAATCGAACCATTCGGATCGGACCATTTGAATATAAACATAAATGAAGCTACAATCTGCAAGATAATCTAAAATCTCTAAAGGTGAAGTGTATATGATCAGTGAATCAAGATGAAAAGGGCAAATATCTCCATAACAGATAAGTAAAAAGCCCTGCAGAAAATCAAGGAGGGCAAAAACGAACAAACAAGAGCATTGCAGAAGAATATGGCGTAAAAAAAATACTGTTTCGACGTTGGTAGCAAACAAGAGAGAAATCAGAGAAGCTTAAAAATCAGGCCAAGTTAATTTAAACAGAAAAAAATGAAGAATAGTGACATAAAGATTGAAGATGAAGTTGTTTTTTTATGGTTCAAAAATGCGTGCTCAAACAAATGTCGATGGGATCATTATCAAGGAAAAAGTGATCTCACTCTAGCTGATTTTAAAGCCTCCGATAGCTTTGTAAACGAGTTGAAGCAAAGATATATAATAATATAACTTTCAAAGCTGTTTTCAAGGACGTCTCGTGTTTATTCGAATTCGCTATCATTTTACTTTTGAGCGGGATCCTAGCTGAAAACACCGATTTAAATCATTTTTGTTCAAAACGACTACGAATTTTTAATAATTAAGCAAAATTTTCCGATTTTTTCTCACCTTTCGATATAACGAACTCTCGTTCTCGATACACAATATATATATAACAAAATTTTTTCATTTCCCCTTCTTGGAAGAGTCCTCTCACTGTATAAGGGATATAAGGGTTGCAGAGCAGGCTTGTGTAATCACTCGTTTACCAGTCAAAATAAAGAAGTGCTGCACTTGAAATCTATTTTTTGAGGTCTCTTTGATTTTTAGTTTACAGGTGGTGTTGTTGATCAGAAATTCTATCTACTATAATAAAATGTTGTGTTTTTTTAAAGAATCACATCACATAACTTCTCCGACTAGTTAATCAAGTAATAATACCTGAAAAAGAGGCCATTGCATCTTCAATCAGTTTGGTTTTCGTAGTCATCCCTGTCATTGCGAGCCCAAATTTTAAAAAAAGCTTTTAGTTCAAATTTTTAGTTTTAATGTCTCTTTTTCACTTTCGTTTTCTGAGCAACAAATGATAAAAAAAGGATGACTCTGTGAGACAAGGTGCTCATTTTTTCCGAAAACGAGGCAGTTAAAATGTGGCTCCAATGTTGTCCTCTAACACGAGTTTCAATTTTCTTTTAATATAGCGCTACACGGGAGGATGGTCTAAAAACTTGTTTTAATCAGTTTACATTTTAGTATATTTTGTCATGGCGCAGTACAATTTCAAAAAAATTCAAGTCGTCCCAACAGCAAAGGTAAAGATCTCTTTCGGTTTTTGAATGTAGATAAACTTGAATATTCTTTCTAAATAGAAGCACAAACAACTGAACACTTCTTTTGTCCAGACATGCTTCTATTAATGCTGATATACAATAATCATCGCTAGATACAATACGAAGTGACTGGGGTATAATATACAGAAAGTAATATTCAAAAAACAGAAAAATATTAGCTACAAAGATCTACCATCTACCGTCTTCGTGTCTAATTACGGACAGCCTTTGTAATTACGGACACAAAATGTAAACAAACATTCTTGTCACGAAAATAGACATGCATTCTTGCCAAGTTCACCACGTATAACTGAATAAAATGTTTTATGAAACAGAGCAATCCAATAGAGAGCAATTAGCACTTGAAGAATAATGGACCGTGAAAATCATAATGGCCTATATTTCAATACTCAGGAAAAAGTGTCCTCCCCCACTGTGATTATTGACGTACAAAAACTTTATTTATTTGACTTGTTTTATGATAATTAACTTTCTAAAAGCATGATCTAAAATCAACCTGTCGATAGTTCATGACGGAGGTGGCCATTATTATCCGTAAATATGGCTACCATTGTACACACGGAGCTCATAAAAATACGCATGATTCTCAAGAGGGCGCAGTCTATTTTAAATCTTTAAAGTTTAGAAAAATAAATTCTAAATGGCATATTGGTAATTTTCTCTAGCGTTCAAATAAATTTAATTATCTCTCTCTGAAGTTTGTTTTATTACAGTTTGGTTGACAGTACGGGATGTTCCGTGTTTTTAATTTACAGACGGTTGGAATTATGTTTTGATCGATGACGGACATCGATTTTACGAAGGCTGTCCGTAATTAGACACGAAGACGGTAGATCAAAACATAATTCCAACCGTCTGTAAATTAAAAACACAGCACATCCTGTACTGTCAACCAAACTGTAATAAAACAAACTTCAGAGATAATTAAATTTATTTGAACGCTAGAAAATTACCAATATGCTGTTTAGAATTTATTTTTCTAAACTTTAAAGGTTTTTTTTAAAAATTAACTACTCTCGAGAATCATGCATATTTTTATGAGCTCCGTGTGTACAATGGTAGCCATACTTACCGATAAAAAAATAATAATAGGCCATTATAATTCTTCACGGTCCATTATTCTTCAAGTGTTGCTGCTAATTGCTCTCTATTTCTCTGTTTCATAAAACATTTTATTCAGTTATACGTGGTGAACTTGGCCAGAGTGCATGTCTATTTTCGTGACAAGAATCTTTGTTTACATTTTGATGTCCATAATAACGAAGGCTGTCCGTAATTTGGCACTTAGACGGAATCTATCTTGTTTTAATGAGAAAGTTACAACCATGAACACTTTCTAGAGTGAGCTTTGTGATCTGTGGTAGAAAATTATGACCCCTTAGAATATTTTCATGACTTGTTCGGTTTTCTTTGTTATTGTTAGGGTAAGGGTTACGGTTACGGTTAGTTATAAGCATTGACCACGAGGGGTGAAAATAAAAGGGGTCATCATAGGTATTCTACTACAGATCTGAAGGGATTGTGTCTATGTAACCAGCTAGAACCAACCATGAAGCGACCAGAACCAAACAAGGAACCATTAGAAAAAACATTTATATCAGAGTGTGACACTGTCTCAATGTATGATCCATTCTGAGTTCAAAGAGTGTAAAAAATGCTGTTGAGCAGCTCACGATTAAACTTTTCAAAAAAAATTTTCAGAAAAGTAGTTATTATCAGTCTTACGGCACAACATCTATTTCATCTAAGAGTGCGTTTACCTGAGAGCCGTAGTGAACTCAAACCGGTTTGAAATTTTAAGCTGTTTGAAATAGCATTCTGTTTACATGAGAAATTTCGATATGGTCGTAAAAATCGAAACAATAGATTTACTAGTTTCCCGCTCTCTCTATGAGTGGGTTTTTACTGAACTCCCACATTTTATGAAATGTGAAAACATTCGTACCTTTCCAAGCTGTATCGAAATTTCAAACCTACTTCTCAAGTAGGTTTGAAATCATCATGGGTATATAAAATTTCAGTACGGCCGTTATCATGTAAGCATTGCTGAAGGTTTGACCAGGAATCATAGTGAAATAAGAACCCAAATCGAAACTCATAACGGGAGGATGGAAGTTTCAAACTGGTTTGAGTTCACTACTGCTCTCATGTAAACCCACTCTAAAAAGAATCAGAAATGTTGCTTTGAAATGAAAGTGAACGTACTCTTACAGGCATAACGATTTCTGCAAAATCAGCTGAAGAATAAAAAATGAAATATTTTATGACATATTTTAAAATTGGAAAGAAACTTTGGAAGATCTAGGTGGGCTCGAACCACCGACCAAGTGTGCCACGGAAGCCATCCACATTATGTATTGATATAAAACATTAAAGTCAGTAAACGTATGTGTTATGAATTTTATAGACACAAAAAAACACATTTTATTTCACAATATTTCGACTTTTGCTAGTCTTTATCAAGTATAAAAAACATTATATACAGACAAGGGTATTTATATAGTTTAACATAACTTCTAACACAATGGAAATTAACAAGAGAGTGTGTGTAAAATTTACAGTGTACAGTGTCAGAGACAGAGAGTAAGAAGAAGAAGAAAAACCAAAGCCGGTTTTAAAGTATTTCTTGCTTTCGCAAAAATCCAAAAATATCTGATACATTTCAATGTAGCACTATGTAAACAAATTGGAAGTAAGAAGCTGGTGTTGGTTATTCGGGCAGGAGACACTATTTCTGTCATGTACGGTATATTCTAATTGGATGCTAGTTTCTGTAAACCTACCTTTTACTTTAATTTTGAGATGAATTTAAGTTTAAGTGATCTTCCTTTAAACAGCGCTTGTTACCCAACATTCGAAATTAAACAAAATTAGTTAAAGAAATATGTTTCTTTTTTTTAGTTGGCTTAGAGACGAAAAAATTGTATATAATTTTACCAACATCTATTAGTCATCTATAATTTAGGCACAAACTACAAAAAAATACACTGACTTGGATAATGTTGTTTCTGTCTTCTTAATGCAGATTTTGTAGATAAACAAATTGTAATTGGTATTTATTGATGACTTTTTTTTATTATTTTAGGATTTTATTGATATAGTTCTGTCAAAGACACAGAGAAAGACACCAACAGTTATTCACAAGTAGATCATTTTTTTACTTTCATAACTCAATAAATGCTATTTACTTTATACAAACTTGCATACGGACTATCTTATATTTAATAATAGGCAATATGCAATCAGTCGTATTCGTGCATTTTATCTTCGAAAGATAAAATACACACAACAAAATTACCATGACAAGCTGACACAAATTCTCACAGATTTTCCAAGAATGGAGGTATTTGTTTTGGATTTCTTATAAAATAACTTAAGATAATATATATTTGGACTAAATAGGTATTAAGTCTGGATCACAATTTTCCGTCCTTCAGCAAAGCCAATCTGAGGACTTTATATTCTTTTGGCGTTCTTATTTTGTTTTAATATTATAGAAGTACTTTTGAGTAGTCTTTTGTTAGTTATGATTTGAAACAAAGTTATGTGAAAGAAATTATTAGGCACCAGAGGGTACTAATTCACATGATCACTGTGTTGTAGCTCCTTTAGTTGACAGATCCTCCAGGGTGAAATCTTTTCTGATAAAAAAAAAACAAACATAGTTATCATACTTATCATAGTAGAAATATACCTTCATACCTTCACATTCATATTAGTGTTGAATCTTTTCAATTAATAACAACCTGGTATTTGCGCTTGTTTAGGACATTCATCCATTTTATGCAGATCTGATGAACGTACTTTATGATAAAGATCATTACAAGCTTGCTCTAGGTCAAATCAACACTGCAAAGCATCTGATTGATAAGTGAGTCAAATACATAATCCTTGTTGTTCAATTCTGGTTTTTGTTTCACATTTCTGTGAGAAAGGAGTTTCAAAACTGTTTTAGAGATGACTTTCATTTAGTGTTACAAAAGATTATGGGCGTTTGATGAAATATGGCGATTCACTATATCGCTGTAAGCAACTGAAGCGAGCTGCACTCGGTCGAATGTGCACAATAATGAAGCGACAGAACCAAAGTTTACAGTATCTCGAACAAGTCAGACAGCATTTATCTAGGTTACCCTCAATTGATCCGAATACCAGGACATTATTACTAACAGGTTTTCCTAATGTTGGCAAATCCAGCTTCATGAACAAAGTAACACGAGCTGATGTTGAAGTCCAGCCTTATGCTTTCACAACCAAGTCACTTTATGTGGGGCACATGGACTATCAATATTTGAGATGGCAGGTGATTAAGCTAGATCCATGGATTTTCTTTCAATTTAATGTGAAAGATGGTGTTGGAGTTCTTTTCCTTTTTGTTTCAGGTGGTTGATACACCTGGTATACTCGATCATGCTTTGGAAGACCGAAACACTATAGAAATGCAGGTATGAATACCGAAAGGAAGTAATAAAAATAAAATGTATAAGGAAAATGTAACGTAAACCATATTCCACATAACTGAATGAGTTTAGACATCATTTTGGAAAGTTCTCTGGTTGTGTTATGATATATTGGTCGAAAACGTTTCTTCATTGCTTTTTAGGCCATCACAGCTCTCGCACACCTGCGTGCAGCAATCCTCTATGTGATGGACATCAGTGAGCAATGTAACAAATCTTTGGAAGAACAAGTAGATTTATTTAATAGTATCCGACCATTGTTTACCAACAAACCAATCATAATATGTCTGAATAAAGTTGATATCTTATCTATCGATGATCTTCCTGAAGAGAAAAGGAATATATTGAAAAGATTTGAAGATGATGGTTTGTTTTATCACTTTCTTCTGTAACCTTTTCTTACAGGAACAGTAATACTGATTTCTTCATGTTTTGGTTTTTAGGTGTTC
The DNA here is from genome assembly GCA_027922465.2 of Turritopsis dohrnii. NCBI lineage: Eukaryota > Metazoa > Cnidaria > Hydrozoa > Anthoathecata > Oceaniidae > Turritopsis > Turritopsis dohrnii. The sequence continues at coordinate 313,842 of BQMF02000353.1, read as the reverse complement.
CTGTTATTGCTATGAGCACAGTATCAGAAGAGGGAGTTATGAAAGTAAAAACGGAAGCCTGTGACAGACTTTTAGCGCAACGTGTTGAAATTAAGCTGAAAGGAAAAAACGTTGATGATGTTATCAACAGGCTTCGAGTAGCCATGCCGAAACCACGTGATAATATTGAAAGACCACCCTTTATCCCGCCTGGTGCCAAGAAAAGAGGTATGTTGTATTTTTTTTAGACACGTGTTTAGACAACACCGAAAAACTCACAAGTTTTCCTAAGATACAGTCTTGACATGTGATAAAACACATGCGTCAAAACTCATACTGTATTTTCCGCTTACCCAACAACATTCCATCGAGGAGTAAAGAAAGATATTGAATGTTTAAGTTATCGACTTTTGATAACCTCTGTTGTTGCAGTGGATATATAAGGCAGTAGAAATATCCAGGATGCACTCAATATTTGCTAGTCCCTTGTTATGCGTTGTTCCGTAAAAATCATAAAGTTGTATAATATAGTACTAGTGTATATGAGTGGTGAAATTGTTTTTCTGTATTGTTTTAACTTCGTCCATACAGGTAAAGAAATGGAGACCGACCAACCTAAAAAACTACAGAAGGAGTTGGAACAAGAACTTCTTGATGAATATAAGTTTGATGACAAAGCTTTGTACATCTTGAAGGACAACGAAAAATATGATATAATACCAGAAATCATTAACGGTAAAAACATAGCTGATTATATTGATGCTGATATTTTCGAAAAGCTGGAACAATTGGAGCGTGAAGAGGAACTTAGGGAAGCAGCTGGCGTGTACGATTCTGAAGAGGTAAGTCTACTATTTAGCTGCAAGCGTTGTTAAACATGTTTGAATGCTAACGAAGGATAGTTTCGTGTATCACTACCTTGGTTTGGCGTCGATCCGGTTTTTTCTGCACCTGTTGTTATTCCTATGAGTAGATTGTTTGACTTCTTTACTTAGGATATGCTTGATTCAGAAGAGGAAGAAATACGTAAAACAGCTGAAGAGTAGGTTGTTTTGTACAAAAAACGTTCTGATACTGAGAAGTTTAACAACATTAGTAACGTCCTCAGCCTGAATTTCGAATTGGAATGTTGATGTACTTGACATCTTTGCAACTTTCTTCCAAGAACATTATAGTCTGAAAAAGTGCATAATGAAGCTCAAAAATGAAATTCAGACCTTATAAAAAGCCCTGCTCAATTCGAGATAGAGGCTTCCTTTATGAAAATTACACTTTTCTATACTTTTTCTTGTTTTTACTGAAAGAATTCGAAAGAAAAAGAAGATTCGAGTGCAAGAACACAGAGAGAAAAAAGCAAACGCTACGAATTCCGCCATATTGCCAAGAAAAGCATCTATAAGGGTACGGTGTTATGTTTGTAATAGCATTACATTGTTTCTTTACTTCAATTGAATATGACTTTATTCTTTCTTGTCAGTTGGAAAGGTTTGGAAGGCCAAAAAAGCGGAAAGCAGGAGAGATGGAGCTGGACTCCGATGGCGATGTCGATATGGACATGGTAAAGACCTTTTCTCTTTGCTCGTACAATCTCAGATCTCGTGCAGTCTACTGCATGCTTTCTTCGTTTTATAAGGATGACGAACGTCCAGTCCGTTCTCGATCCGCCATGAAAAAAGCCGCCAAGAAACGCAAGTCTGACTTGTCACGAGCGAAGAGCGAGGCTCGTGCACATAGTTCCATGAAAACACCACGTGACCAATCTGTCAAAGATCCAGTGAAGCAAGAAAAAGTGAAGAAGATTGCGAAGTTAGGTCAAAGAAAATTGAATCAATACGGACGCGCAGGTATGTAGGATTCAATTCTTAAATCTTTCAATTGAATTGTTCTTATTGATATGCTTCATTTAAATCCTGTTTTGTAAACCCGATTCTGACCCATTATGTCTTCTGATTCTGGAGACGAAAGTATTGTGATCCTTGTTTTTAGGAGAATCGGACCGTCATATCCACGTGAAAAAACCAAAGCATTTGTTCTCTGGCAAACGGAAACAGGGGAAAACTCAACGCCGTTAATACATCCTTTGATGGCTTTTTTTGTCGAATTAAAATGTCGTGTGAAAATTAACTGTTTTTTTCCCTAAGTCCCAACTTTTGTTTGCTTGTAAATGTTTTTAATAAACTGAAAAGAATGGAGACCTCCCAGAGAATAAGGTCGCGCGAATAGTTGACTCAGTTGCGCTGACATGTTATTGTGGAAGTGGTTTAGATGTAAAACGTTTTCTTTCGCGACAAGAGTTGTTTTTTAATCACACGTGTTTGCTTTCCCTTCCTGCTGTTTCTGTCATGTTCGATGTTTAGAAGCGGGAAAATCAGATAAGCGTTTTTTCGTTCCAGCGTTCAACATCCTTGCGAATTTCACGATTTCAGAATATTTGATGACACCAGGTAATTTTTTGTTACTTTTATTGTAAAGAAGCATTAAGTCGACACTATGATGAGAAATACAAAATTAGATAATCTCAGCTCAAACTTTTGTGTTATGAAAAGCATCAATCAACGTCGACCTTCCTTCTTGTCTAATTATGTTCAGGAGACGTATGATCAGGCCTTAACAGCTCTTTGTGACTTCTTAAAGATAAGTCTTAAGATTAGATTCGGCACGACAAAAGTTTGCTTGTGTAGTTGACCATTTCATAAATTACGTCACTTTTACAAACATGGCCTCTTTGCTAATCAAGATGATGTTCAAGATAACGATTTTAGAGATGGAACATGACGTAATTAATGTAAAGGTCTACCTACAGCTGACACACAACTTGATTTATCAACGTATGTTACGAAAGTTGATAGCCGCAAATTTCAATAAGATCGTTTATCTCATATGTAGCAAAACCAACACAGACGATGAATTCAGAATCGCATAAGAAACAAAGAGGACACGGAAAGATCATTAAGTGAACTTTACGTTAAACCTTCTCAGTTGTGTAAAACTCACCTTATAATGTATTGTCTTATTTAATACTTGAAGCCCCTCCCTATTGAAGAACTAACATTTGCGTTTATCATACAATCACCACGGAAATATGTTTCAACCTCATGACTGTTTTATCAGCTTATAAAATAGTCACGTGACTGATACCAAACCGCAACGAGAACAAACATAACAACTGATGTGAAAACGAGGTCGTGTGTTTTGGTGTTTGGAATAAAAATTGTGGGCATGACATGTGTTACTATAGTAACATATAAGATAACAAACCATAAAAAATATCACATTCGAAAAAAGATGTTTATGACTCGCACCATAACAAATTGACAATATAATAACCAAAGTCATCTTTCCTTGCAAAAACAATTTCTTGTAATCTAAGCTTGTTTTAGTAAAAACGAGACATGTAAATATTTCTCGATATCCCAGCCAAAAAGTAAACAACCGAGATTACACTGCAAAACACTTCTGTGGATAGTTAAGCAGATGCCGCTGAAGGATTTATTTTACAGACTTATCTGGGCGTACTCTCTCTCTCTTTGAAGTTGAGGACTTTTGACGACACCCTAAAACATTCTTCATTGTTATTTCCGCCTTAAAATTAGAATAAATTTCCGCAACACACTCAGTTGCACTGAAATGAACTGTTCTTCCCAAACATATACATTTATCTTACAAAATAACAAGAACGATAATAATTAAGTAGCAGAAGACCTTCTCTTCTCTTCTTTAGACTTGCAATGGCGAAATTTGGTAAAATCGCGTTGATTGTGATAGGGCTATTGACTTTCATATTTGTCGCAGCATGTCTTGGAGGGAATGTATGGACCAAAGTTGAAAGGACTATTCATATTTTCAAATTCTCCAGAACAGATGGCCTCTGGAAATATTGTCAAAGCGATAAATGCATCGATAAGAAAGGGCCGTTCCCTGATTGGTTTAAGGTCGTTCGAGGATTCGCTGTCATATCGTGTATAACGAGTATCATAGCGGTTGCCTGCTCGTTGCTCAGCTTCTTCATGGAGAAAGTGAAGAGTCTTTTTGCATCATTATGCTTTCTGATGACAGGTAAAAAGATTTCTCAAAAGTCTAAGGTCTTCGGTTCATTAAGTCCCGATTAACTGAGTGCTTGGTTGAATGCATTTTGATTAAAGACCCTAAAATGTCATTGATTAGATATTTACCATTAAACATCGTGTTTTTTTTCGGGTTTGCAATGCAGTGGAACTTCCTATGGTCAGCAATGAATGAATTGATAAAACACTTACTTACATTAAACACACTCACATTAAAATCGAACCGAAAAAAAATGCTCATTCTTACAATTTCTTTGAAAGTAAATATACGGATTAGTAGCTGTCGAAGAGACCGACAAAAACATAATGGTGGTCTAAGGAGCGCTGTTGTGTTTATTGTTTATTTATTTGTTTCTGTTCTTCGTTAATCCATCATCTTCTTTTTTCAGCTATCTTTATGGTGATCGCTTTATCCGTCTTCGTTTCCAAACTCCGATCCACACCAGGCGGTTCTATTGGTTGGTCGTATATCATTGGTTGGGTTGGGGTTGTAACATCAGCGGCTGGTTTTGTTTTGGGACTTGTCGCTGAAAAGTTTTGAAGAACGTGTAGTTTATCTTTGAAAAAAAAAAAACATCAACAATTAAACGCCATACCTTTCTTCTATTCACATAAACTGAAAATCTATAGTCACCAGTCCCTCCATTAATATCTGATAAGCTGACTTGAAACACACCCAGCTAATACTTTGTGGGAGGGTGAAAATTCCCTTGAATCTCGTGAGAGAAGTAAGGAAACGAATGACGTTCCAGGAAAAAGTCACGTTTTCTAAAAGGTTAATATGGAAGTTTCCAGTTCAACAAAATACAATCAGAGCAGCAAAACCTTTTCCTTTCATTTGAAATAGATTATTTGGGGGGAGTAAATTCGCCTTTACCATTAACTGAATTAAAACCTAAAATCATATATTTTTAATTTCGCTAGTATAGCGAAGTATTGGTATCTTCGTTCTATGTATCTCCGTGACATTTTGGACGATCTCACTAAAGTAAATAATTGCATATAAAAGCCATGTCCGCACATACCTTAGCAATAAAATCTTTTGCAGGCTGACTAACGGGCTAAATTTGGACCAAATTATGAAAGTTCTCCAATTTTCATAAAATTTTGCACAAAGCACAATTAAAAGGTGCTGATTTCGAATTTGACAATCATTTTGTCAAATTTGGCCAAAATTGGGCAATTCGGGCCAAGTTTGGACGAAATTATGAAAGTTCTCCAATTTTCATAAAGATTTGCACAAAGCACAATTGAATGGTGCTGATTTCGAATTTGGCAGTCATTTTGTCAAATTTGGCCAAAATTTGGCAATTTGGCAATGCTATATTGAGAATGTTTTATAATTGTTGAGAGCAGATTTATGTAATTGTGACGTCCTGAAGACTTTAAGCCAAATTTGAGACGAATAAGTTTTGATCTATTTGTTTTGTATGATCTGCTATAGTTATCAACTATTGTATCGTATCTCACAGCTCTATGAACAGTATATATTTGTTAGAATTGTGAGAATGCAATATAGCGAAATTTTCCGACTTCCAAGTCTTTTTTCCAAGTTTTTTTATCGATGTTTATACACACGCAAATAAAAGGAATGTCAAGAATGCACTTCGCGCTTCGCTTTCTCTTCCTTCCGTTTTTATCTTTCATGAATTCCTACATTAAAATATGTCAAAAAATTGATAAGTAGGCTTGTTGTTCAAAAGATATTTTAAATTTTTGTTTCTCGAGTTCACACATACATTGATTAAAAAAGTTAAACTTTGCTAAGGACAGAAGGCGAGCAGAAAAGATGAAAAAGGTGTTCTTGACACACTTGTGTCACGTGTTACTGTAAGAGGAAACCTCAAATGTGTCATTAAGACCATAAGAGAATTAATAAGTCGACCTATTCAACAGAATTTCACTTCATGCTGATTTTCGTGATTGTTTCGAAGGATTTTTTGTCACAACTTTTCATAAACAATGGATTTCTTTTTAATTCAATGTTCCAAAGTCAATAGCCAATAACTTTGTTCGTGTTAGTTTTACCACGAAACCATGACGTCATAGAAACCGTATTATTGATACGAAAACGAAATTATAACGTTTATACATAAAAGCCAATGTTGTTCGATATCGCTTCATGGATAACAGAAGCAAAAACCTTCTTATTTTTTTAAACATCAAATCAGCAACCATTAATAGTTAATGTGAGAGACATGTTTTTCTTAAAAGAAAATCATATTATTGAAATGTAGAAATGAAAACAAACCTTTGTCAAGAATTCTATATTTTGGAAACATCGATCTTTTAACAATCAGTCTGTTGTGCTATTTTTAATATTATATTAATGAACATGGCTCGAAAACTATTGAAATGTATTCTGCTGGGTTTTGTTACCTTGTTCATTATCACTGAAGCAAGTTTCACTCTTTCAAGAAACATTAACGGAGATGTTCATCAAACCAAAAACAGTTGTGCTGAAGGCTTACATAAAGTAAAATATAATGGTAATGACTACTGTATGTGTGGAATAACTGAAAACACTATATATTCAAGGAACTATTCACCACCAAAATGTCATTCCCTTGACGCTATTCGAGAAGATCAAGGTTGTTATTTTGTTTTTTGTCAATACTGTAGTTCAGTTCTGCTTTTCTGCTTTTCGGTTGGGGTAATCTAATTCGCACAAAATATTGAGGGGGCTAAAAATATCAAAAATGTTTTGGGCAGGAGGTCGGGGGCGCTCTAAGCCCACCAGCAGGGGTCTTAGGGGTCGGAGGCTTTCCCTAATACTTTACTTCAACTTTTCTTAAAATCATTCCAAATTCTAGCTTTTTAGTGTTTTAAAAATAAATTTATATTGGGGGAGGCATTGATAGAAGGATGAAAGCATTAATGATTTTGCAATATTTTCTTTTAAGAATGTCAGAATGAGTGGACATTAGATCTAAATACCAGCCAAGTCCAAATAAATTGTCAGAACGCTAAGATTGAATACTTAGACATCTGGAATGTTGACGAAGCAAGAATGGGATATTGGGCAAGTTATGGAGCGAAAAAGATATTTCAAATTTCGTTTGAAATCAATGATTCCGTATTGGTAAGTCTGGAGAATTCGTTTGGAGAACGGATGTTCTGATACGAAAGACTGTTGTTACATTGATGTTCTGATACGAAAGACTGTCATTACATTTTTCTAACATTTTAGAAAACAAAATATCGAGGAAACTGGAATGGGTTACTGGTGAAAGTGACACTTCGATGCAATAAGCATTCTTCCTGCCATCTGTTGAAGTACACGGGAGCACGAACTTGTAAGGAATGAATCCCACTTTTCCCTCACACCCCAACACACCCAATATTCTAAGCAGTTGAAAAAAACACAGTTACTTTCTCTAGATCCTCTTCCGAATGATATTCAAAAAATCACAAACATTTACATCCAGAAAGTCACAAAGAGAAAGCAGAGTCCGGTTGCACCAACTCAGAAAACGACACAAAATTCAAAAGACAACAAGAAGTTAGGTGCTATATTAGGAGTGGTGCTGGGATCGTTGATGGCTATGCTATTGATCGGATTTCTAATTTTCCTGCTGGTCTATAAAAGGTAGTTGCACACCTCTTTCACTTTTTTTGGACTTAATCACTATGCAAATACTTACACTAAAATATTCTTCATAGAAGATATCGACTTCAAAAGAGCAGTTCTCCATCTGTTGCTCTCCACCAGGTATGTTATTTCATTATCAAATCACACTCTATGAATACGTTAGTCTCTACGAAATATCTAACACATCTGGGAAAACTGCTTCATGCGCTTTGCGTTTATTTCACCTAGAATTTTTGCTGACACATTGTGTGATGACATCATTTTAAAAATTGTGCTTTTAAAAATTCTTTCGCTGTGGAACAGGAAAAATAAACATTACTTAGAAAAAGAAAAGAGATGAAATTACAAAAGCAACAAAATATATGGAAATGAGGCTAAACTTGACATAATGTTATTCGGTTTCTAAGCAACCCAAGATCTTCATTTATGATTCATTATTTCGTTTCGATATCGTAGGAGAACCAGCCGTTAAAAGAATCCACGGAATATGCTGTTCCACACGTCCCCAAGGAAGAAAAATACACATTTAATCGAAGTCATGGGCGGAAAAATACACCATCAACATAGTACGCCACCACATTATAAAGATCATACTTATTTTGAGTTAGAGAAATCTGATCAGTATGATAACAATCTAGAGAAAGTAATGTTAATTGAAGATGAACAGAACAGCGACGTACGTCAGAAAAATGATGTTGTTTACGAACAACCGTCAAAAGAAACGGTGAATGACGTTTGTCAGACGGCAGATATAGACTACTATAGTTTACCAATAAGCGAAACTGAAAGTCCAAAACCAACGGTGGAGTACGCTCAAGTAAACAAATCACGAACAAGGGATGAATGATTGGAATTTTGAAATGAATAAATGATGTTTTTTTTTCCGTTGACACAATGAATAACTTTCTAACAGAAGGATGTGAACCAGTCTGAAGTGTTCATCTGATTTCGTGTTTGAAATACTAAGAAAAAAAAAGCATTCCAATGGGAAAAAACCTTTTCAAGTGTTCTGTAGAAGGTCATTTATGAAATATATTCTCAAATAATATTAATAACAAGTCATCGGGGCTGAGTATATAGGGTGAAACTAGCCCACTTACCATGATGCAGCTAACAAATTTCCATAATACAACCCCACAGACATAGCCTAGTGAACTTTTCTCAAATATACACCATCACCCTCTATCGTTGTTGTTTGTCACTCCTCGCTGTACAAAGCATGCATCTATCATTATGGAATATGTGACGGACTGTGTTGGTGCAAATGTTCCAGTTGGCCATCAAAAAGTAAGGGAGCTGCCAATAATGACAGTAATGGCACCTCGAAGCTCTTTATATTTCCACCTTATGTAAAGCGTGTCAATGAAAATTTGAAAAGATTTTAACGCAACAAAAGTGTGAACGCCATATTCAAATTGTACCTCAATATTATTGCGTTCTTAGCGCTAAAACTCGGTTGAGCCTAAAGCCTGGTTTTCACTGATCGTTTTAACGCTTAAAACGCAGCGATCTTAAGCCTTAACACAGTTTTAAGGCTTACGACAAATATCAACATTTTTTACTGTTTTAAGATATTTGTTGTTCATGTGTGAACATAAAATGAACAGTCTTAAGGCTTAAAATATATTTTAGGCCTTAAAATAAAATATCAAAATTTTTTGATATTTTTGTCTTAACGCTTAAAATATTTTAATTGTTTGAATGAGTTACGTCAATTCCTAGGAGACAAAAACATCCGAATAATGAAAAAATGGTGATATTGGTTCGCGAAGATGAGTGTCTTCTAACGTTGTAATTTAGGACCAACAATGGATAAAAGGTGTTCGTTCCGGTTTAATGACATTCTTATAAAAGCGAAAAAGTATTCACGGTCGAACAGTTCTAAGTTCCTTTGTTAGTACGTGTAAAAATCCTGAACTATTTCTTTCTTGATGCAACTTCCTCGCCCAGAATCTTTTCGCTTTTCTTTTCTTTGTTGCGTTCCTTTTCTTGTAAATATCGTCATACAGAATTGCTATTGAAATTGTCAAAGCTTTTTGCTGCTTGCTGAAGACCAACATTTTTATTATGATGTTTTTTGATATCTGTATTAAAACAGTTTAGATCAATAATTTTTTGTATCTATTTTGTTGGTTAAATCACTGTTTTAAGCCCTAAGACCAATGATTGTTTGAAGGTTGTTTTCACCACAAAATAGAATAATGTGTTTTTCGCTGCGTTTTAAGCGTTAAGACGATCAGTGAAAACCAGGCTTAAAGAGACACAAGACATTATTTTCAGGCGATGATGTCAAATTAAATTCTATTACTTTTGCCTGACACTTTCATCTCATCATTCTGATCTCGTAACATTTCTTTCACAAAATGATGTTTCAGATTTGTTGGTAAAAATAATGACAGGTGGCAACACAAATATATATTTCACTGTGTTTCTAAATCTGGATAACCGTCTTGATGATCAGTTTTTGTTTTTAAAAATGTATTAAGTTTTAACCATGAAATGAAAGTTATTGAAATTAATGATTAATTAATTCGTTAATAAAAGAACAGAACACAATAAAGTTTCGAAAGTGACTTCATAAACAATACTGCAGATATTTGAAGCGACGATGAAATCTTTCATGCTTCAACGTTCAGTGGTTGTACTGTGTTACTTTGGTGCTGTAACTGTCGGTGATTTTGTTGTAGATAGACAGTATACAGTAGATTCATTCTCCAACAAAACGTGCGTAGAAAATTCTTATGACGTTACTGAGAAAACGAAGTCTTCATGCCGATGTCAGACGGGCAGCGGGACATTCTTTTCAAACGGAAAAACGTTCAAATGTTACAGTGGTGAAGACATGAAGAAAGAGAGTACCGGTAAATCAATTGCTTAACTAACTTAACTAATTTTGAATTTACACGAGTATTGCCATGACAAAAAAACGAGATTGAAATTTTTTTACAGCATTCGAACGATTGAATCTTGTGAATGATAAATTTAACGTTTGTCGCAACGCTAGTATTAAACATGTGGATTTTTGGAATCCTTATGGAAGTTCTTCTTGGCCACTAAGTTTTCAAGGAAAGAATTTCGACGAGGCAATAAAAGTTGAGCACAATCAATTGGTAAGTGTTCATTCAAAATTTGTATGGTCCTTGACCAATTTAACGTCCGCTATGAATCAACGCAGAATGGATGATGTTTTCTTCACCGCGTTTAAAACTTATCCCTAATTTTAGAAAGTCGTCAAAAGACGTCTATGGAATGGCTTATTAGTAAGAATACATGTTAACTGTGGCAACAGTACGCAGAACCGTTATGTTGTAAAATTTACTGGCAACAGAACTTGTGAGAACATGTTTAATTATTCTACCTTTTCTTCCTTTTACTTTTTACGCATTTCCCAGGACTGAGAACTGAGAATCGAAAGATAATAAAATGTTTTGAGAATTTATTGTGCTTGCATTTTCAGATCCTATTGGTGATGATATCGATAAAACTATAAATGACAAACCAAGTCGAAATGACACACCAGGTCAAAATGACACACCAAATCAAGATGAAAATGGCGGTGGACCTAACACAGTTGCCATAGTTATAGGAGCCCTCTTGGTATTTGTAATAGCTGTTATAATTTTCTTGGTGGTACTGTGGAGAAGGTAACATTGATTTTTCTTACGAAGTTTGTCGAATGTATGCTTTCATAGAAACATCATCAGTGATTTCACTATTCTAGAAAAAAAATCTGCCAAAAGCCAAAAGAAGATATCCAGGTATTTAAAAAAAAAACACATATCAAGTCATGATATAATAAGCAAGCTAATTTTTTTTCAGTCAATGTTCAACTTATTTACAATTGATACCAGGAACTTTAAATATCTATCTTTCAGGAATCATTGCAAGGTTTTACTGAGAAGATATACACGGAAGCCACCTACAACAGCGATGAACAGCAAGGCCATTCGGCGATTGGATGTAATCCTACAGAACAGCCAGTTTATCGAGAATTGGAAACATACCAAGATGCTGGTGAAGCGATACACCGAAAACCTTTGGATGAAGTACAGACCGTAGTAAAAGATGAAGACATGAACTACTACAGTACAGCTATTTGTAACCATGCAACAGCGCTGACTGTAGAATATGCGCAAGTCCATAAAAAGAAAGTAAAATACTGATCACTTTCAAAGATTTGAGAAATTCGTATCACTAAGAAAATTCTAACCTGTGATTTTGTAATTTTGTTTCATTTTGGTAGACACTATGAGCTTGTTATCGAAAAGGGAATGAAAACAAAGACGAGCTGAGAATTACGGATGTTTGTCCGTATTCCATTAATTGAATAAGAAGAACTGGCAACTGAAATTTTGTGATTCAACAAACAAATCTCGAGTTGCGTTTATTAATATGGCCTGAATAACAGCCTCGTTTTCACTCTTATGAATTTCATTGTAGAAACAATAATTAGTATGAAAAAATCAACAAAACTGTATAGCCCATAGCCAGTTAGCGAGATGCTCGGTGGTTGATGGTATGGTCAGATTTCATAATATTGTTGAAACTGCATCTTATATCGATTTTTTTTAGAGTTATATTACATGCAATTATTGAGATGATAAATGATAAAAATAAAATTTTCCAAATGTGACTTCTTAGTCTGATGGTCTCTTGGTTTCTATAGGAATCACATTAGGTGGTGCACATGTTGATATAAGATGGGAAAGGTTTGTGGTATCGCAAATCGGACAGCAAAATTGAGATATTACAAAGTGACACACCTTTTATTCCAGAACCTTGTATCCAAACCGAAAGCCATTGGGAACATATTTCATTTCAAGATCTCAAAAGGAGGAAATTTTTTTGTTTACCAGTTCCTAGTTTGCTATTAGTTATTCCTAATTTCAAAATTATAAAAATTATAAAAACAAAATCAGAAAAAAACCCAACAATGTTCGTGCATTGGGTTGGTACTCGTTATATCACTGTATATCTTTTTCGTTTCGGAAATTGAAAACATTATTAGTTATCATGAGAAACTAAACGATATAACACAACATAATATCAAATCGATTGGGTCACACTTTCAAAATTTGTTGAAACAAAGCTTTTATTGGCTAATTCATAATTACTAAATGACAGAAACAAGCCTTTCTTCGTTTCTAGATCTTTCGTAGGAAATTTACCTCCTGATTGAACATAATATATTCTCTAAACCGTTAGCAAAATGCAAGCGCTTTCCGGGTGAGGAAACGTACAAATAAGTATCATATATATTTCATGCAAATGGAAATTCCATTTACAAAGTTAAATGAAAACTTGCAATGGGAAAAAAGTTTTGAGTAGAAGAAGCTTGATGTTTGTTGTTCATGGGTGAAGGATTTCGCAATGCGCTACAAAATTGTTCAGGCGATGATGCATAAGTTCTCCATTGATAATTGTGAAGAGAAAACACAAGGTAACTATGAAGGATAACGCATGCATCTATAACACCAGTTTTCATAGTGGCAGAGCTTTTTGTGCCACAGAATGGGCACATCACGAACATTGAACTGTGTTTTACAGCTTCAATAATACACAACAAGTTATCAGTCTTCCGAGTTTTAGGTCAAACTTTATTAATCTGAACTTAGAAATTTAAAAATCCTTATCTATCGGTTTTCTTTTTCATAATCTGTCAGTTACCGTGGCTGATTTACTCATTAGCTACAAGTTTTGATAACTCGCACTGAAACAAGTTCCATAACTTGCGAACGACAGTTATAAATCACGACAGTTATAAATCACGACAGGGATCGGCCACTACACACTCAACTACATTAGCTTCGCGTGTTTGATTGCGTGTACTGATTGTAAAAATATGCAATCTGGTCCTCGAAATTTTGCAGATTTTCTTTCGGTTTCTTTGTCAAAATAAAACTAGATTTTTCATTGCAAACATTTTTAACATTTCTTCGATTTGGCAAAAATATTGATTTTAGCTTCAAACATATATGCGAGTTTTATGACATGACTTGTAATATTATTCATACTGAATCCCTGCGCTACATAAAAAATTAATTCACGTACCTTTATGAACTGTCCATCAATCATGTTTTTTGTAGTGCACATGCGCTTTGATTGTCTAGATTAGCTTCAATTCAGTGCTCGTAACACTCTCGGTGAGTAGGCTAATAGTGTTAGGAGTGCATCCGCGAGTTATAACTATCAGCAGTGCCTTGCAATAGGTGGCCTCGACTTACAAGTTGTCATAACTCGCAACTGACGAGGGAAATCAGTCACGGTCAACAGTTTTTAATCGAAAACTAGTGGGTCAGTGTTTAAGGCTTTTTGTTTGCACGGAGGGACGAAGAGAAAGCGAACTGGCTGGAGAAGCTTAGCTTGGCCAGTATATACAGGAGGTTCTGCCTAATTTAAGATTGGAATTAAAAGTATTTTTCGATGCATATGTTTGCTCAAATTTTCATCTTTTGCGGCATCGAACTGTAGTTTGTCTTTTACTGTCAATATTTATAGTCAGCAAATAGTTCTGTTTTCGATTGAGTTTCTTTGGTTTCACATTATTACATTTTGTTTCCTACGTGCTCTGATCATATGTGCATAGACAAGTATTGTAATTGAGTGGAAGCTTGTTAGATGCCTGATCAATTTCACCGAAGAAACAAAGCTTTATTTCAATTACATTTTTGTGCGTAAGTTTTTCTCTTTTTGTGTACAGTTTTTTTTCCTTTCTCTGTCGTAAAGAATCAAGCTTTTTTCATAAACAAAAGTTTCTCAAACAAAAATAAATCCCTGTTATAAAACATCGGATTTCAACGGTTTAATGACATCTACGTTAAAAAAGAATTTCTTTTCAAAATTTCTTCTTCGCGTTTAAAACCATTATAATATCTTTAATTTTAAGATTATAATGGTAATTTTCTTAAGTGCAAAATTTCCAGACAAAACCGTTTATAATGTTATGGCTTTTTTTTTCATTTCTAAGCACTGTTTGGACAAAAACATTTGTTTTTTCCCTAGTAAATCATTCGAAAATAGATATGAATATACGGGGCTAGACCTTTAAGATGTATTCACTCGTCAAAAATCTGATTGTGACTATTATATATTTGATTTTATCAAAACTGACAAGATTATCTCTTCAGATCGTAAAAAAATGTGCGTTATTTCTGGAGAATAACATTCAGAGCTATTTGAATATTTACAAAAAAAACCTTTGTTCTTGTTTGTCCAAAAACACATGACTGCATTGAAACACTACTGGATTGATGAAGGGAAAAACATTCCATATATCAATCGTTTGATACAGAACCAGTTCGTAATCTCAAAAGGAGATAGAAGGATTTTGTGAAAGAAAATATCGAATGTGTTACTGAACTTTGGTGAAGATGAATTGTTATAAAACCCTTCCTGAAATATCAAGAAAGTACTGAAAAGAATTGACTCAAGGTAATTTTTGATACCCAAAATTGGGAAGTATTTTCTCCATTAACAACGACACTCCAGCAAAGACATGCATCTGCTTCATTTCACCAGTACACAGGGTTTATAGATCACATTCTCTGGTTTTCAATCCCTTTCTTATTTGTTATATTTTCCGGATTGAAACCACGTGAATGGCATCTGCAATATCTTCCACCACTGAAAAATCCTTATGTTTCACTGTATCGTTCAATGGTGTTTTCCAAGCTTCAAAATGCACAAATGGTCAAATCATCAATGTTCTCTCCAATTTTTTTCTTTTCTTGTGAATACTTTAACCAAAACATTATCAAAATTATCTTGGTTTTCTTAGAAATGGTTGCAATTTTCTTTGTTTCAAAATTGATGTATAACATTGGCATAAATATTTATGGACTTTTTCGTCGAATTTGGTCATCTTCCTTCTGAAAATATTTTGTCGGTTAAAAAAGTCTGGTTTCCATGCAAACAAGGCAGCAAAAGCTTCTTCAAAACAACTCTAGAAATACCAACACTACAGGAACCATTGAAATTGAAGTCTGGAACTATTTTATCGACACTGAGCTGCCCTAAAGAGATTTCGAAGTTATAAAAACATTTCTAATCAGTTCCAACAATGGATGTTATAGGAGCCAATGAAATAACGGTGTACAACAAAACAGCAAACAGTAAATTTCAATTCTCAAATCTATTTGCAAACTCTTTATGCCCGACAAAACTCTATATATTTGTATTCGTCATAGAGGAATACTAAATTTACTTTTAAGAACTAACACTTAAGTGTTACTCCAGAAATGCTGATCTCGTAGTGAAGCTATACAAACAGTTTCTTACAACAGTGTAAGATTGATCGGTTTGTTTTTGTTGTACAGTCATAAAAAATGTTGCATGTGTGTACCTACGGTAAGTTGTGATTAGTGTATCTAACATTTTGATTCTCTGTTAAACACGTGTTCAAATCTGGGCAAGGGGGTATAGGTTGGATAAATGCTCTCTTTCACCGCTGAAAAGAAAATAGGGACGAGAATCTCTTTATGAAGTTTCATGCATATAAGGAGCCTTCTTTAACTTGCATTTTTCAACCTTTGAAAACATTCTTCACGAAATATATGGAGCGATTGGAAAACTGTCTTCAGAAGGTCCGCAGTTTGTGTAAGGTATAGGCATGTTTACACTTGGGCAAATCTTTACGTGGTGGTGGTTGAAAACCTGTACAGAGGAGCTTTTGCTGATCTCTACTACTTGTTGAAACTGTTCGAAATAAAGCATTAGTATCATAACGCACCACGTGGTCAGAAGGGAATGACCATCGCATAAATAGTAAAGCTTTAATGAGACTGTCCCAAGAAAGACCGTAAGGCACTGTTCAAATATTGACATTCTTTTGATAACGTGTTTTACTTTCTCAGTTTACTTGATGACGAATGTTGAAATTAAAGCGCCGGGGATTTTAAACATGAAAAAAAAGAAAAAGTATTTTTAACATCAGGTTGTATAAAAAATAGACCGTACTTTGCTTCTGTAAAAGAATATAAACCATTTTGAAGAGCGTGCTCTTTTTGCAAACAATTAACCTTTATAGAATTTATAACAACATTTTATGATTAGCGTGTGAAAGTGATGGTTCTGGAATAGATTGTGTTCATACTTGTGTCGGCGGCAATCAAAACGAATAATTGACACAAAGGCGACGTCGAAGGTTTTTCTTTATTGAGCTCATAATATGACGTTGTCAATATGTGGTCAATAGCTGTCAACAATACTAAATCGAGTTCGATAAAACATGCTCATCATTTTTTGTTACTTTATAATCTTTTTCCGAATCAATATGGTGGACAATCTCTTTCGCCTATAAAGATTTTATTTCGTTGGCTAATGTCATTTTAAACGTCAAATCAAGTCTTTTGCCACATTGATTTATGAAGAATATTAAGGGGAAGACAATCCCACGTGCGTGACAATTTTTAATCAGTTCTCTTTTGTGAACTGTTAGATTAAAATCACCCAGGCTAGAAGTTTTCGTATCACTAGACATAACAGTTTTTGAATAACCGATAAGGTATATTTTGGATAATGTTTGTCAAGACTTCGTGAATGTTCTCAGCTGAACGGAGTTTATGTAGTTTATGTGAATGTAGTTAAATTTATTGACATTTCGTCAACCTATCACATGAACCGATTTTGAACAGATTTCGGAATATCTGATTGCTTCTTTCACACTCTCTATAACTTTCAGGTTCTTCCTCAGTATTTAACTACACGATATAACGTTTAACGATAAACTATTTTCAATGAGCTCCATTGATAAAGAAACAAATAGACCTTTATATTGACCAATCGTAATCCAGTTCTGCGTTTTCCTTTTAGATTTGCTCTCTTCATCAGATGTAAGTATAATGGAAAGAACCACGAATTCAACTGTTGATCAAGGCAAACCTAATCTTCAGTACAAACACTCAAACGTCGGCCTTGGCTCCCCCTGTGATTCCCAATTGACCACCAGACAAAACAGCTTGACAAACGGTCGTATACCGCATGAGCAAAGAAAGAATTCGTGCAAAATAAAAGCGCCACTACAGAAATTCAACAAAGCCCCTCCACGCCATGAAGGCTCGAATATCCTTCAGCTGGTCATAAGCAAGTCGCAAAATGAGAAAGTTTGTAAGACGTGGAAGAAATCCAGTTGCATTCTGGGTTTCTTGTTGTTTATATTTTTAATTGTTATTATCGCCTTGGCAACATTGTACGTAATGCAATCCAAAGAAAAAGATACCTTTGTAAGTAGGATGTTGTATTTATTTATTTATTTATTTATATATTTCTGTGTGCTTCGAAGGTATAATGGTTTCCCTGTCATTAATATGAGAGAATGTTTTTGTATGACCATATAAAAAAGTTGATAGCTATGGTCTATAATTCTACCTTATTAATGGTGTATTTATAAATGGATAAAATTGCCAGCGTAAACAAAATAGCCAGCTTGTACACCTACGTTTGACTGTTTATGGCTTTGCAGATTCCACAGAAAGAATTTGAACGAGGAAAACACGAAATTCAGCCATGTTTTGTTCGAGCAAGCTCTGTTGAAATACCAAACATAAAAAAAGAACCGGAAATAAAAGAAGCAATCACAGAAACACTGCAAGATGTATTGACAGAACATGATAAGTTCCATGTGAGTTCATGTTTTAAGTTTCTTATATAGTTGACTCTGGTCGTCTGGAACTTCCCGCAATATCTCCAACAAAAAACTTGGCCCCGTCAGTATTTACAGTCCGCTATAAATCTTGTTATCTAGGACGTTTTATCCGATTCATTGAGAATTGGAGGTAGCAGGAACTGAAGTTTCTTAATGCTATTTACAAAACAAATAATGTAAATTCAGTGAGCTATGAAAGCAAACGAAATACTTTTTGGTTCATTTGTTTTGACGTCTCTCACTACAGAGCCTTTCTTTAAACGTTCTTTACATGGGTGAAGAAATCTGGTCGTACAATGGTGGGCGTGTTGACTATAAAGACGAAAAATCATTACCTCCAGACGGAAGCACTCCTTATCCAGTCGCAAGTGTTACTAAAGTTTTCACGGTGCGTAACCATCAGAGACCTTGCCACTTCATCTTTTATCGTAGATATTATCTTTATTTTTCAACACACAGGTTCTTATGTTGGAAATTCTAATCAAGAGGCGGGTAATAAAAAATGTTGACGATGACATTAAAAGTTATGAGCCGAACTTCTCCATAATAAATCCATTTAATAATGATAAAATAACATTTAGGTAAGTTTGTCCATTTTCCTTCTATCTTCTTGTTAAGATGATCAATACATAAACAGAACCTTCTTCACTTCCTTATATGGTTGCATGACCACCGCCTCACTTTCTTATATGGTTGCATGACCACCGCCTCACTTCCTTATATGGTTGCATGACCACTGCCTCCTCTTAACAAAACCTTCTTCTTTTTTTCATGTGGTTGTCTGTCTTCTTCTCTTCTTCATTGTCATCATTTTTTAGACAACTAGCCTGCATGATGTCTGGCTTGCCACGAGAGGCGCCCTGTTTTCCCATGTCACGTGATAATCTGTGTCCTTATGCAACTGAAAAGATTCTACACAGGTTAAGAAATCTATCACTTCTACTACCCCCTGGAAAAGAAGCTACTTACAGGTAAAATGGTTTTATAAGTTTTGTAGATGAATTTTCTATTTGTAAATAGTTGGCAATGAAATCTTTGGTGGCTTTCAACCAAAAAAATATTTTATACGGAAGTTTAAAGATTGTTTGGATATCAATACTATTTAACTTTATCTTCCCAAATAAAAAGATTTCGTTTTTTATTCAAGTTTTGATGTATATGTTTCTATAGCAACCTGGCACTTGCACTTCTTGGGCGTGTACTTGAAAATCAGTTACAGAACACGACATTTGAGAGATGGGTGGTCAGGAATATCATTAAACCTCTCAATATGACGAATACAGGTTTTGGTATATTGAACAAGTAAATTGTTTTCCATACACACCCCTTTTATTTGGCTCACCAGAACATCAACACTATTACTCCGTATCTTTTATTCTTCCTACTACAAAGGATTAACAAAGTTATTCTCGCTATCAACATCGTTTTAAATTAAAACGAAAACTGTAATTCTTCAGTATTGCAACCATCCCGTGGGTTGAAAGTCCAATAATTTGAAAACGAAGTGTGTTGTCTCCTCCGACAATGCTGCTGTAGAAAAGGTTCTATACTACAGGATTCAGGTTCAGGTTCAGGTTCAGGTTCAGGAGGAAACCCATTTTTAAGAAATAATTGTCCAGTTTATGCAATGTCCGCTTTGAAGGGATTTGACCTGGTTCTTGGTCTACCCCTAATCTATGAAGGCCGAATGAAAAGATTTTAATTAGAATTTATTGTGGTCTTAATTTTTCGAACAGGCAAAAAGAGCTTCCCCGCAGTACAACACCAGGGGGATTTCCTGCAGATATCTTGGAGTGGGGCTGGCTGAGCCCAAGCGGTGGCCTTTATTCGTCGGCCGATGATTTGGGTAAGGTTAGTACATAATTGTTGAAATTCGAAGCGACTTCACGACTCTGTTATTTCATAATGATGTTGACATCAGAAATTTGACTCCGTAGAAAAAGCGTTGATAGAAGCGCAAGAATTTCTTAACAAAACTTCCGCTAAGTGATCGTCGTAGAACTTCTCTTCTAGCTTGGATCGTTCTTTCTTGGCTACTCTTCCAAAAATCAAATCCTTTCCGAAACTTCAAAAATCCGAATGTTCCGAAAAGGTAAAAAAAAATAAAAGATATAAACTCATGTGGCAAAAGAAGACTCAGTTAACCAAACTTTAAATTTTTTTTTGTCTCTATCATCTAGCGTATGTTTGGTCGGATCACTCGATGCAGGGCTGCCCTTTTGAAATCTATCCACTGGATCCTTATCATATAAAACAAAAACAAGTCGGTTACGTAACGTACGTTAAGTCAGGCTCGATATTTGGCTACAGTACAGTTTTCGTTCTTATACCCGAGCTTAAGCTGAGTGAGTTTTGAAGAATTTTTAACTTCACAAAAATTAGGATAAAATGGTTTTGAAACTTGGAAACTTTTGCGATATTTTTAGATTTCAACACTATCGTGGCCTCAGAAATAGAAGGTTACGCTCTTGCTATTTCGTGGAAACTGCAGATGATATTCACCAAAGCTCTTGATAGGTTATTGAAGAGAAAAGAGATAGAGGTAAAGAAAAGCAATTTCAGCATAAAATAGTTCCCCTTCTTTTCAGGGTTAATAGTTTCAAATTGCCGTGTCGACATGACAACAGGACATGCCGTTATTGCAAATTATCAATATTGTTGTCGGAAACCACAAAACAGAATTATTAAATTTTTACCTGTTTAATTTTAGTATAACTACAAAGCTCCACCCAATCCAGAACAATATACGGGCGTATATAATTTAACCAATTATTGGCCATTTATAAGAACGCCATGCGCTATCACATTCACAAATGGAGTGCTTCGCTTAAAGTTGGAGTGGTTCGACGTAGCGTTAACTTACGTTAAAGGGCACACTTTTAAAGCGTTTAATACTGTACTAGGCTGCAATGTGGTTGCCACAGGACTACTGTTGGACGAATATGTGTTCAAAGCTCCGACAACAAAGGGAGGAAAGTGTGAGGAATTCCACGTCAAAGGTATTACTGCATATGGATATGCGCGTTTCAAGAGAATAAGTTAAATCTTTTTTGTTCCTTACTTTTTTGGACAAAACAGAAAATTAATTGAAATATTTTTATTGCGAAGTCTTACGTAATGGTTCAATATTATTTGTTCATAAACAGACTTTGTTGGTGGAAGTCTGGGTTCAAAAGAAGAAAATCGACCGAATTAAAAACAGCTGGAATTTCTTCAGCAGAGGAAAAAAAGTTACAACACTACACATTTGTTCGTATCATTTGTAAATATATACAGAATAAGACCGGCATGCTTTCTGTTTTGTTTTGCTTCATATTTCGTACGATCTTTCAACATGGCGGAAATGAATGAATAACAGAGCCCAGTCCCACGAAAGTCGGTCGCGCGGAAATCTAGAATTGATAAGGACTAGATAAGCAGTGAGTTAGAAAACCTGCTGCAGCCACAACGCTCCCTACATTCTCTTAAGTTTGAATTGCAGTGATCGTGCAATTGTCACATCAGTTCAGACCAGCAGTACACTACAACAGATATAGCTTACAGCGACGTTCATATAAGCTCTGGGGTTGAATTTCGCTTTGATTAAGTATTCATGCACATCCTAAAAAGAGACACAAACAGAAAATACACAGCTGTCGATAGCAATAATATTTGTCTTAAAAGAACAACTGACGTAAGAAACAGGGATGAAAAGGGCAACAATAATAAAAAGTAGATATTCATGTGTTAATTGATCTGTTGTTGTTTTTTATTGATCGGTTAGTTCTGAGAAAATGAAATCAATCCGGCCAAGCGTCAAAAAGACGAATGAAAAAGAGGCTTTAGTGCGAGGAGTCTACTAAGCGATGACTAGGCACATTAAAACTTACACTTTTGGTATAACGGCAATTGCAACACGGCATCGTATCATCGCTGTATACAATCTGATATCCGATGACGCTTGTATTGGAATTAACTGTCATAGAAAGACGACAAAATAAATAAAAAAAACTATAAATCAATCAATCAATTAATCACTCAATGAATCAAGGCAATGATTACGAGGACTAACTTCAGATAAATAGCCTTACATTTGGGAGGTTGCCATTGTAACAGCATTCCCCGTTGACCATTTTCATCGGTCACACAAAAACTGGTAATTCCTTGTACTTCACCTGGCCAAACAGATTTACTTTTAGAGTCTGCACCCAAACATCCTAAAGTCGAGAAAAACATTTTTCTTTCTGTTTTTATTCATCTGAATGTTATTTAAGTTACAAATGAAGTCATATGGAAAGATTTTAGTTTTTTACCGCCTCAAAGATAAGAAAGGCGGAAGTAAGGCCATATAAAAATTATTGAAACTTTCATATAGTCACAAATCTAAGGAAAATATAACATCATAGAAAATGAGTCAAACACGGAAGAAACACTTACGATTTTCTACCTTCGTCACCGAAAAAGCAAAACACAAAATGATTGCCAGCGTGTTCTTGTTAAACGCCATTCTTACTGATTAAAAAGTGCATCTGTTTGCTCGATGGTCTTTTGGTCAACATCTTCCCCTTTTATACATGGTTCGTTCGTTAGACATGTCATCTGAAACGAAAGTATGTTTGTGTTGTGTTTTTAGAACGTCTCAACTTTCAACATGCGGTGGCGATCATGTCGAGATTTTGCAATAACATGTGATTAAACCTTGGAAAGTCTACTAGCAAAATAATCAATATCATAACGTTCAAAGAGAAAATATGTTTTTTCTGTGTCGGAAAGATTTGCTTCCCCTTACACAGGATACGTACAATAACTATAATGTCAAATTTAAGACTTATTGGGGACGTTTCCCGCGCTTTGTTCTCCCCTGCTGCATTGTTCCTAAAGAGCGTTCAAGTTCATTCTGACAACGTGCTGATATCAGTACAGTGTGAAATTTAATATCAGCACAGTGTGAAGTTTGTCACTTGACTCAGCATGGTTCGGAACCTCAGAATTCTTTATGAGGGGGCAGGAATGATCATATAGCGGCATTGCAGTGAATGTGCTGTCAGACTACAGCGTTTGGTCGAGATGTTTACCTAATTTGGAGATTTCATCAAGTGAAAAGAAACTATCGAATCATCCATTCAGCAATCTAGTCATTTTTTTCTCCTATTGTCTACCTTTCATATAAACAAAATATTTGATGAGACTTCATACTTTCCCATGATCCCAACTCCCAATACCATTCAAGTTGATATGAAACCAAAACTTTCTAATGGTTATTTCGGAAATGTTTCGTTTGTGATTCTTTTGTACAGTTTGACCTTTCTAACCATAATCACAAGTTTACAGTGACACAAGGTGTTTACAGTTTACTGCATAAATACGAAATGTTTATGAATTTGTCATGGACAGTTGGACAAAGTCTTGCTTACACAAGCACTGCAAGTATATGTTACACGTTGATTTATCTCGAGTATGAGATAAACTTAACATTTTCAAAATTAATTCATTCCATTTGAATGAGCTAGGTTCGAAAGTTGCCTTCACGAGTTATTTTGCAAATATTCATTTTAAATATAAACTTTTAGAACGTGAAGGAAAACATGGTACAGTGTCATCAAAACCGAAAGGTGAACAGTGGATTACTGCTTTGAATCGTGAAAAAAGTTTTATATGTGGGAACGTGCATTTAGAAAATGCTTGAGGTTTGTTGGGAAGTACTTGTTCTTTCTTTTACTTTTAACACGTTGACTCGTACTGTTGATTGTACTAATACAATATAGTATCAAATTAGAACACGTCTGGTAACTGAAGTAATGCTTGTTGGACATGTAGGCTGTATGTGTACGTAAAGAAGGTAAGGTTTTTTTTGGACATTTAAAGAAAGGATCCAGTAGGGTATTTGAAATGGTTACTGAAGGAAAATTTAAAGAGAAGGGAGTTTTGTTCGTTACACCGATAGTTCATTGTGTAGCTATTGGATGGTAGTAGTAACCATATAATTAAGCTTCTTATTGAGTGACGAAACATACAGGTTGTGTAGCTTGAGCACATATGTCACACTGAAAATTTTGATGCAAGTTCTTTTATAATGCTTGTAATTTGAAGATAGCTAATGATGAAGGTATTAAGTACAGGAGAAACCGAGGTACCGTATTTCCTCTAATAAACGCCGCGGCGTTTATTACAAATTCAAGGTTTTGGATGCGGCGTTTAATAGAGGGAGGCGTTCATTAGAGGGCGGCGTTTATTACAAAATGAAAAATTGGACAGAAGCAAACTTAAACAATAATGTTTCCTTATCCTTAAAAAGGTTAGAAAAGATTGTGTGAAAATGTTTTACACAAAAGATATGTTGACGAAAATGTCAAAGAAGAGCAATATCACTGTCGCCGTTCTCTTGTATGAGATGAAACTTTTTTATAATTCTTGTTTAACCTGTTTTCCAATAAACGCCGCTTCTCAAGATGCGGCGTTTAATCGAGGGAGGCGTTTATTAGAGGGCGGCGTTTACTACAAACGTTCGGCTATAAGTGCGGCGTTTAATAGAGGGCGGCGTTTATCAGAGGGCGGCGTTTATTAAAGGAAATACGGTAATCACTAATAACAAATCTGAAATGTTATATTTAATTAGCCATACTAAAAAACAGAACAGTCGATTACAATATACAACAGATGGGATCCAGTTTACCTAAACACGAGCATCAGGACAACCAGCCTTTTACACATCTTATACATGCCATTGCAAAGCTGAATAATGAGAGGACGAAAAATTACTGCAAGTCCTTGATAGGCTGTGTATTTCATGGACAAACGAATTCTTTCTCCGATTTTGTAAATATGTTTATAATAGAAGACTTGATTCGAGTCTCCTCCAATATTAAGAAGACTGCTGAATCTGTTAAGAAACTCGCTGACGACCGAAACACTCATCTTCTCTTCACTGTAATGAAACATACATATTGCTTAAAATTGACGAATTTATTTCCGTTGCCCTTTCTTTTTAGGACACCGACAAGACGACAACAAAAGAAATTTTACACTTAGGTTTATATCTTCAACTACTCGATAAAGTGATTCGTAAATACGAACCTAAAAACTTTACTATAGACCAAGAATTTCTTGATGTCTTAAAACTCACAGCACCAAAAAGAAAAAAGGTAACTGAATCAACCGAAGCCTGCTACAAAAGACTATTAGATGATAGTGAAAGATTTTTAAAAATCTATCGCAAAAGAGGAAGTATGTTTATTGATTATATGAATGGTTTATTGATTCTGGAGCTTGTTGTCATAAACAAAACATGAACTAAACAACCACTATGAATATTAAGAATTTAAATTTGTGAGAACAGATATACCTTGTCGTTGGTTTACTTCTTAAAAATTCTGAAATTTGTAAATCTACATGTTTTTGTGAGTTTACTTTTCCATTTAATCACTATGAGTTAGATACATTGAATCTT
This sequence comes from Turritopsis dohrnii, assembly GCA_027922465.2. Classification (NCBI taxonomy): domain Eukaryota; kingdom Metazoa; phylum Cnidaria; class Hydrozoa; order Anthoathecata; family Oceaniidae; genus Turritopsis; species Turritopsis dohrnii. The sequence goes on along the minus strand of BQMF02000353.1, from coordinate 288,139 downwards.
ACGTCATCAGTGAAATGCACATGATAAGTGAAGTTCCCTGAAATGATAAATATGTCTTTTTAAAATAGTCTTAACACAACAATGCAGCATCCATGAATATTGGGGTACAAGACAACAGCTTTTGTCAGCAAAAGTGGTAAGCGATCACGTGGATGCAGAAAATGGTAAATTAGATGCTATCTTTGGTGTGCTTTTCAATCCTACTGGAGGTAAAATTAACAATTTTGGGAAATAAAGGAATTCCATTTGACACAGGGTATCTCTTAAATATTTTATAGTAATTTATGGAAATGTTTTGGATTGTTTTTTTAGGCCGTGTTGGTCCTTGTGATGCTCCTGTCCTGCACAATTTCCTTTTTGATGACAATGGTACGTGGGCATATCACTCGGCAGTGCATGATGCTTTTGGTTACTTGGCAAAACATCATGACGTTGGTTCAGGTTATGACTATGTAAAACAAAAAAAAGACCCAAAAGATATTCTGGCTGGTCAAAGGACTGGCCTAAAAGTTTTGGAAAGATGTGTTAGAAGATAATCCAAAAGCTGCCTATGACAAAACCAAAGTTTCATAAGACAATATTTAAAGGAATCCAGCCTGATCGCTTACATATTGCAGTGTTAAGGAAATTCATTCAGAGTTGGCAATATCCAATTCTAGGTGGTTTGCTTTCGGTTTCATACATATGGCCCATCGAAATGAAATCTGATCGCTGTTTTTGCCTTTGTAAGGTAGAAAAGTTGCAACAACAAATGTCGACATTTTTTAAAGAAATTTAAATGTATATATTATAAGTAATTTAATGATAATGAACTATCATAAGGTCGAGAGAGAGCCAATCATGTCCTTACTCTGTATGAATAATAAACAGCTGCTGGTTCCCAGATCATTTCTCTATTGTTCCATTTCTACTGAAATCAGTATAGTGCAACTCTCAGCCCTGCTTATAATAGTTCATTATCATTATGAATGAATATTTATTTTAATTATTTATTTATTTATCTGTTCATTTGTTTCAGAATTTCAATGGTGTTTTCCAAGCTTCAAAAAGTACAAGTGGTCAACATCCTCTCCAATTTTTTTTCTCTTCTTGTGAATTTAGATAATCTATACTGTAACCAAATATCAAAATTATCTTGGTTTTCTTACTAATGGTCGCATTTTTCTTTGTTTCAAAATTGATGAATAACATCGGCATAAATATTAATGGACTTAATTTTTCGTCGAATTTGGTCATCTTCCTTCTGAAAATATTTTGCCGGTTAAAAAATTCTGGTTTCCATGCAAACAAGACAAAAGAAGCTTTTTCAAAACAACTCTAGAAATACCAATACTACAGGAACACGTGAAATTCTATTCTGGAACTATTTAATCGACACTGAGCTGCCCTAAAGAAATTTGGAAATTATAAAACATTTCTAATCAGTTCCAACAATGGATGTTATAGGGGCTAATGAAATAACGGTGCACAACAAAACAACAAACAGTAAATTTCAATTCTCAAATCTATTTGCAAACTCTTTATTTGTGTTCGTCATAGAGCAATCCTGAATTTACTTTTAAAAACTAACACTAAAGTGTTACTCTAGAAATGCTGATCTCGTAGTGAAGCTATACAAACAGTTTCTTACAACAGTGTAAGATTGATCGGTTTGTTTTTGTTGTACAGTCATAAAAAATGTTGCATGTGTGTACCTATGGTAAGTTGTGATTAGTGTATCTACCATTCTGATTCTCTGTTGAACACGTGTTTAAATCTGGGCAAGGGGGTATAGGTTGGATAAATGCTCTCTTTCACCGCTGAAAAGTAAATAGGGACGAGAATCTCTTTATGAAGTTTTATTCATATAAGAAGTCTTATTTAACTTGCATTTTTCAGCCTTTGAAAACATTCTTCATAAAATATATGGAGCGATTGGAAAACTGTGCTCAGAAGGTCCGCAGTTTGTGTAAGGTATAGGCATGTTTACACTTGGGCAAATCTTTACGTGGTGGTGGTAGAAAACCTGTACAGAGGACTTTTTGCTAATATCTACTACTTCTTGAAATTGTTCGAAATAAAACATTAGTGTCATAACGCACCACGTGGTTAGAAGGGAATGACCATCGCATAAATAGTAAAGCTTTAATGAGACTGTCCCAAGAAAGACCGTAAGACTCTGTTCAAATATTGACATTTTTTGATTACGTGCTTTACTTTCTCAGTTTACTTGTCAGCGAATGTTGAAATTAACATACTGGTATTGTTTAAGCAGGATTTTGTGGAACTTTCCATGACATCCATAAACGTTTCGTATTTATGCAGTATACTGTAAACTGTAAACACTGGAGACTTACATTTGGTCTAGAAAGGTGAACAAAAGAATCACTTATGAAAGATTTCCTTTTGTGTGACTGATCATTCGAGAGTGTTACATTCGTATCAACTTGAATGGTATTGGAAGTTGGGATCAAGTATGAAGCTGCAGTCTCATCAAATATTTTGCTTATATGAAACGTAGACAATAGAAGAAAAAATGCCTAAAATGCTGAATGGATGATTCGATAGTTTCTTTTCACTTGATGAAATCTCCAAATTAGGTAAAAATCTCGACCAAACCCTGTAGTCTGACAGCACATTCACTGCAATGCCGCTATATGATCATTCCTGCCCCCTCATAAAGAATTCTTAGGTTCCGAACCATGCTAAGTGAAGTGATTTATGCAAACTTCACATCTGCTGATATCAAACTTCGCAATGCGCTGATATCAGCACGTTGTCAGAATGAACTTGAACTTGAACGATCTTTAGGAACATTGCAGCATAGGAGAAAAAAGTGTGAGAAACACCCCCATAAGCTCTAAATTCGTCATTATAGTTATTGTACGTATCCTGTGTAAGGGGAAGCAAATCTCTTTGACACAGAAAAAGCATATTTTCTCTTTGAACGTTATGATATTGATTATTTTGGTAGTAGACTTTCCAAGGTTTCATCACATGTTATTGCAAAATCTCGACATGATCGCCACCGCATGTTGAAAGTTGAGACGTTCTAAAAACACAACACAAACATACTTTCGTTTCAGATGACATGTCTAACGAACGAACCATGTATAAAAGGGGAAGATGTTGACCAAAAGACCATCGAGCAAACAGACACACGTTTTAATCAGTAAGAATGGCGTTCACCAAGAAATCGCTGGCAATCATTTTATGTTTTGTTTGTTTGGTGACGAAGGTCGAGAATCGTTGACTCATTTTCTATGATGTTATATTTTCCTTAGATTTTTGTGACTATATGAAAGTTTCAGTACTTTTTATATGGCCTTGTTTCCACCTTTCAAATCTTAAGACACAAAATTTAATTGTTGCGTTGTTATTGTTAGAATGATTGAGGCGGCGAAGACTAAAACATTTACATATGAAAGGTTTCAACATCAACAAAAGTAGCTCAAAAATTTTAACTCACGTTTTTTCTCAAATTAAACCATGAGTTAACTTGATCTTGGAAACAAAACTTTTCGTTTCCAAAATCAAGTTAATTCATGGTTTAGAAAAACATGAAGGATTCTGACTACTGGCAGCATGTTTCTGAATGTCGAAGAAAGTGTTTTCAATGAGTAAGTTAATTTAACGAGTTAGTGAACGCGGTAGAAGATAAATATGGAGACTATTTTAGCTTTGATTGAGGAAGAACAGTTAAGTGAAAAGGTAAAAATTGTATCCTTGTCTAGTACAAAGTACTCCCGATCAAATCTACGCAACTCGTCAACCAAACAATGATATTCACCTAAATTTTATCTCTCCTGAAATATATTTTGCACCCAAAATCTTGGTGTTTTTCGTGTTTTATTTTAGTTCTTTTTCACAATCTCCTCCTTTGTAAAATAATAAGCTGTAATAGCATTTCATCTAATTCATCATCACAGCATCTTGCGTTTTATGAAGCAGATTGAAAAAACTCATGTGTTCCCAGTGGAAACTATGCATACTTAATTAAGCTTATGGAAGCAAAGAAATAACTCATAAGTTAACTCATAGTGGAAACCAAGATTTATACACGTTTCTTAATTTTCTAATGACAAATATTACGTTTGAAGAGGGTTAGAAGTAAAGATACACGTAAAGATTCTTGAAAAAATTTTCTTTTAAAAAGGTGTTAACGTTCACCTGATACAAACCCTGCATTCGGTATGATATCCATCCGATATGGAAATCATGCTGCAAAACTTGATTTTAAATTATGAACAAAACGCTTATCCCATATATTCTCGTAACGTTATGAAACGTGAGAACATTGACTAAACATCGGAGAAGGAAAAAAGTCTATTAGTAACTTTAAAATGTCAAGGAATGTCACTCTCATGGACGAAAAACAGAAAAGGAAACCAATGATTAAAATAAATATTTATTCTACTTTTGCTGACAAAAGCTGTTGTCCTGTACCCCAATATTCATAGATGTTGCATTGTTGTGTCAAGACTATTTTAAAAAGACATATTTATCATTTCAGGGAACTTCACTTATCATGTGCATTTCACTGATGACATAAGATTCAATGTATCTAACTCATAGTGATTAAATGGAAAAGTAAACTCACAAAAACATGTAGATTTACAAATTTCAGAATTTTTAAGAAGTAAACCAACGACAAGGTATATCTGTTCTCACAAATTTAAATTCTTAATATTCATAGTGGTTGTTTAGTTCATGTTTTGTTTATGACAACAAGCTCCAGAATCAATAAACCATTCATATAATCAATAAACTTACTTCCTCTTTTGCGATAGATCTTTAAAAATCTTTCACTATCATCTAATAATCTTTTGTAGCAGGCTTCGGTTGATTCAGTTACCTTTTTTTTTGGTGCTAAGACATTTTTGCTCGCTTACAATCGCTGCGGGGGCAATGATGTTTTGGTTCTAAATCTTGGCTGTAAGCACGTAAAGTCCAACTAGTAACTGAAATTTAGAGTTGAAATAAAATCAATTAAAATATTGTTGTTGCCCATATCTGTTAATGCGTAACGTGTAACCATATGGTTTCTATGCTGCCTAATAAGGGGAAGGATTTAATTCTTTTAAGACGTTAACCAATCATTTGTTCTTAGCTTCTATGTCTTTATATAAATTTGTCCTTGACTTTTGGCTAAGCCGACTTCCGTTCAATGAATCTTTCGAAAAACAATGCGCATGTCATACGTTATGCTCATGGGATATAGAATCACTATTACTGTTAGATGAAATAATCTGCATGAAAGGTCAGGTTCCTCCGGTAATCATTCATTCGACGTCTTACCTATTCAATACTGCTGATGTAATCCTTGTGGAACATGGCATCATCACAGGCAATTTAAATTTAAACGTTTCCATTTGAAAATACTACGGGTACCATTTATGGATTTAATACGCCCTTGGTGTAATGGTTTTGCATTTTTGATTCGCATGTCCACCAAGGTTATTGGCTTTTCAAATACTAATCAAGCTATATTTTAGAAATTCAGATTTTATTTCTGCAAGCTTTGTTCTTGTAATTTTTTAATCATCCAATTTTCGCTGACCTTGTGACCAAAGAATCTTTGAATCAAAGCTTGAAACGCTTGAAATGATTTCTAATGGATTTTTCAATTTTTTTACGAAAAAGTTTGTTTTTTTCTTTTGGATCTAACATAATTTCTTTAACAAATCTTATTTTGATTATAAAATACGTATCCATGGTTGCAATTCACACATGTCCTTTGTTTGTAGCAATACTTTCTGATATTTACACTTTGAAAAGGTAGATTAACATTATTGTGACTTAGGCCTAAGAGTTAACAAAAAGTAACAAAGCTTTATGCAGATTTTCAGCTGCGTAAGTAGATCTATTTGGTTTGCATATTTCAAATTAGTGTAGCCACCGCTATACTATGCCACAAGTTACACAACTCATTAAACAATTCGCTGTATTGTAAAACATCGGCACGCTCCTTCTTCACTACACACAGACACTTTGATCATGATTTGTATTTAAAATACTGGCTTTGTCGAAATATTTAGAGTATGCCACTTATCAGGCCCCAAATCAACCAAAAACATTTTTAGAAAAATCCTTAAATTACAAAATGTTTTGGGGGAAAGTTAATGTTATAGCTTGCTGTGTGTACAAATTGGAAAGCTTGAGCGCGGGGGGCATCTTTAGCCAAAGCTACATGCTAGTTAAATGGTTGATGCTACCATACAATAGCTATACAATGAACTCTCGACATTACAAACCAAACTCTCTTCTCCATTGAATTTTCTTTAAGTAGCCCTTTCCTCAGCATTTGGAAAATGTATCTGTTCTGAGAAAAAACACAACTTCACATCCTTTATTTAAATATCCAAGAAACTCTGCACATTCACATACGGCCTACTCGTCCAGTAGGTTATTCGGCTCCATTTTTACTTACATAATTTCCCCAATGACTGGCCTCCACGCATTTTTTTAAACGTGATGAACTTCAGCTCCTAGTTCTTTGTTGGAACAATTACTCATTCTGGCAGCAAATGTGTGTGGTTAAGTTTGGGCCTAAAAAACACTCAAGGAAGTTCAAAAATTTTCTCACCTTTACAAGATACTGTAAAAGATCAGAAATTGACGAAAATCCTTAAGTCAATTGCGAAGTGATTTGTCAATGCTAGTAAATTGTGTCGATGCTTTAATGTATGGAATAATGTTTATAAAAAAATGTTATTTATTTAACATTCAAATCTTTCGGAAACTTTTATCGGCGATGTAATCTCTGAATTTATACAAATCATTCGAAAAGCAAGTTATTGTCAGGGCAAAGGCTAAGAATAAGAAAAAAGTATCTCTATAAAAGAAAAACATCAGGCGTTGAAAAGAAAAACAGTGATTACAAAGATCTTCATAAAACAGTTTCGATTTGGTTCAGGAATGCCCGAGTAAGCAACATCCTTCCAACTGCGGGTGGCTTTAGTACAAGAAAAGCTAGATATTTAGCACAACATCAAGGCATGACAGAGTTTAATTCTTTCCTAGGGCTGGCTAGAAAAGGGGCAGTTGAGTTGACTTTCAAAAGCGTGACTGATGAAGAAATTATGGGTGTACACCTGGTGTGAGCGTAAGAGAGACCCTTTTGTCTACTATCTTGGAAGTATAACCAAAACGGATTGATGGGAATGCTGTCGGCAAAAAGTTACCAATGTTTGTGATTATCATCGACGATGTTTCAAAAGTACATTAAAATCTACCATGCTTTTATCTTTCGCAGAAAAAAAACTAGATGGAACTCTGCTCAGTGAGAGGGTGAACAACAGATAGTTTGTTGCTGAAGAAAGAAAGATCTCATTAATTATCAACTGTCCTACACATCCATCACTCGAAGGACTGTAAGCAATTGAGCTGATCTTCCTCCCAACCTATGAAGACAAAAAGGAATGATTTTCATGAAGCCAAACAATATCTCACTTCTACAAGATGAATCAACAAATTGTTGTATTTGTGGTGGGTGCAATCAAGGAACTTTTTCTCCACAAGTCCATCAAAAACATTGGAATATTCGTAGGAAACGTAGACATATTACATATAATGCAGTCTGTAATAGTTATTGAAAATTAATGCTGTTTCTTTACAGTACGACGAACCATAAACATTTCTCACAAAGCACTTTTCCTAAAAGTCTTAAAGTTTGAAGTACTGCGTATATAGGTATCCAAATTTTTCTCAAATATTGACTGATATTGAAATCAAAACAGCAATATATCAAATATCTTCTCTCCCCTAAGTGTATCATGAATGTCCTAATTTGAAACATTCTTCAGGTGGGATGTCATCCCTTTAACGAGCGGTAAAATGGAAACCAATGATAAAAAATATAAATATTTATTCATAAATAACTTAAGGGATAAAATATACAGTTACAATTCTTTTTAAAAAGTCAAAAACTTTTTACAACTTTTCTTCTTCGTGAAAGCAAACGTGGCGATGCGATCTCTTCACATTCGACCAAAAGAGTGCTAACCAAGTGACATCAATGTAGAATTGATTAATACTGGAAGGTGTGGGCTTCCATACGCAATTCTTTCAAATGGTGTTGTGTCACTAAACTTTGAAAACTTCATAAACCGCTTTTGTTTTGGATCTTTCTTGAAATACCTCTTTCCAAAATTTTAGCCCAGTCCTTTGACCTGCAAAGATATCTTTTGGGTCCTTTTGTTGTCTTATATAATCATAACCAGGACCAATGTTATGTTCGGTTGCTAAGTAACCAAAACCGTCATGCACTGCTGAGTGATATGCTAATATGCCAGTGTCATCAAAAAATATTTGATGAACAATGCCGCTATCACCTGGACCAACTCGCCCTAATAAAACAAACAACAAAAATATGACAACTTTTTACAAGGACGAATATTAAATCACCTGGTTTATATTGTCTCATTATATTTTTATGAAAGTATTGTCATTCTCGATTTCATAATGGGATTATATTCACGTCAGGCCTTTTGAATTAATAAAAATGATTTTGAAGTAGATATTAAAGATAAATGTTAATCTAACCTCCAGTCGGATTGAGAAGCACACCAAAGACCGCATCTAATGCGCCATTTTCTTCATCCACATGATCGCTTACCACTTTCGCTGACAAAAGCTGTTGTCTTGTACCCCAATATTCCTCGGTATCACATTGCTCTGTCAAGACTATTTGAAAAAATGTCGTTCAAGTCACACATGTTTATCATGTTAGGAAACTTATGAATTATGAATTTCACTTAGGGATTGTTCACAAATGACGTCAACCAATTTTTCAAACTTTTTGCCCCCCCCCCCCCCCCCCCCCCCCCCAAAAAAAAAAACCAAAAAAAACCAAAAAAAACAGCCTTCACCCCACTGGTCCTTTTGTATCTTAGTTTCTTACGCATTTTTAATTAGACGTAAAAATATTTGCAATGATCTTCGTGTGTAATTCTCTGATCAATCTCCACGTGAGCGAAAAACGGTGGAACGGAACGAAGCCAACAAAAGCAATATGGAAGGACGTTCCCACGCCACTACGGACCACATCAAAATAAACATTCATTCACATTTTCATATAAAACTTTTACTTAATTGGAAAAATCAAGGTTCTGAAAATTGTGAAGGTTGACGTCAACAGTAGTATCACCTCCCCCCCGTCAACTAGTTGTTTGTGATTGGTATTTTGTTAATCGTCTGTTGCTTATGAAATTTGAAACAAGTTTTAAAATCAACAGGTCATTCATAAAATCAATAAACTTACTTCCTCTCTTGCGATAGATCTTTACAAATCTTTCACTATCATGCAACAATCTCTTGTAACAGGCTTCCGTTGATTCATTTGCATTTTTTCTTTTTAGTGCTATATGACTTAAAACATCCTGAAATTCTTCGTCTATAGTAAGATATTTAGGTTCGTATTTACGAATGACTTTATCGAGTAGTTGTAGATATAAACCTAAGTGTAAAATGTCCTTTATTGTCGTCTTGTCAGTGTCCTATAAAGAATCGGCAATGAAGTTAAATTCGAACATTCCAATCGTCTTTGAACGTTTTCTTTGAAATGATTTATGATTTTATGTGTTATGATTAAAACCCTAGTTAGATTACATGTTTTGATTGCTAGGTTCAAACTACACTGAGGTTTCGAAGGTTTTAAATTCACATTTACTTTTGTTCGTTTCATATCATCAAACTGTTTTCTCACAGCCACTGGACGAGACATGAATCAAGTCTTTTCATTTATAAACAAACTTACATTATCAGAGGAAGTATTCGTTTGTCCATGAAATTCACAGCCAACCAATGACTTGCAGTAATCCTTCGTTCTCTTAGTATTCAGACTTGCGATGGCGTGTACAAGATGTGTGAATGGTTCATTGTCATTATGCTCATGTTTCGGTAACGAGGAACCCATCTTTATTGCTTTCTAACGTTTGTTGTCAACTATCGTTCTGTTGTTAGTTTTATATCATGGTTCATCAAGCAATTATTAGCGTGGTTAAAATATCTAAACAGAGATTACGTCACAGCTTTTATTAACTGCTCGTTTTCGATTACATTTTATCCCACTCATCATTATGATCTACTTAAAAGCATGTTAAGAAGAATGTAGTAATGTTTTTTTCTGACGTATAAAAGTTATCCGTCATATACGTCAACAAGTTTCGTCACATTGTCATGCTGAGTAATAGCGTAGACTGTGACGTTGAGCACACGAATAAAACTGAAGCCTGTCTTATACAAACGCTATTAAAAGTAAAATGAAATTACTGGACAAATAAAAAAGAGTGATAGAAACTGATTTTTTTACCAGGGCCATAAATATTTCATATGATCTGGTAATTCGGTATTTCGCTAAGAAAAGTGCAGAAGTACAGCCTTTTTCAATTCTTTTTCATATCGGAGAGGCGGTATTTTGGAAATAAAGCTAAACTATTGCGTTCCTGTAGACCTTTGTCCTTGAAAGATGCTAACTTGGCCCGAAAACTACCTTTTCTCGAGTTTTTTGATTATGCACGAAGTTATTTTGATCATGCCATGCCTTGAAGGGATTTAAAATTTTGAAAATTTCAGATAGATGATATATTTGAGATTTTTGAAATGTTTTTGTTTTGATATGTGATTAAATTGAGTTAAATTGCTTATGAGATTGCATCGGTAATTACCAAATCTCTTCAGCCATAAATTCCAGATTTTATAATTGTTTTTTTATTACGCATAATTCCATTCCACTTTAGTAAGCAAGTTAGTAAATAAATAAATGTTTTGAGTGTTCTATCCGTAATAGTCGGTCCCTCTATCCTCCCACTTGCAACTAGCAGTTGAATTACTAGAGTTCAGTATGTTGGGCAATATCTAAAATACTTCACAATATAAAAGTGAAACCAGCTATAAAGTATAAAGTAATCGTTACAAAATCCAAATTGTATAAATAAATTGTCAAATTATACCGCGAATAAATTTGCAACTTTGATCCTATTGCCTTTTTACCTTTTACTCCCATATCATGTTTTTTCTTCCATGGAGATTTACTGAGAAAGAACATTAACACCGACTGATTCAATTACCTTTGAAATACCACTCTGATAAGCAAAAGTTCACTAGATATTTCTGAACAACGTTTATGGAAGAGAAACTATTATTAGTTGATATTAAGTACGTTTTGAAATAACTCCCCAACCTGAAGAAAGATGTGGAAAGTGGTAAATACTTATTTCATGACGAACTCAATATTTTCATAGAGGAAGATATGTGTTAGTGCTAGACGTTGCTATGCTAAGTTAATACCATTACAAGTAATAAGATTCATTGATGAATTCAAATACCGTATTCTCTTTAAATAGCGCCCCTCTCTAATAAGCGCCCCCCTCTAGTCAAGAATATTTTTATAAACGCCCCTCTCCAATCAGCGCCCGGGCGCTTATTAGAGTGACTTAACAAATTTTTTTTTGAATTTATTTTACCGAGGCTAGAATTGCAGTGAACTCGCTGATGTGGGCCTCCATCGGAAATGTATACCTCAGATTTTAAGGCAGAGAACTGCACTTATTAGTCTGATAGGTGATTGTGGTCTTGGGTAATTTTTTGGCTCTCGTTCATTCACATCATACACAATTACCATTGAAAATACAGTTGTTTTATTCTTTTATGATAAAAAGCAATAATGCTTCGTTCACAGCTAGCATGACCATTTCAAAATTTTTTTATAAAAGCCCCTTCCAATTAGCGCCCCTCTCTAATAAGCGTCCTCCTAATTTCCAAAAAAAAAATTATGAGCGTCCGGGCGCTTATTAGAGAGAATACGGTACTTTCAAATAACATTCTAGTTACTTTTTGATGCAATTGTTTTTTAAACTGTAAAATATTTCAAAACAGTGTTAGTGTCCTCTCTTTCTTCGAATACTTTCCCCCAAAAACTTAAACCCGACGTTTGACCCGCTAAAGGATCTTTACGTGAGTCGACATCTTGCTCGATATAGTCATAACCCGGACCATAGTTGTGATTCGTTGCTAGGTAACCAAAACCATCATGTACTGCTGCATGATATGCCCATTTACCAGTATCATCAAAAAGAAGACTGTGAACGAGCTGGCTATCACTTGGACCAACGCGACCTGAAAAATTTACAACACCGTTGAGAAACCGTTTATTGTCTTCATGGCCATTTATGCTAAAAAATATTTTCTTAAGGAATATAATTGGCAGTTTAGTGCAACAGCACGATTGCACCATGGTGGATGGATGAAATGTTATGGTGATATTTGAATAAGGGGAATGATTAGCAATTTGAAACATTGTTTTGTACTACTCCAATCGTGAAGTCAAGTTGGCTAAATCATGATAATCATAATAGTTAGGAGATGCGAAGTTGAACAAGGTGCATTCCATTATAATATAGATCGTAATTCATAAATTTGTTAACCTAACCTCCAGTAGGATTGAGAAGCACACCAAAGACCGCATCCAATTTACCATTTTCTGCATCCACGTGATCGCTTACCACTTTTGCTGACAAAAGCTGTTGTCTTGTACCCCAATATTCTTCAGTATCACATTGCTCTGCCAAGACTATTTATAGAATGGTTCAATTAAAAATGAAAGTCCATGAGTTTGTTATATCTTGAAAATCATTTTCAGTTAAATTTTAGAAAATAAAAAGGAACTGTTTCTGAGGGAAAATGTTCGGACATCACTTAACAACAACTTTCCATTTTTGTTTTTAATTCCTATTATCTATAAGCGTCTTGCAGAACTAAGACGAAAGCCTACCTCCTCGTTCTCGATAAATCTTTGAAAATCTTTCGCTATGACGTAACAATCTTTGGTAGCAAGCCTCTTCTGTTTCATTCTCTTTTTTCCGCTTTTTTGCTATATGTTTCAAGATATCACGAAATTCTTCGTCTATAGTAAAGTCTTTAGGTTTGTATTTACGAATAACTTTATCGAGTAGTTGTAGATATAAACCCAAGTGTAAAATACATTTCACTGATGTTTCGTCTGTTTCCTATAACGAAAGGAAAAGATAAAAGTAGTGTTAAGAAATGCGAGTAGAAGCTTTAATACAAGCATAAGCAGATTTTACAGATACTGAAACGAAGATGGAGGATTGGTAGAAGCAATATAAAACTTGATGACTAGGGATCGAAGCGGCTTTTAAATAGAATTTCGGATACGGTCCACGGAATCAGTATTCGTAACATTGAATTGAAATGAAGTTGAATTGAATTGAAGTTGAATTGAATTGATATTTTCTTTTATTCACTTTTTGATTTCTCTCTTTGTTCTCTTGGTAGCGATAACAAAATGTCATCCTTTATTTTGATCGACTATTAACGACAATAACACAAAGACCTCTTGGTAAGTGCTTTTATGAATTTTTTCTTAATATTTAAAATCTGATATTTAATGGATGCAGTAACATAAATTGATTAAAAGTTACATACAGTGTGCTTCAAAACGTTACCTTCAAGAATTATGATCGCAGTTTTGAAGAAAATATCCAATTAATTAACAACAACAACAACAACAACAAAATTCAGCTATATCTAGCTAACCCGTCACTAAATACATTACCTCAGGGGAGTACACCATCATATGGAAAATTCTTTGACTTCTCTGGTAAAATAATTGCAAATAATGATCTGCTATGTTCTTCTTCGCTACATTTTTAACATTCCAGTCTACAAGAGGCCGCACCCATCCATGCTTTTATATTCCACCCTCTGCAAGTGGTTTTGCTGTACTAGTCTACAAGAGGCCGCACCCATCCATGCTTTTATATTCCACCCTCTACAAGTGGTTTTGCTGTACTAGTCTACAAGAGGCCGCACCCATCCATGCTTTTATATTCCACCCTCTGCAAGTGGTTTTGCTGGACTTATATGTTCAGGATTTAAAAACGAGAAAACGTTGAAAACTTTGCTTCATTACCTGATTTCTGTATTCTATAAAGTGTAATTAATTAACTGTTCATATTTAGCAAAAAGTCCTTTGATAAATGGTTAGAGCAATCGCCTGGCAAGCGAGAGGTCGTGGGTTCAAGTCCAACTCGACCCGATAACTTTTCGCTGCAATTGGAAAGGTACATTGTGCGCTGATATCATTAATTAAAACCTTATTGTTGATGTGAACTTTTACTTTAATGCAACAAAACTTTGCAAAAAGTTTAAATTATTAAATTATTTTTTTCATAAGAAACATACTTACACGGGTAAAGCAGGTATTAGTTTGACCATAAAATTCACAACCAATTAAAGTTTTACAGTAACCCATTGTTGTTTCTGGATCTGTGATACCTTGTACAGGTCCATCGTCATCATCAGGCTGGTTGTTGTAAAATATAGAAAATAATGCACCCATGGTTCGTGTACGGTATCGTGCTGAATCGTACTTCTGTTATGCGTTGTTATATGATTAGTTTTGTATTCAACTGTTGTACGTGGACATGCTGCTGATTGGTCTTTATCATGAGTTATTAGTTGATTGTCAAAGGAGACAAAAGTTTCATTTAATGCTGAGTTAAACCACAGAATAATTGGATAACTGCGATAGCAAGATTTCTGTTGTCTGAAACTTGCATGAAACTTATGCGTACAATGTTAGCGAAGAAACCATTTTAAATATTCAAAAGTTTCTTTAAATGATAAATATCTGAAGATGAAGCTACAACACATTTCTTCAAATTGTTACACTAGATCGTTACAATAGGTTGCAGTACTGGATTGTGCACCCTATATAACGATTTAAATGTCCTAAACCTTACATACTTTAATTAAACAGCATAATTGTACATAAACGTTTTTATGGACTAGAAATATAATATTTTTTCGATTAATGCATAGCATAGCAAACTATGCTTTGCATATTTACAAATCGCGTTAAGGAAGACTTTAAGATCAACATAAAAAATAATATTAAAGGATGATGCGTATGCATGTAACTTATTCTAATGTTACTCTGAACATTCTGAATTTCTGAATTCGATATATGCAGCCAATCCTTCTGACAAACTTCCAAAATCACAACCGCAAAAAGGAAAACATAGATTTGATGATGCAAAATGCACCCATACTAAAATCGACATAACTGAAATCAGACATTTGTGCTTTAGTTTGATTATAAGATATTAAGGTATAAGTTACGAGTTATTTGACAATATGGCATGTACTATGTTTTGTATTTACAAACATTCCTGACCTGAATTGATATATTCAAGACCAGTATAATATCACAACTCTTTATACAAAATTCGAAAAATGATTGAATTATTTATGACATTAATCTAATATCATATACACTCCAGGGCATTGTGAAACTTTGTATACATATGAACTAATGGTGTAATGTATATAATGACGTAAAATTCATCTGAAAGATCTAAAACATAGTGGTATAGTGGTCATCGTACTTGCCATCCGACTGGGAGGTCCAGGTTCGATACCCAGTGCGTCACTACGATTCACTTGGCAAGTGAATGTTCCTTCGCCCGGGTCGACCCATGCCATGTGAGGGAAACTGGGTACCACAGCTCTGATACAAGAGTGTGGGTAGATATTTCAGACATTGCGGCGTGCTGTGGCTCTCACGAGGTTCTACACCTGCGAGAACTCAAGTTCTCCCGTGTAGTACGAGTGTCATTGTATGTATATGTCATGACTCCGCAGCAGGGGGAGCTGCGGGGTTACATTGTCTGTCAGGGGCTGTGATTTCTACTCCTTCGTGGGTAGGACCCATTCCGGGACATCGGAGTACCGTGGCAGATTTGGACATCCTATCGTGAGTTTGGAAACAAGATGTCCGGCCGGATATCTCAGACGTCCGGCCGGATGTTTAAACGCCCGGCCGGGAGTTTGAGATGTCCGGCCGGGAGTTTTGAAACTAGTCTTGAAACATCCGGCCGGACATCTTCACTCAAAACGTCCGGCCGGGCGTTTGTAAAAATCTGGTCCTGATAATTACCAGCTAACGTTGTCCGGCCGGACCATTGAAACACCCGGCCGGGTGTTTGGATGTCCGGCCGGGTATCTCAAACATCCGGCCGGGTATGAGGTAACTGAGACACCTGACTGACGGATTTCATCAATATCTGGTCCTCAAAATCAAATACTTTTGCATGAAGCTGGAGAGTTACAAAATGGCCGAAAGATCTCCAGCTTCCTGGTTATGATGTGTACTTTACTAATCCAAAAGTATCTAATGCAGTGCTTCGCAGTAAAATGATTTCCATTTATTAGCGTTGATCTTTTGGTTTCAACACACACAAGTACAAATGCAAGGTGTTCAAATGTCGAACAAGACATTCTGCTGATATCCGGCCGGAAAAACAAAACATCCGGCCGGGCATCTTGATATCCGGCCGGACCTTTCGTTTGTCCAGCCGAGCGTCTTTGAATACATACTTTACAGACTTGACAATATTAAGCGTATATATAAAGGACCAGAACATCGAGATTGGTGGAGGTCAGAAAGCATCTTTGTCATAAATATCCGGCCGGAGATATTAAATCCCCGGCCGGGCGTTTGGACTTCTAAGCAATTCTCAGGACCAGATTTTTACAAACGTCCGGCCGGACGTTTTGAGTGAAGATGTCCGGCCGGATGTTTCAAGACTAGTTTCAAAACACCCGGCCGGACATCTCAAACTCCCGGCCGGACGTCTGAGATATCCGGCCGGACATCTTGTCTCCAAACTCACGATAGGATGTCCAAATCTGCCACGGTATCGGAGGGCATATATCTATCTATTTATCTATCTATCTAGATCTCCTTAATTCCTACATTGTAAACATAAAAAGTTAACGATTACGAACAATACATGATCCAAACTTACACAAATCTGCACCATGAATATATAACTGAAAGCAGAAATATGTGTTAAATGCAGATTGTGCAATGTTTTGAATTTGTAGTTGCCATGGTGCATGGTGAGAAGGAAGGCTGTTCGTAGTAATTAGTAAAAGTTAAAAACTGATATAATCGATAAAAGGTTAATTAGAACAAAAAGTATAAATTATACTGCGGGCTAACCAAATCAAATGATGGCATACAAATTCATTTAAATAGCTAGAGAAACATCAAATATAAGTGATGCAGTATGTTGGAGCTGAGAAGGACATTGAACTGAGCTGTGTTAATCCAGGACTTAAAAAGCAATACAATCCACACGTGTACAAACGAACACTCAGAAATTTATAAAAGAAAACAAAAACAAGAATAAAAATGTAACAAAAGCTTATCTCTTTCACTCTGTTCACAAAATATTCAGAACTTCTTTACGATCTTTTTCATCTTTAATTTCTTTCAAATCCAAGAATCTTTTAAATCTAAGTGGGTTACTGCGCTGGCACCTCGAAGACGTGCACGGTACGAATTTTTCGCTTCATGTGTTGATTTCATGAAAACGCATGCACAAAGTATACATTTTTTGGCTACACAACCATTGATTGGTATTTCAAACAGCTTGCGTATACGCGATTTGAAAAAAAAAGATGCCCTTGCAGGCATAAGGATTTCTGCAAAATCAGCTGAAGTATGAAGAAAAAAAGTCTGTGACATTCTTGAAATTTAAGAAAAGTTTAATCCTCAATATATATTTAATTTCTGATCATGTACTCCCCAAAAATCTGGAAAAAACATAATTGTCACTATGCAAAACCTTATACCAATAAACACCAATAAACTTGAATATATCTGAATGACATAATGTTCTTTAGTTTGTTGGTACGAAATGATATTAAAGATTCAGTGATCAATTCAGATAAGACAATGAGTATGCATGTAACTCCATGTTATGAATTTATGAATTCAATATGTCTTGTCAATCTTCCTAAGAATTCCTAATTCACAAGGACAAAAAGGAAACCCAAGATTTTAATGATACGAAATACATCTATATACATACAAAATCAACATACATAACTGAAAACAGAAATTTGTGCTTTAATTTGAGTACCAATATACACCATTACCTGAACTAAATTTCATGAAAAGATTATAAAAATTTATTCAGAAACTTAAAAAACATTAAATTTTTATACTTATACACGTCAGGGCATTATGAAAGGATACCTGACACAATACGAACCTTACATTAACTCCCAATAAACTTAATGAACAAAATAACATCAAATTTATATGCTTTCAGGATATCACAGTGATTACGTATGTACGGTCAATCTTCCTAATTACTAAGACTTCCCAAACACAAAAAGTAAATAACGATTAGGATTATGAAAGGTATGACTCAAACTTTACCAAAATTAGCAAACATAACTGAAAGCAGAAATTTGCATTAAAAGATGTCCAGTATTTAGAATTTACAAACAATCAAGGTAACTTTCAAATTGCTATCGTAAATAGTAAGTCCCCATTCCTAATTCAGGACATTGATAATACAGCCAAGAACTATACAAGTAAATAATCTAAAATAGCTAGAGAAACATCAAACATAAAATGATGCACAGGCAGAGGGTAGACAAGATATTCTATCTATCTATGTATTTAGTGATAGATAGAATATCTTGTCTACCCTCTGCCTGTGCATCATATTCCTTGTATGTGGTTGGAGCTGAAGAGGAAACTGAGCTGAGCTGTATGTATCCAGAGCTTAAAAAGCACTACAGCCCACACATGAAACAAACGATATTTTGTATTTAGAAAGGCTAAAAGAATCCCAGACACACACTGCTTTTACAAAACATTGAGAACTTGTTTTTAGAAAAGAATGAACGCAGTAGAATCATTGTAAGATAATTATAAATTTCTACCCTTTACTTTTATTTTTGAAAGTGTAAATCTTCTTTTAAAGCTATTCAGTATTGATCAATCAATGTGGAAGTCTATGTGGGTTTCTTCGTTTTCTTCCACCATTATGCGAACGGCGTGCAAATGTAAAGTCGAAAAATACCCGGATGATCACATGGCGGAAACTCAAGCCAATAAACTAGCGCTATTAAAGTTTATTAGCACCCTTTCGTAATAGTGGCGCTTTATGCACCAATGAAGATTGAGACGGCGGTTTTTCAGCTATTTTAGACTGTGATTTGCACATCCTTAGCTTGAAGGCTATTTTTTGGCTTCACGACGACGACGATCGGTTTGCATTCCAAACACCTCGCGTATCCGCGATTTGAATTAAGCATCATTAATACTAAAAAATGGTCATTTTTAAAGCAACATTCCCGACATTACTGACCTCGGTTGCTTATTAAAAAATGTGTATACGAATAAAATTCATACTTCATCCCTGCCACAATCTGTTCTATCACTGAGATCTAACTTTTCATGTAGAGGTGAAATGACAACCGGGGATGAGATAAAACCGCAACCAAACAAAAAACAAATATAAACGTGTTTTTTTTTCCAAATATCGCAATTACTTCTCACTCAGAATTTTCTGGAATAAATAATTTTTCATAATGCTGTTCTGTTTGAAAGGACCGTTAAGATTGAAAGAATAGATGAAATTCTTGACAGACCAGTCAAAAATCATTGCATAATGATTATAAATGTAAACATAGCTATTGAAATATCCCCTACTCTGGATGTTCATTATAGCAATTGTTTATTTTTTTCAAATGCCGGGCCAGGTGACCTGAAAATTACGCAAAATCTTTATAACTTTTTTATAACCTGCTCCAAAGTAATTTTAGCCTCACTGATTCAGTTTTCTATATAGTCATACTATAAGCAATGTAGAGACCAAATATAATTCAGCGAGTTTATTTCTGAAAAACTTGTTGTTTACATATTTTCAAGACTTCAACAGCATGAGGTATTTCCCATTCGATTAATCAAGATTATAACTGATTTTAGTACAGTAGACATCCTTGAATAATAAAGGGGAGAGACTGAAAAATTCCTGTGGTGTTGTGATTTTATCTTTGTCTTGATAACATTTGTTTTTGTGGAGTATACTTATAAAGAAAAAAAATATCGACTGTTGGATATCATTGTGCGATTTGCAATACCGACACAGTAAAACAAGTTATGAAGATACATTATGACAGTGAAAAACATTCGAGTAATCATTTATCGAGTAGTTGTAGATATAATCACAAGCGTAAAATACATTTCACTGATATTTGGTCTGTATCCTATAGCGAAGAAAGAAAGAATGTCAAAAAACCTCCACCAGAATATTGTTGGTATCTTTGCTGCATACTAGCGTCAATAGTTGTGATTAACTATAAACCTTCATACCAGATTAAGAGGCTGTTTATATGTAAGCCGAGCCAGCCCCTTTGCAGGGCTAGCCCTTTAGCCAGGATGGAAATTGTTTCTGTTTATTTGAAGCAAGCTGGCCCTGCAAACTGGCTGACCTCTTTTTCATGCAAATCATGCGGGAAAATTTAAGTGTCAGAAAGAAAGATTAGCGAATTTTAAGTCAATGAAAAGCTGTGTATTTGTAACGAGGCTAGCCCGTTTGCCGGAATGGCTTGCCTGTGATAGTTTACATGGGATTTTTTTCAGCCTGCTTTCCGGGATCTCGGGTAAAATAGGCGGGATCCCGTCAAACGGGCCAGCCCTGCTGTCCATATAAACAAAATTCTCAATTCCTTTTGAATTACCATAAAGGCGAGATCTCGGCTAAAGGGGCTGGATCAGCTTCCATATAAACAGCTCATAATGATCAGAAAAAGGGACTGGGAATGAAATGTACCACGTCAGGTATGTATTTGTGTAAAACTTTTGTCATCACAGTGGATGAAAGATTTTCTTGCAACTTTTCCATACATCAACACAACCAAAACAGTATCAGTATAAAATGTTTTTTTCATCTCCACTTTAGAGTAAAAATTAGGAAAGCCTTAAACAAAATTTTGATACAGTGAGATGGCGATGACTGTGAATTTGATACGACAGTAAGAGTTATGGATAGCAGATAATTCGTCACTTCAAACTACTGGTTTTCCAAAGTTGATTTGTGAAGTGAACAATAATGTTCACATAATCCTTAAGTATTTATTCAAGAATCTAAAATCTCAATCAGCTGGTAAAATTTTTCCTGTTGATTCCTCTAAACGACTGAGTGACAATCATGGAAAAAGCGGAACACAAATAAAAACTTATTTTTTTCCGCATTCTTCTGTTGGTACAAAGTTTGTTTTGTGGACCGTTTATTTTAAATTTCAAAGAATTCAACACGCGTATAGCTACGATCGTAGATATAAGGAATAAAATATATAAGAACATTTTTGTCCTCTGATCAGCCATATTATACCGAAAAAGAAAACGCATGAAAAACGTTCTACTTCAATGACATTGAACTGATCGATGAACACTTCAATCTTTCAAAACTTTTATCCTGTAGTGATTTCTTGCTTTTTTATTAAGCGGTTAAGCAGGCTGCAACCGGGCTGATTTTTCTCATATAAACACCCCCAACTCCATATCATGTACTTTCCAACCGCAAATCTTAGCACACTATTTGCAATTCCCACTTTCATTCATGACGTAATAACCTTATTGTCGATGTGCCAAAAATTTAAATTATGAAATCATTTTTTCCATAAGAAACATACTTACATGGGTAAAGCAGGTATTAGTTTGACCATAAAATTCACAACCAATTAAAGTTTTACAGTAACCCATTGTTGTTTCTGGATCTGTGATACCTTGTACAGGTCCATCGTCATCATCAGGCTGGTTGTTGTAAAATACAGAAAATAATGCACCCATGGTTCGTGTACGTTATCGCAATGTCTGTTGTGCGTAGTTTTACTTGGACGTACGTTTTTATACTGATTCGTCTTTATCATGAGTTGATTGGTTGTCAAAGGAGATTTAATTGTTTTTCATTTGATGCTGAATTAAATTACAGGATAATTGTAAATGATTTTGAAAATTATTCGCCATGGCAAAGGCTGGTTTCCACTTAGCTGGATCGGACTGGATCAGACCGGAGTTTCGAATCCACGCATGCGCAATTTCTTCTTTTTGCGATCCAGCTCAAACCAAATGGATCCGTTTTTTTGGCCAATGAATAATTACTAAATGATTTACCATGTGATTTTTACAAATTGTAGCTTGAATGTTGAACCTCATGTAAACGAAACTTGAATGTTGAACCTCATATAAACGAAACTCGTGCATAACTTTCTTGTTGTTTTTCTTGACTTTTGTTTTCTGAATATGACTACGCGGTTTTTATACGCAACAAGTTTATAAGCAACACTAGTAAATTTTCTCAAAAAGTTAAAACAACTGTACTACCAAAATCTTAGATAAATTAGCAACAAAATTTTGTAATGATACAGCACATTTCTTCAAATTGTTACACTAGGTGGTGTTACAGATTGCTGTACTAGGTGGTGTTACAAGAGATTGCTGTACTAGGTACTAGGTTGTGCGCTCTATGTGGTGCTTTAAATGTCTTAGACTTTGTACACAAAGTTTTTCTAGACTGGAAATTAATTTTTTTATTCGATTAATGCTTAGCAACAAATTAAGCAACATTAATCCTAAAAAATGGTCATTTTTAAGCAACATCACTGCAACCTCGTCCCCAGGGCTTCTTTTTAAGCAACATTACTGCTAACGTAAGACCTTGGTTGCTTTCAAATAAACGTGTAGAGTAAGAAAATTCTTATTTCATCGTTGTAACAGCCTGTTCTATCATTGAGCTCCAAGTTTGGCTAATTCATCCTAGAGTTGTTGATAGTTGATGTGAGATGCGAAACAAAAAAACAAATATAAAAATTTCTTTTCCAAATATCGTTGCCATAAAGATTGAAAGAATAGAAGAAATTCTTGGTAGACCAGTCAAAAATTATTGCATAATGATTATAAATATAAACATTAAGACAGCCTCTACTCTGGGTATTCATTATGATAATTCTTAATTTTTTCAAATACCGGGCACGTGACCTGAAAATTACGGAAAGCTTTTATAATTTTTTCAGAACTTGTTACGAAGAAATTTTGCCTCACTGATTCAGTTTTTTTATGTAGTCATGCAATAAGCAATGTAAAGACCAAATATAATTCATCTCGAGTTCACTCGAGCTCATTTCTGCAAAAGCTTGTGTTGTTTACATTTTTCCAAGACTTCAACAGCATTCTGGAACGAAATGAGGTATTTCCCATTCGATTAATCAAGATTTTACTGAGTTAGCACAGTAGACATCCTTAAATATAATAAAGGGGAGAGATTGAAGAATTCCTGTGGTGTTGTGAATTTAGCTTTTTCTCGATACCATGCTGTGCTTTAGTTTGGAGATCACATCAGAAACCAGTATAATGTATTGTGAACAAAAAGGAAAACTGAACAAAAGAATACAGTGGAGTGTATTGAGGTTTTGTATTCAACAAAATAACATAGGATAACAAAAGCTCTGTAATAAACAAAATATCGACTGTGACTTTCTGACGGAAAAAAATTCTCATGACATAATATTTGGGATGAAATACTTATTCAAATCTACGACATGATTTAGATTAGATTAAACATGATTTTCGATATACGGCTATCCCGTAACCGTATCTTAAAGGCAAGAGACCCTGGGTTCGAGGTTGTACAAATGTGCTTAAACTTTGAAGATTTTCAAAACAATCTATGTGTTATCTCGTTCTTCTATTACCTTTTCCCAAAATCCTAAACCCGATAGTTGACCCGCTAAAGGATCTTTACGTTCGCCCAATTCTTGCTCGATATAGTCATAACCCGGACCATAGCTGTGATTCGTTGCTAGATAACCAAAACCATCATGTACTGCAGCATGATATGCCCATTTACCAGTATCATCAAAAAGAGGATTGTGTATGAAAGTATCTCCTGGACCAACTCGGCCTAAAACTGAATCCGGAACTCGTAGAAACTGATCTTGAAGGAGAAACAAGTGAAAAATGTACCGAATGAAAATGGAATTCCTTTATTTTGTAAAATTGTTAATTTTACCTCCAGTAGGATTGAGAAGTACACCGAAGATAGCATCCAATTTACCATTTTCTGCGTCCACGTGATCGCTTATCACTTTTGCTGACAAAAGCTGTTGTCTGGTACCCCAATATTCATCGGTTTCCAACGGTTCTTCTTAAGCTTTATTGAAATTGAAATTACAAAAGATATTGCTAATGCATTTGTTTTTTGTGTGATTGACATTTTGGGGGTGTTGATTGGTCACTAGCCAGGTCAGTTTTAGCAATCAAATGTCCATGAAGAAGGGGAACAAATAATTGAGGATTTGGATAGCTAGCATAGGAAGTAGATAGATAGAAAGACGTTCAGGTTTACTGGCATTATGAGCTTATACCTACCATTTTCAATGATTTTGTTAGAAAGTTATAATTTTGAAATAACATTTCAAAAGATTTCATACTACTGGACATCACTATGACGTAACAATCTTTGGTAGCAAGCCTCTTCTGTTTCATTCTCTTTTTTCCGCTTTTTTGCTATATGTTTCAAGATATCATGAAATTCTGCGTCTATAGTAAAGTTTTCAGGCTTGTATTTACGAATGACTTTATCGAGTAGTTTTAGATATAAACCCAAGTGTAAAATACACTTCACTGATGTCTGGTCTGTATCCTATAGCGAAGAAAGAAAGAATGTCAAAAAAACTCCACCAGAATATTGTTGGCATCTTTGCAACATACTAGCGTGAATAGTTGTGACTAACTATAGACCTTCATAGAAGACTAGCGATCAGAAAAAAGGCTGGGAATGAGATATAGCACGTGATGTATGTCTTCTGGAAATCACCAAGCAGGCTATTTGTAAAACGAAATAGTGAGATGGCGATGATTGTGAATTTGATACGACAGTAGCAGTTGTGGATGGGGTGAGTAGCAGATAATTCGTCACTTCAAACTACTGATTTTCCAAAAATGATTTAAGAAGCTTCTGAAACGGTCTCAGACAATTGTCCGACATATAGAAGTAGAGCACATTGCAGTAATCCAGTCGTGATAGAATTAAAGATTCTGCTAGACGTTTTCTGTTACTCTCAGAAGTGAATCTACTTAACTTCTTAAGAACTGTCAGTATGGAATAACACGATTTTAATAACGTCTTTTGCTGTTTTTTCCAATTCAAGTTTTCATCAAAAGTGATACCTAATACTTTCCAGTGTTGCAC
Organism: Turritopsis dohrnii; assembly: GCA_027922465.2. NCBI lineage: Eukaryota > Metazoa > Cnidaria > Hydrozoa > Anthoathecata > Oceaniidae > Turritopsis > Turritopsis dohrnii. The sequence continues at coordinate 263,078 of BQMF02000353.1, read as the reverse complement.
ACGCTCAAGGGTTTCACCTTTAACTTTTATTGTATACAAGTCAGGGTGAAATAGGTCATTTTTTCACATCTTGGCAAGTAACAGGTTTCATGATGAAGGGATCTGAACAAGTAGTGTCCATGGTTTGAATAAACTGCATTATTTCATCTTGGCTTGCTGAAGTTGCATTCAGCAGCCTATCAGCTGTACTTATATAATGTTGGTTTAGTGCATTCAAGTCAGCGTCGATACGTTTTTTACTTGGCTTGAGGATTCTGTGTATAGTTTTCCACAAGTCTTTTACTTTGTTCGAACACAAAGCTTTTCTGTAGAAAGAGGACTTCGCCGATTTTATCTTTGACTTAATCTTATTGCAAATACATGGAAAAGCATCCCAGTGTTCGTTGGATTGTGTTTGATGAGCGAGACCTCGTAAATTATCACGTCTTTGTTTCATTTCAGCTATTTCCAAATCCTTCATCCATGGGGCTGGAGGTCTTGTAAATTTACATTTTCTTAACGGAGCATGCATGTTTGAGCATTCACTAATAAGATCTGTAAAAGTAGCTAATTGATCCTCTGGATCCTCCATCATCCTTCTTAAACTGTCGCAAATGGTATTCGACTGAAGTCTGAAATATACTTTTCCATTTCAAAGTTCTTATTATCACGAATATACTTGTATCTCGGTTGGTAACGATCAATTTTAGCGTTTATGCAAATATAAGGGGCGTCGTGGTCACTTTTTTCCGTACACGGTAAAACGTTATTTGCTTTTACTTTGGACGGATAGTTCGTCACAATGTGGTCAATTAAAGTTAATCCATGCCTAGTCGGTTTATTAATCACTTGAGTAAGATTGTAACAGTCCAGTACCTGCTGGTATCTTTGGGTAATAGATGAGTCAGGTTTTAACATATCTATGTGCGATTCAAAACGGTCAAGCCATTCAGTTACACTAGCACTGTCGAAATTTGGTTGATAGACTGCACATATCAGAACTTTGCTATAGCGATTCTTGCCCTCTACTTCAATCCAGATATATGGCTATCACGTGATTTAATATCATCTCTTAACTTTGTTTTAAAGTGGTCTCTAACATATAAACCTCGAAAACCTGAAATGTTGACATGCTGCAATAGATGAGGGTTGTCAGTCAGCCAAGTCTCAGATAGAGCATAGATATCGAAGTTGTATTCATTTACCATACACTCAAATTCGGTAAAACTCGACACCATTGATTGTGTGTTTAAATGCATGATTTTCAGCAGATTTTTATGCTCCTCCAGTTCATTTTTGTAATAGTTCTTCCGACATTTGACATCAGATTCAACTAAAGAGGTAGATGTAGACGGATTTGAATCAAAGACTACCGCATTACATTCACTCTCATTTCGAAAGGGTAGCTCAAGATGTATGCATTTAGGGCAAATCCAAGAAGTCATAATCTAGAAACAAGATTATTTCGATAACTCAATAATGAGCAAGTCCCATGTGCTGTCTGGATGCATTTTGTGCAAAGTAATCGCTTCTGATTACATCGAACTGTTTTATTGTATGAGTCACATTTTGGTGCGCTATGGAAACCAGGTCCAGGATTCTTTTCTATGTCTCCGTCTTGTAAAATAAGGTTGAAAGTGGCTGTGTGGTTACTCTAATAAAGCGTTCTCCCTCTGGATCATTTGAACCTCTTGTTCGTTTGTTTCGTTGACTGTTGTTCGTATAAACCATTGACTGATGTAAGAAAGACGATATCAGAAGCCATTAACGCTACGACCACAACAGTCATAACACAAAACTTACTAACTGTTACTAGCTGTTTTACTGTTACCTGTCTTGTACTGACTTTAAGTAAATTCTCTGAAGCCTATACTGACCAACAAAACAGCATAGCTAGATGGTGTGTCAAGAAAATCATCGCCGTATGATTTTCTGAAAACGCCTTTTTATATATTTGATCATGTGACCACTTATAATTGACAAAATTCATCATTAAAGTCTACATTCACATATAAATATTTTTTTATCTGAGGATTTATGTTAAAGGTTTACGTAAGGAACTCTTACGACCAAAACATTTTGTAAGGAAAACCTGACGTAAAAGCGTAAGTTGCGCGTAAGATGTTACGTCATTGGTGTCACATGTTACGTTAAATTTGTACGTAACGGAAAAAAATGGATGAGCATTCTCCCTTACATACGCTCTTACGTAACGAACATACATACTGTGAATGTAGCTTCATTAGTTTTTTAAAACTGGAATGCCTGGAATGCTTAGAAAAATAAATCCATTTATTGATCGATCTTATCGAGACACAATCCATTTATTGATCGATCTTATCGAGACACAGCAAGGCTCGACACGAATCATCTACACAATCAACTTAATTCCTTACCTGTTCTATTTTGATTGGATCAAATCATAAGCGAAACAACAAAACAAATGAAAACGAGGTTGGATGTCCTGACTAAGGCTCATTGAAAATTTCAACCTCGACTCCAGAAAACTCATTTGGAAAGGTCAGAAAATCGCCAGGATCTCACACCTGAAAACCTGGTAAAATTAAACATGAAAGTAAAACATATGCGCTAATATGGAGTTGGGCACTGACAACCAAAATTTAAGAAAATGCATGTATCGTTTTCTTATTCCAAACATGTTTTGATGTGGCAAAAAGTGCTCATCAATTTCATGCTCGTACATGTTAATCGACCTTTGCAGGGATGTGTCACAAATCACTTGCAACATGTATCATGAATGAATGAATGAATGAGTGGATAGCTGTTTTATCTTCAAATCACATTTCTAGACTTGAAATTGCTTTGTCTTTTTTTGGCTAATCAAAACCGATGATAGTGATCGGATGACACCGAAACGTTTTAATATGGAGCGCCATTACGGATAAATAATTTCGGGGAATGTCAAAACTTCTTGTTGGGGTTACACACACTTTCGATGGGGTAACACGATAACTGTGCTGGCCTTATGAAAAATAAAGTGGGGTTACACTCAACCATGAAATCGGGGAATGTCAAATGAAAATCCATGCTCCTGTTACACGAAGTCGAACGCAGGCAATCATTAAAAATTTCGACAACAGATCGACTGAGGTACATAAAAACGCTGTCAGATTGATCAGGTCCCGTCATGTTAGTGTGGCCTGCTACACGACATCTCATGCGCCATGTGATCAGCACTGTTCTGGATAAGAAAGAGTTTAGAAGCTAAAGAAGAAGATGGTTGACGAAATCGAACGATCGATATCTAATTTAATTGTTGCTGTAGAAAGTTTTGGAAATATCAAATCAACATATTTCAGTTTCATTTGCTATATCATTGGGTAGCAAACATGATGAACATAACAGTACAGTGAGATCAGAGAGCAAAGGAGCCATTTCTTGGATTCTGCAGTTTAATAATTCCGGATTCGTGTCTAACCCATCACGAACTTCTCTCACATGTGATAAAGAAATTTGAAGAGCTTCCTGAAACCCTTCCAAAATTATAATCTTGATACCATGAAGCATCCACCGTTGTGCACTCATTGGTAGCCATGACTATTGCCGAGAAAGCGTGGAAATAGGTTCGAGTAAGCAACACACGAAGATGTCGGAATGATGACGTGACGTCAGTCAATATAAGAGCTATTCTTTAAGCTTCTCCAAATCATAATCGAGGTCATCGATATGTTTTGACATTCCCCACTTTCATAACATGACTGTAACCCCACTATAATTATGTACATTATCGTATTACCCCATCGAAAGTGTGTGTTGCCCCATCAAAAGTGTGTGTAACCCCAACACGAAGTTTTGACATTCCCCCCGAAATTATTTTTTTCCGTCATGGCGCTCCATATTTTAAATCAATAGAGACTAATTTTAAATGATGATGTTTCTGTCAATATCTTTTATTATTAAATATTTTAATCGGTGATCACAGAAAGAGTGAGTCTTTGTTTGTACATATTTTAGTCCTCTGATCATCCATATTATACCGAAAAAGAAAACGTATGAAAAACATTCCACTTCAATAACATCGAATTGATCGATGAACACTTCAATATTTTATCAAAACTTTTATCCTGTGGTGATTTCTTGCTTTATTATACCATGACCCATGCACTTTAACACAGTTGTTTGCTCAGATTGTTAGTAGAACTCCTCATAAACTTACTTACTTCGACAAGAGACGTATTGGTCTGCCCATAGAACTGACAACCCACCAAAGATTTGCAGTAGTTCATTGTTGTTTCTGGATCAGTGATGCCAATAGCAGGCTCATCAACATCATTGTTGGATGAAAAATATCCTCCCATGTTTGTTATTCTGTCGTTCTTGATCAACTGTTTGGCATTTCAATTTTTTCAGTTAAAGTAACTGGTTAACACGGTCCGTTAAACTCATATTGCTTTATCGTCATTTAAGGATTACGATGATATAGACTCCTGTCTGTTAAGATAATTGTTAAGGAAAACTAAACAAAACGTGTTTTGTGAAGCCCTAATCTACATTTTATCTGTGACGCACTTCATTAGAAGGAATCGAAATTCCGCTTTCAAATTCGAAGTGCTCAACTTCAAAATTTTGTTGTCAATTTTGGCTGGTTGATATCATATAAGGGAGAGTAGCGACTTGTAAAAGAATTGGCTTACGTACCAATTGTTCCTGATTTCTATATCGATTCTCTGTTTCTCTACTCATCCCATTTAATTTCTTGTGGTTTAGTGTAGCTGTACATAATTTACTTATTTTAATCGTTTTCAGACTTTTAATGGGGACGAAACAAATATTACCGTCTGTGTCAAATAAGAATAATAAATCAATTTTTGCAACCGACTGTCTGGTATTGATTTGCTATAACGCCGCTTTCTTAATCTTTAAATCTTTCAATCAAAATGATTAGCAGATGAAGTCGAAAGTAGACAAAGCAGACAGTTCAAACGAGGACTCAACAGGTTCATTTCATGTTGCTTGTTAAAGCCCACTTTGTGATAATCGTCCCACTTTGTAATACCTGTCCCGATTTGTAATAAAATAGTCCCACTTTGTAATACCTGTCCCGTTTTGTAATAAAATCGTCCCTATTTGTAATAAAAAAGCTGTCCCACTTTGTAATAACCAGATTTTCTATTTTGTAATGCCCTCGGAGAATTTTTTTCAAACAGGCATTTTATGAAGAAGCAACCCCCAACTGACGTCGCAATTTACTGTAGGAGCAGATGTTGGAATTATTTGCAATATTCATCGGAGGATTTGGAATTTATTATTTTAGTCGCGATAAAAACGTAAGCAAAATTAACCCTTAGCGTACAGAGTAATATCGTGCGTATTCATATACCGCATGTTTCATCACAATTACTTTCCATCGCTATTTTTTTCCGAGAAACTCTTTTCGCTAAGGTATGCCAACAGACTATAAAGGTTATGATGGTATTTGTAAAAAGAGAGAAAGAAGAATTTAAAAACAGTTATTTCAAATTATAATACATCAAAATTATGTGCACAAAGTAGTTTTTCGGTATACTATTATTAGATCCAGCTTTGTCATGAGTACATCAAGTATGTGCTGTATGAAATGTAAATTTCATATGTTTCTGTCCTTTTTTTTATTTATTCTTCCAAAAACGCCATTATTTGTACTACTATTTTAATCAATCCTTACCAAGCAGAGAACGAGGTTATCACATTTCACAGGTATTACAAAGTGGGACGATTATTACATGCTTTCATGTGCTTGTTGTTAGTGAAATCTACCTTTAGAAAACCTCCTGATAAGTTTGTAAGGAACAAGTTTGTAAGTTTTCTCAAAAACGTACTACCAGGATCTTAGATAAACGTACTACCAGGATCTTAGATAAATTTGCAACATGAAATTTTGAAATGATGCAGCACCAACATAACCACAACAAACATTTTTTGAATTTTGTTTTCGTTAGAGAATTTACTTTAATCATGCATAAAGTGATAAAAATTTGACATATTGCCTTTGAAGTTGACGATTGAGTTGTTTCATTTATCTGGAAACTCTCGTGTATATGTACTGCAGATAAAAGACGAAGAAAACTGTAACTACTGCCCACATATGTAATACTGAGCAAAAAGAACATATAATTTTCGATTAATCCTAAACAATAAATTAGGCTTCTGTTGAAAAAATGGTCTTTTTTTTAAGAAACATTACTTAATATCTGACCATGGATGCTTATAAAACACGTGATATTCAAGTAGTAAAGATGTGCTGAACTGTTGAAAGTTTTCTCCGTTCGTGAATGTGATTTACTGGTGAGTGAACAGCCCTCCATAAAGGTCATCATACTCAGATTTGATTGGTTGGCACCAAAATTTGAATTCCAAATCTGTAATACTCTCCACAGTCAGTTTGCCATTATTTTCCAGAAACGATGTTTCGATGAACGATAGCGCGACTTTTTCGGGTAGCCGAAAGACTTTAAACTTTGTTTTTAATTGGATCAGTGTGATATTTTCGCTGTAACGTTTCTGGATTACATCAAAAAGTGCTTCATTCAGTTGAAATAACAAAGTGCTTTCGCCAGATGTTCGTCTCTCCTCTTCTTGTAACGCATACTTGCAAAGCTCACTGGGAAAAGTTTTTCGTTCTGTGCCTTTCCATGAAAAACCCATCGCCTTGTAGACAAGCTTCAGATGATTGGCGACATTTGAAACCTCTTCATCTGAAGCCTTACACAGCTTCTTCAAATCATCTGCCCATAAAAGTATCTCGTCCAAGTGAACGACGCCGTCTTGATCCTCATCGATTGTGTCAAAATAACGAAGGGCTCTTTTCACCCATTTCGGATCATCCGTTAACATAGGTTTTTCATCTTTCTTGGTTGCTAGATAAGCTGAAAGAATATAGTCTTGTGCTATTGGTTGAATCCAAACTAGGTTGTCACCGGTCATTCTTCTTTCTTATAGACAGATGCTCCGTAAAAAACCAAACTTTCGTCCTTTCCTTTTTGTCTTTTCAACTTTACAAAACTTGGCAACCATCTCTGTTTTGTTTTCCCCTCGATTTCAAAGGTTATGTAAACCCGTGGTTCACAGCCAGCCAATAGCATACGACTAATAGGCACAGCTGTGCATGCTGGGATTAAAAATGGAAATATTATCATAGCAGAGTGAAATATTAATGATCGATTTAACAATGTTCACATGAGATTAGCAGTTTGTGGCGGTTTTGTGGCGGGTAAGGTTGGGCGCAGGGTGCATTTGACTGTCCCTTTTCTTTTTGGTATTCTCTGTTATTGATCTCAGTTCTTTTTTCATTTTCTTTTCGTTCATATGTGAGAGAGAAAAGTTGAACATCGAACAGCACATCTTCTAACGATGGTGGCTGAAAATTATGGGGATATTTTGTGATGATAAATCGGGCTTCTAGCTAAATAAAGTGACTTCCATATAAGTTCATATGTTCTGACGAGCGCTCAATGTCAATCCAGAATTGATATTCCAAATCATTCAATACTTTAATTAGAGCAAACTGACCACGGTGTTGACACACGTTTTTGAAAAATGGCTTGGCCGCATCGACAGGCATACGCAAGATTCTAAATTTGATGCGAACATCTCTTAAAGTGATGACGTTAGTTGAAAAGTTAGTGGAAATAGCATTAAACAAAAGACGATTGAGTTTCTCATGCCAGGTTTCTATTCCTAACCCTTTCCGCTCTCTTTCTGTCGCAGCATATTTACTCAAACGCTCAGGAAATTCCTCCCTTCTAGTTCCTAACCATCTAATTCCCATAGCGCTATAAACATCTTTCATTGTAGTCATTAGCAACTGCACCTGATCGTCGGGCGTGTTGCACAAATCTATCAGATCTAACGCCCATGCAAACATATCATCAAGGTACACAACGCCCCTGACTTTTTCATCCATACAATCAAAATAACATAACGCCTTTTTGACCCATCTCTTGTCGTTAAGCAAATTTCGACGGAATTTACGTGCAGATAAATAGAGGTGAATATGGCGTAAAGCGAAATTTTGCACCCACTTCCATTTCATTGTCACGGTCTAATCAGATCCGTTAAAACAACATGTCACAACATGTTTACTTCTTTCGTACAGCACTTCGTTACAATCCAACACTGAAACTAAACTACTCGTTCAGTCCTTGACTGGCTTTTTGAAAAATGTGGCGTATTCATTCATAATTCATATTCACCATTCATCTCATTCAGGACTAACACCGCCATCTTTACTTTGAGTTTCGAAGCGATGGTAATGTACAGAAAAGCACGCTTACTTTCATTGCGGTTAATTCAAAGGAAACGATAATTCCATATATATCGTGTTTCGAATAATTTAATAGGTTACCATAGAAAAGATTTGAACGTGTTCGGATTTCATCAATGAAAAAAAGAGACTGAAAACTAGGCTATTAAGAGTAGACTTTTCAGAAATTTTTTAATAATTGATTTTAAACACAACTAGAAGCCCTTAGGCTTGAACAATTTCCGCATCAGCCCTTGAGAAAATTGCTTTAGGCTGTTTTTTAAGATATCTGAATGACTTGTACACTGACTAATAATTTGATACAGTCTAGAATTCATCAAATTACTCCCTTCTTTAATTTATGAAACTTAATCTTGACAGCTTTTTAATTCACTATGATGTTTCAGGGCCAAAAAAACAGTTCACCAATATCTTGCCCATGATGTTTATTCATGAAAATTGCAGATTTTTTGAAATTTGGCCCAAATTGTCCAATTTTAGTCAAGTCTGACAATGTGACTGCCAGAATTAAAATCAGCACCTTTCAAATGTAATCCATGCAAAATTTCATGAAATTTGAAGAACTTTCGAAATTTGGTCCAAATTTGGCCCAAATTGTCCAATTTTAGTCAAATCTGACAAAATGACTGTCAAATTTGAAATCAGCACCTTTCAATTGTAATTCATGCAAAATTTCATGAAATTTGAAGAACTTTCGAAATTTGGTCCAAATTTGGCCCAAATTGTCCAATTTTAGTCAAGTCTGACAAAATGACTGTCAGATTGAAATCAGCATCTTGTCTAAATTGCCGAATTTTAGTCAAAGCTGTCCTAAATTCCTAGCATAGGTCAGTCATTAACTATTCTGAATAAACAAACAATCCGTAATCCGAATGGACTTTCCGAAAACGACGAAAAACTGTGACAGAGATGGATAGATAGAATGTGTAAACCAAACAATTTCCTACGCTATAAGCGCGGAAATTGAATTATCCGAAAAAGAAATCGGAAAAGAAATCCTTATTCGTGTCTGGTACCTTTGTCATTGTTTCGGGTACGCGGCTATATTGTTTCGAGAGAAGGAAATGAACAAGTGGGATTCTCCCTAACAAACTCAATTGAGATCATTTTAAATTTTATCAAATTACTATCAAATATTATACAAAATGTTTATTCGTTTCCCGAAAAAACACCACCATACAAGTTATCGATAGAAGCATCGATAGGTTCGAACCAAAAACGGAATTCAATGGCATCAAGCTCTTCACGTTCAACGGTACCATTTTTATTGGTATCCGCCATTTCTAAGTAAAACTTTGCCGATTCTTCAGGCATTCCAATAGCTTTCATTCGAATTTTTAATTCGTCCAAATTAATTTTGTTGTCGCTGTTAATATCAATAACATCAAATAAGGAATCCATGAGTTTCGAGTAGTACGTCGTTTGACCACTGCTCTTGCGATCGCGCTCACCTTGGGCGAACTCGTTCAGTTTAGTCGGGAAATCATCGCGTTTCATTCCTTCTTCTGTGAAGCCAACATTACTATAGACCTCTCGAAGACACTCCTTCAAAGAATTGATGTTATCATCCGAGGCTTGACATGGTTCTCTCATGCACTCCGCCCAGCCGACAATTTCATTAATCGACACAACGCCATCTTGGTCGCGATCAGCCGCATCAAAGTAGCTCAATGCTCTACGAACCCACTTTGGATCTTGCGTAAGGTCTATTACTTCTCTGCGTGAATAAACATGAAAACGCCTAAACAACAGAAGGGCGGGTTAAGCAATGGTGTTGCAATCCAACCGTGGCGTAAACTATGTTACGGGAACAAGGTCATTAAAATGAGGGGTCCGTATAATTTACAATTTAATCGAAAATGATTTCCACATTAGGTTTAACAACATTTCTAAACGATTTTTTTTATCTCCATGGATACTGAGTGAAAGTCTTGTTAACTTAAACTCATCTGGATTATCGACTGACAATAGCTCTAAAGACATTTAATTGTCACCTCTTCTTCTAAAGAGATTAGGTTGACGATCAAATGAACCGCTTTTAATGACTTGGAATCCCTATAGCTTTAATCCTGTTTATCAACAAAACTTAATGTCCCCCTTTATCCTACATGTCAATGAATTTAAAAAACTGACTAACTGACGTTTTTTTCTGAACACAATCTGTCCTCAGAATATAGTACTCAACGTTCGGTTTTTGGAAATTGATCTTACTGTGTAAAGTCTGATAAAGAAGCCTTTCTGTTTAGAAAAAATAGTGAAACGTTGAATAGTATTGTTGCTTTCAGTTAAACACAGATATTTGAAAAGTCTTCAATAAAACGATTGGATTTTCGAATGAGATAAAGAATGGAGATGTTTATTTTCACACACTTGTAAAGTGATAACTAAAGAGACAAAAAAAAAGAATCTAATTGACTGAATGATATACATACCGGCTAAAAAAGCCAAGAAAACTGTTACCCTCTCCCCAGCACATCTTTAACTTCTTCTATCTTCAAATTTCTCAATAGTGTTTGAATTAAATTTTTTGTAATTGATTACAGACTGTGTATTACAAGCTGCTGCATTTGTTGATAATATTGTCCACAAAAGGCAAGACAATTGCTCTGCATGGAAACCTTTTAATAAAAAACTTGAAGATAAATATTTTCTTGTATCATCACAATAATGAGTTACGCATCTAGACTCGACGCTAACAAATAAAGGCTGAAATACACAATCATAAAATCATGAAATGATAAATGATAAATGATTAATCCTTAAGAAAATGTTAAGAACATCTGTTTACACGATCATTTACAACGTACACACAACATACATTTACTAGCAAGTAGCTTTAGCTAAAAGTGCCCCCGCGCACAAGCTTTCCAATTTGTACACACAGCAAGCTATACATTAAAAAGAAAACTTTCCGCCCAAACATTTTGCAAGTTAAGGACTTTTGTAAAAATATTTTTGGTTGATTTGGGGCCTACTTTATATGCTTTATATATTTCGACAACGCCAGTTTTTTATGTATGGCAGAAGATACACAATATTTCAAATACAAATCGTGATCGAAGTGCCTGTATGCAGTGAAGAAAGAGTGTGCCGAAAATCACATATTTAAGTGTAAATATTTAAGTTTTACAAGAGAACGAATTGTTTAATGAGTAGCGTAACCTTGTGGCATAGTGTAGCGGTGGCTACACTAACTGGCAATATGCAAACCAAATACATCTACTTACGCAGATGAAAATCTGCATAAAACTTTGTTACTTTTTGTTATCTCTTAGGCCTAAGTCACACTAATGCTGATATACCTTTTAAAAAGTGTAAATAAGGCTTAACAACATCAGAAAGTATTATTACAAATTAGGGAGATTCGTAAACTCGACGAGCCTGTTACACGAAAAAAATCAATTACTTGTGAGAATTTTTTTAAAACTGTTCTACTAAAACTGTACTTCAGAGATTTAAAGCCTTTTGTTGTATCAAAAGAAACCATTACTTTGCACGCTTATTTCAAGTGTTGATGTGAAGATTCTAATGACTTTGTAGGGAAAAATTCACGAACAACTCTACTAAAGTACGTTTCAAATGAACTTGCACAGTTTTTATAAATGCTTGGCAAATTTGAAGGTTATGAGATATTTCAAAAATTCTTTTTGCGCTGTGTCAAGCTTAAAAAGCACTCTTTTGTGATATAAAAACATTTGGAAGAATAATGAAAATGGAAGAAGAAAAACGAAGATGAAAAAACGAGCTTTTTATGGAAAAGAACAAAACAACTCAAATTTTTGTGAGACAAACTTCAATCTTTGATCGTTCAAAAGGCGAAATAATTTTTCAAAAAAGTAAAATAGATCGCAAGATATAATCCTTTAAAGTCACTTAGGTCGCATATTTTAACATATTCACTCTGTATAGTGCGTTCACTCTAACTTGGATAATCGTTAATGATTTTTATCAGACACGTTAAAGTAATGAAACAGAACGCAAATAAAAAAAGCAATGATTCAATTTTAACGACGAAAGTTGAATTTTTGTCAGGGGGTCATGCCAGTGCGAACTATTTGGATAATGGCTTTTTATAACTTCAACTAAAACGTGCTGACAATTCCCAAAGCACTTAAAAGTCATTGATCGTCTTTTATCTTGTTAAAATAATCACGCTTTTGTAATTAGAATTATCACTTTAAAAAGATTGAATGTTTTTCACACAGAACCCCCGGATTTTTTTAGCCTAGAAAAACGTTATCACAGAAATTTCGTATTTTTAAGTGTTGTGGGAATTGATGCTCAATTTCCACCAGATCGTGCAAAAGGACATTATCCAAGTTAGAGTGAACGCACTATAATGATTTCATTAATTTTCCGGGTGTAAGCAATAATCTTTCCACTAAACGGCTCTATTCAACAGAACAATTACACAATTAAACTTCTCGTGTATAAGTCATAAATTTTTATGTTAACCCCAAAGGGCACTTTTACAGTACACCGTATCGAGACAATGAATGCAATAACATACAGTGTGTTTCGTAATGTTGGAAATGGAAATTTTAAAGTTGTTTTTGTAAATGAATATACCGAATTTCAAAATAATTTTTACATCAATGGAAAGCCATTTTCAAGCTCTTTCGGCTAGTATATTTTTGTAAAAAATGAAAAAGTGGGTTTTGAAAAAATAAGGAAAATGTCATCGAAAAATGTAATTAAATCTTTAATGGTCGATTAACACGTAGTTTAATTACATCGTGCTAATTGTTTCAAAACACTGAATCCATTCAAATTTTTTATTAATTTTATGTTTGCGCTGAGACCCCCAAATTGATATTTTAAAACATAAAAGTTTAACGTTTTTCGTGAACACACAGCTTAAATTTGTTTATTGTTTTCCAAATTGCTGTCATTGTTTCAAAACATCTTTTCTTTTCATTCACATCTTAATCGACCATTAAAAATTTAATTACATTTTTCCAAGACATTTTCCTTATTTTTTCAAAAACCACTTGACCAAAATTGGGCTATTCGGGCCAAATTTGGACCAAATTATGAAAGTTCTCCAATTTTCATAGAAATTTGCACGGATCACAATTTGAAAAGTGCTGATTTTGAATTTGACATTCATTTTGTCAGTTTTGACCACAATTGGGCTATTCGGCAATGTTGTATTTTGAGAATGTTTTATTATAGTGCACAGTAGCTAGATTTTTGTAATTGTGACACGTTCCTGAAGTCTTCAAGCCAAATTTCAGACAAATAAGTTTTGATCTATTTGTTTTGTATATTAAAAGTTGAATGTTACTTTTTTTACAAGTTACAATTTAAAACTGAAGATGTGTCAGTAGTCTCTAAACTTAGAAATCTGGGATGACTTACTGTGCAGTAGAAATCCTTATTCAACAGCTCAACAAGAGTGGCAGATATGATGAGCCACCGTAAAAGTTAACTGACGTAATTCAGCAGAGAAATTCCATCATCTTTTAAATGAAAACTCAAATATACGTTTGAGTTATCATTTTAAAATGATAGTTGAAAATGACGGGTAATAATAGGTTTCATATTATCGCTTGAAGACATCCCTGGGGCGGCGAGACGGAGGGGAAAGTCGGTTCTATCTTAACAAGTAATGGACAACCGATTTTCTTGCGAACACGATGTATCAAAGTATTCTAAATTCATATGTTTTGTAATAATAATAACAATAATAATAATTGTTTATATTTCAAGTTCCAAATATTACATTGGCTCTTCTCCTGAAATAGCGTATGAAATTGTGCATGTGTGTTATATAAAAGAACGTGAAAAAACAAATTAACACAACATTAGTTGTAAAAGTCATTCAGAAATTGTTCTGGCAAGAGCCTTGTCGTAAAGGTATCTCTTGGATTTTCTGATGAAGTTTGTAAAATTACTTTCATTGCGTATGCTCAATGGTAAATCGTATTCATACTTTGCTAGTTACGTCTAGAAATGAGTTCTTGATATTTGACGTCGGCAGTTTAGAATTTCCTGCATTTTGTAGACGTTCGTTTGGTTCACGAAATGGATTCGAGATATTCAGGCCAGTGCTCATCGTAGATGGATTTGTATGCTATCTTTGCTGCTGTCATTGTAAGACAAAAAAAAATTTCCAATTAACATTAAAATTGTTTGTGCAAAATTCGATTAAAACTGGAAGTGTATTATATCCGCGATTTCTGACGAGGCTGAGCTTATTAAAATAGTCCGAAAGAACGAGGCATAACCTGAACCTACCCTCACTAACCCAAACAAATTTAACACGGTTTACACCATGTAAAATGTAAACATAGTTTTATGAATGGTGTTCCAAAACAGTCCGCACGAAACGAAGCTGCTTTTTCAATCTTTTGATAGTTTACCATTGACAGTGACATTAAAAATTAATTTCAATTTGATCGATAACGAAAGCCAAAATGAATACTGGTTTCAATTTGAAAGCCTTCATTCAAACTTATCTAACTGCTGCTGCATGTATCTGTAATGGAAGAAAGAGAACAGAAAATCAGGAAGTTTTTAATTACAACTGGAAAGCCATTACTTGGAATTTACATTGTCTGGCTTTCAGGTTGGCTTGGATTTAGTTGTTCTTGGACTTTGGGGTGTGCAATCATCTTATTATGCTGGTACAAATTCAATAACGAGAAAAAAGTAAAGCTGGCGCAACTAAGAGCTTTAACAGAAAGGGAAAAAGATGTTTTGACACAGATTTCAGATTTGCCATCATGGGTAAGAGTAAAAATGCACTATTATTATGTATTGTTGGTTTAAGGAATATAAGAGTCTGATAGACAGATATACAGATAAAGATTTATTTCTGATATATGTAAATAAAAATGTATCTGGCTGTTCACCTAGCCCCCTTCCCTTCCCAACACATTAAAATTCAATGTGTGGATTGCTTAATAATTCCATATGCAATAACATAATATATATAATACTATTACCTATAAATACTATGTTACCCATTAAAAACTAATAACATATTTTAATGATTTCTTTTAATAATATATATACCATAAAGCGGGGTGACTTCGATCAATTTTGCCACTATTTTAAAAGTAACTTCCGAAATACTAAACCATTACTTCTGAAACTTCGGAATGATTACATTACATATTTCTTCTATTTCAGTGCAAAATTTCACATTAACTAAACTTGTAATTCCAGAGAAATAACCTGATCTTTCCAAGAAAACGACAATATCGATTATGGGATGACTTCGATCAGCTTATGAGAAGCGCCAAATTACTTATAATTGTATTTGACAATGTTTTTAAAGCGCCATTAATACAATATTAACAGACTACCATTTGTCATCCGAGGTAAATGTTTGACCGTACAAGATCAGCGAATGTTAGTGAAACAAAAGATATTTACGACGTTCACACATGTGTGACCCTCGTTAATACGAAACGAAATTAACATTGAAACTTCATTGTATCTCAAACAAAATTTTTGAGATCTATCATCATGGGGAAAGAGCACGCTTATTAAAATTTCTTCGGTAAGTCATTAAATCTCCCATGAGATACGACGACTTTTCACGAAGTTCTTGCGAACATGTAACTTATAGCGATATAAAACATTCGTTTTTTTCGTGTTTTTATAAACACGATATTATCGATAAAGGAATAAAGAAAAGAAAAACAGAATATAGCAGTGAAGAACAGAATTTCTTTCAGACATATTATAATTTTCTTTACATTCAGCCTCTATACTTCACATATGTACCAAAAATGTCCAGGCTAGACTCTTGAATACGACGTAGAGCGATGACCAATGTGAGCGGTGAAGATTTTGATGTTTTTCATCGTTAATTTCGGAAGAAATTGATTGTTTCGCTTGAAGACGATTCTGATGATATTTTACAATAAGAATCTAAATGAAAATCTTAAAAAATGTGAAAAACACACTTTAATTTCAGAGTTAAACAGTTTATTTTTACTGATCGAAATCACCCCGCTGATCGAAGTCACCCCGCTTTACGGTACACTTTTAGTCCTCCTAACTTCGGACAGCCTTTCCTAACTTTGGTTATGCATTATAAACAGACCAACAAATACTAAAATATTAGATGATGAAACAGATCTTTTATCTGCTGAGATGTCGAGACGCAATAAGCAGGAATCAGTCATATGGTGCAAACAACTTTTTTTCAAATATTTTTTCCAAAAATGTTTTCTATCTCCTATTAGTATCGTCAAAGAAAGTAACTTTGCCAGAGTTCAATCACCTTACGTTAATAATAAATATGTGTCAAGCACATGAAAATATACCCTTTAAGATTGCAGTTTTGCCATTTCTTTTTTACAAAATATTACTTTATTCCCAGGACTTTTCTGATTGAGGATATGAAAAATCCAGACAGACACTAGTATTTTTCAGATAATATGGGGTAAATACAAAGAAAACATGTGCAACTTGAAAGGTTTGTGTGAATTCTGTATTCAGATAAAGCTGAAAGCTACATGCACCTAATCACATTAAGATCAGAGATTATCTCTGCAAATCCCTAGTTTTGGTCATCTGAAATGGCCGACTATTTTTACACATAAGCCTGACAGATGAAAGCTAAAATAATGGAAATGTCCGATCAACAAAATACCCAGTCCAAAAAACTTTAAATGTTTTATGAAAAACACAGAACTTGCTACGGTACATTACGTCGAACATTGTATTATATTTTGAAGACAACGTAGTTATATTAAATGTTTCTTCTATCATATTTCGTAAACCATGCACTCCAGCACAGAGCAAAATTAAACTTTAAATGTTTTATGAAAAGCACAGAACTTGCTAGGATACATTACGTCGAACATTGAATTATATTTTGAAGACAACGTAGTTATATTAAATGTTTCTTCTATCATATTTCGTAAACCATGCACTCCAGCACAGAGCAAAATTAAATTGCTTTCATTTTTTTGTAACATTGGAAAACGCCTGTTTTTGTAAACATGCATAAAATGAATGGAAAAGAATAAAATATGATCAAAGGTTAGATTAAGATTTGACGTAACACACTATGACACCTGTGTCACGTATATACGTTTGTTCGAATTCTTATGCGTTCATAGAAAACTATTTTGAAACATTTCAAAATCAAAATGTCTGGTGAAAGAAAACAAAAGAAAAAGATGATTTTGCTTTGAAGAAATCTTTAATAGACACAACACTTTCCGTAAGTCCAGTCAAGAATTTGCAAACACATTTCAGATTTCTGATCAAACTCACAAATTTTAGTAATCCAATAGAAATGAATTAACAGTATTCTTTTATTATATTTCTTGTAAATTTCATGGATGACCCAGTAAAAGAAATGAATTGTTCTTCAAAAGCAAACTTTAATGATGTTTATTACTGGTTTATAAATTAGATTTACATCAACTTTAAAATTCTTTTTTATCATGTAATAAGCCTTTGACTTTCATTAATTTATTTATTAATTTTAAATTATAAAATGCTGATATATATACCTAAATTGATATCAAAAATATTTTAATGGGAATAGTTTTTGAGGGAAGATTTTTTTGTTTTCTAATGCATGTGAATGGGCACATAATTTCCTGTGTTGATGAACAGGTGCTATTTATCAAAGCCAATAGCTTTTTTATCATTTATGTATATATAAGTATATATTAACGTTTGAAGGTGTCTGTGTCTATTTTGGTGAAACAAACTTTTATATATATTAACCAACACATTTATAATTTTATATATATATTATATTAACCAACACATTTTTTCAATTTTCTGTATGATTTTCCTACTTCTTATAAATTTTTAATGAAGTGCAGATATGTTATAACTTTCAATTGATCTTTATTATAATAATTTGTTTTGCTATTTTTGAATAATTATAGAGACTGCTTAATCATAATCAATAAAATTTAAGTAAATATTATTGAGGGTAGATAATCAGTGAATTGTATGTATGTATATATTAGGTTGGGTATCAACACAAAACCAGTATGTGCAATTTTACACAGTGTATTTTAACTAACCAGCTTCAAATCATGTTCAAAACAAGCGCATGAGACAGCAAGTTAGAACAAAATTTTGAAACTTGAATTAAAGGGATCCTGTGATGAAAAATTATTTTTTGGGACATGATAGAGTTCTAAAAGTTGATAAACTGAATATATATATAATGTAAATAATAAAATTTATTTTTGTTTGTTTTTTTTGAATACCTATATTTAAAATGTTATTAAACTTAAGGGTTGGAAGCCCTTACAAGTCTTTTTACAGTTTTTTATAATTCTTTGTTGTTTTTGAGATATCTCAATTTCAAGATCTTAGATTTGATTTATGCAACACATAATTATGATGTAATAAAAGAGTAGTTAAAATTTCTCATTGCTTTTACTGATATATAAATGAATTTACATCTTTGTACTTTATTAAATAGATCAAGCATTCTAACGGTAATGATATGATGAAGTATGAACTAAGAATAAGTAGTAGTTCCAAAGTTGCATACATCAACAGTACACTCTCCTATTACATCATAATTATGCATTGCATAATTTGATATTTTTAAATTGAAATATCAGCGAAAGGAGAAGAAATTTTCAAAAAATATAAAAAGACTTGTTAATCAACTTTTAGAGCTCTACCATGTCCCAAAAAAATAATTTCTCATCACAGGATCCCTTTAAATATTCAACTTTATGTGATTTATGTAAAAAAGATAACAGTACTGCTATTTTTGGTGGTGCCTGACAAAAAATAAATAGTGTCTGTCTAGTGTAATACATTTGCTTATACATGAATTGGATTGTGTAATTCAAAACAGCAAAAGACGACTGCTCTGCAATAGTTCTAGTTTTATTTCTTATTGCTATCAATTTGCATCTGAATAAAAATTAAACCTTTAAAACATGTGTTCTCACAGCACTGTATTATGTCTTCATTAGTTATAATTTATATTAATGATTACCCCACTGCACTTCAATTTACACTGGCAGTCTTCCTCTTTGCTGATCATACAAGGCCTTACCTTAAATGAAAACCTTTCTGTATTAAATTAACTCTGACCTCTGTTCAGAGTGTACCTGACATAGTGCTTATAAGATTGTCCTTAATTGGAGTACATTTTGTTCAAAATAACTCTAAAATTCATCTTCATTCTTAAAACTGAATGGATGGATAGAAGCTGATCCCAAACCATTTCAGTAAATATATCGATGATGTTGATATTAACGAACATCTCACCTGGCACTGGCTAACCTCTCCATGAAATAAAAGCCGAATAATGTGCTTGCTAAACTTTGTCACAGTCGCTCCTCTCATTGGTGGCTATCATTATGAAATTCTCACATGTGATGGTCCTGTCAAGTCTGCTTCTAATCTGAAACAACGATCACCCACTCCATCTTTATCTTTCAACAAACTGCCTTTTAGACTGTTAACATTCTCTGAACCTCAAGCACACTTGTTTCTTTATTATCAGGGATTTTTCCAAACACTTTCCAACTACCGTTTACCAGTAGTTAAAACTCAATCATTCATTGTCAATTAAACATTTTTTAGCTCTCTAATGCGTAGTATTTAAAACATGTTTTGAGAGAGTAATTAGGCCATTATTCACCAATTATTCTGTTGCTAGGGAGAAAGACCACCGTTGCTAAGGTAATTTTGAAATTTCCTTTGTTATAAGCATTCATTTCTTCATCTCACGAAATAATATGAAAACGAAAGTGGTACCAGTAGGACTTGTTTTCATGTTATTCAATAAAATTAAAAAGCATCTTAGTTTCCAACTCCCTTCGTATGCCTCTCATGACAAGGCCTGTTTGTGGAGATTGAAATCTTTAAAATTGCGGAGATTCCTGGACTCAATCTTCTCTACGAAAGACGGTAGTAACCAAAAGTGCTTGGAAAAATCCCTGATTATATATCATCTTCATTGTGTCAAAATCTTTGCTCCTCACACATTTCAGAACTTGTGAGATCACTGTCAACTGATACCTATAAAACTTTTCATTCGTAACCAAACATTCGTTTACCCTTATATGGGTCACATTTTTTATCAAACTGTATGATAGCCCGATGGAACTAATTACAACAACTTTATGATCTCTCAGCCTGCAATTAGCAAAAATAACCTCCTTTCTTGTTGCACTTTTACTGAGTAACTGTAGCTACTCCAGTTTTTCAGCTAGTTCTTATCTATACAATGAAGATGGTATTTATCCTTTTCTCTGTTCATCACTCTTTCTTTGGTCTTTCTTTCTGGTTAATGTTTACCCTTTTAAATCGTTGGTTGAATGGCAAATAGAATGGCATGTTTCACACAATCAGATTTTTGTAAAGACAAACAGGGTCAAATTTAGAATTGAAGGGCAGTGTCCAGCGGAAGGGAAAAGGACACATGAACATTCTAAGGGCAATATTTTTAGGAAAAGGGCAACCTGAGCTTTATTTCGGTGGGTTAGTGATTTTTGAAGTTTTTAGAGAAAAATAAATTTTATAAAAACAAAAACATAGAGGGCAGCGTCTTTTGGCCTAGATTAGACCCTGACAAATGAAAAGTCTTATAAGCTTTTGGTATAGATTGACTCTATTTTTTTGTGTAGCACATTTCACTCCCTTTTGTGTATAGAAGGAAATAACTTTGCTATAATTGAGCATTCATGAAATGCATACTGTAAATACGAAATGATTTTTAGAGAGGATATGAAAGGTTAATCAGTAAGCCATTTCCCAGTACAGAATATATTTCAAGAAAAGTGACTTGCTGTTTTTCTTTCATCTTGAAGGAGTTTTCTTTGCATTATGTTCAGCTTATTTTCTTTTATTGTGAAGTTCTATGAGAAGGAAGCAATTATGTTGCTGATATACATATTGAAGTGATAAATGATTGAGTTTTTTGGATGTTGTTCTTTTTAATTCCTTTGCCAAATATTTACATTTTACAGATTAAAACTTATTGTAACTTGATAACTTTTTGCAGTTCTTCAAAATTTCATTTTAGAACTCTAGATCTTTCCGATTTCTGAAGTCAGATCAGCCTTTCTTCATGAAAATAAATCACAGTCCATTAATTATTAAATATCTGAAGTTGCATAATAACTAACACTATTACGAGTTTTAAATTCACTTTCAGTAAAATGCACTTGCTTTAAAAGCTGTATATTTTAGATACATTTCCTGCAGTATGATCTCCTAATGTGAATAAAAAGTTTCAAAAGTTATAAGTGGGGATGATAGTCTTTGTTTTCAACTTTTGTTGCTGTTTAATTTGTAACAAAATGTCAATCTGCCTTCTCTTTAGTTTCTGTTCTGTTCTTCTGTTTTGTTTTTGTGAGAAAATGTTCATGCGTCTTTACACGGTGATACTTTCTTTTTCTTATTCATGTTCAATAAAATGATTTATTTTTCTGTTAATATGACATTCGATATAAAACATTTGGGGGTGTGATTCTTTTGATACATTTAGACTTTTACTTTTGTAAACAAAGTTCTGATTTCTGATTTAATATTGGTCATTAGTTTTTGTTTGTAGTTTTTCTCGAACAGTACTTCTCTGATCAGTGAAGCAACCTGAAAAAACCTGTTATAGAGGCTGTTGCTTTTATATTTTGGATTTTCGGGATACAAGTATTTTTATAGATGAACTGTCATTTGATTTTACGAAAATGATAGTGGAAGAATTCTAGGTTAGTTGTTTCAGCAAACTCGCTTGGTGGAAGAAGAAATAATGTATTCTTTACAATAATTTTAAAACCAAATTTGAAGAGTTAGATTGAACCTGTCTAGTTCTCTGGAAAGTCTTATTGGTTGAGGGTCTCTTTAATTGTATAATATTGGTTTTATTCATTAGTTGATATTTTGTTTTGTTTAATCATTATAAGTATTGTTTGATTAAAATCTGGCAGATGGTTTGATTGTTTCTCTTCCAGATGGTTTTGTTTCAAAGGAAAAGAAGTTTTGAAACCTTCCTTTTATTGAGGAGCATAACATAGT
Organism: Turritopsis dohrnii; assembly: GCA_027922465.2. NCBI lineage: Eukaryota > Metazoa > Cnidaria > Hydrozoa > Anthoathecata > Oceaniidae > Turritopsis > Turritopsis dohrnii. The sequence continues at coordinate 240,859 of BQMF02000353.1, read as the reverse complement.
ATTCTACAGAATTTGAAAGTTGTTATGCGGATATATGCAGTTAAAGTATTTTGGAAATCAAGCTTTTTGGTTACTTTAACTCATAGTTTTGTGACATTTAATTTTCTATGACATGTTCTCTAATAATGCAGTTTCATTATCTGTTTTGTTTTTCGATAAATTACGTATCTGCTGATAAGACAGGAAATGATGTTTCATATTTGATATTTAAGTAGTTGATTGTGTAATAAAATGAAACAAACTAAAAGTCATCATGAATGTGAATTTTATGGCCACATTCTTATTACATTACCTTCTTTTTGTTGAAGTATAAAAGTTATGACCACATGCTGTTGGCCATTGCTAGAATATCTTTTTCCAAAAGTAAAAATGGCTGCAACCAATGGTGATGATGTAAGTTCTGTTGTATCCATATTGAAAGCAGGCTATACTGCTGGACAATCTTGGAATGGGTGACAAAGAGGCTCGTGTGGATGTTACCTTTTGCTTGCTCTAATCATTTTTGATCATTCTTTGTAAAAGCAAGTACTAAATGAATAGCTAGATTACTACTTTTTCTCATTTTTATTCTCAGTAAAAAAGGTTATCTTAAGGTTCGTTTGATTATTTGATTGCCCGGTTTATTTTTAAGGAAAAATTCAAATTTTTGTTGCCAGCCCTTTTTGCAAATGAAAGGACTGGAAACTAACTACATCAATCTTGAGAACTTGAAATAGAAGTAATGTAATATATTTCTCATGCCAAAAAGGCTAAGAAAATCTATGACATTTTGGGGAGGGTTAGGTAGCCACCCTGCTTGAGACTTTGTTTGATGATTTTCTTCATGTGTGAAAAATGTTTACTCTTTTGCAGGTTTGTTTTCCAGATGTTGAACGAGCAGAATGGCTAAACCAGGTAATAACCAACATTTTTGTGAAACCCTGTGAAGCACATTTGACTTCTTTGTGATCTTTTCATTTTTTTCTATTTTAGATTATTGCTCAGATGTGGCCTTTCATTTCAACTTTTGTTACGAATATACTGAAAGAGAAAGTAGAGCCTGAAATTCAAAAGAAATTACCATCAATTATCAAGTCGTTTGAGTTCACACAGGTGGACCTGGGAAATCGAGTAAGTGTCATTCCTGTTTAATGTTTTCTGTATTTATACACATATGAATGAATGGTGACAATTAGAAATTCTGATTGCATTACAATAGAAAGCACAGAAACATCTCAACTGCAATACTTTGTTTTTCTCAGCCTTTGAAATTTGGCGGTATTCGAGTGTATACTAAACATGTGCAACCGAATGAGATTATTATGGATGCTGAAATTCTGTAAGTGGCAATTTATGGTTTCTCTATCTATGGTTGTTACGATTGCTCCAATGTTTATTTGTGTGCTGTTTCTTCAATGATAATTTCACCTCCATATTATTATCGACCAATGCTGTGAGATGAAACCAGACTCCATCTGATAAAGCGATATTTTTTTTTTGCATTCAATTTTTCTACACTTCATTTTCCAACCACCACATACATTCATTCAGTGTTTATTATCTGTGTTTTGTTCAGCTATGCCGGTGATGCAAACGTAAATGTTGCAATTCTTGGTGTGACAGCAGGAATATCAGATATTCAGGTAACGCCAGTGTTAAGAATTTCATTAATTTTTGGAATTTTTTCTGGCATTTAACTTTCTCTCTTTCATTTTCAGTTGCGTGGTACCATCCGTATGGAGATTAAGCCATTATTAGGTAAATTACCTCTTATTGGCGCAATCACCATATATTTCCTCGAAACACCAGTAAGTATGACGAAACATATGTTGTTATGAATGCTCCATTAAAATTGGGGAAGACGTTTTTTTTGAACTTAACCTGGTTACGATACATCACTTTAGGATTTCAATTTCGATCTGACCAACCTGCTGAACGTTTTTGACATTCCTGGATTGAGGTTTGTCTTTTGTCTTTCGATTGAGGTTTGAGGTTGAGGTTTGTCTTTTTCTTGAATCTCACTAAGGTTCTTTTCACTAAGGTTCTTTTCACTAAGGTTCTTTTCATTAGGGTTTTTTTCATTAGGGTTTTTTTCTTGATTACTCTCTTGTTAAGGGAATTAAAATATTTTTTTTGTAGTGATATCATAAGGAAGATTTTGGCTGAAGTTATGGAAAGTTTTATTGTGCTACCGAACAGGGTGGCAGTTCCTCTTGGAGATCCGGCTGATTTAGATGCAATCAAATATCCTCTGCCGATGGTTTGTCTTTCTCTATTGCCTGACCGACAATGTCTGATACGCCCGCGCAATGGCGTATTTTGACTGGATGAAACTTTATTTGGGAGATGAACTTTAAAGATGATTTTACTTACGACAATAAATAGGCTTAGAGTAGCTAATTGTAACAGATTTCGTGATAATTTTACATAACTCTCTAACTCCCCGTCTTTTTTCGTTGAAAAAAACCTATTAACTGAGATTAAGAAGTGAGAAAGGATTATACTTAACATTGGATTTTTATTTTCCCAGGGTGCATTGCGGACGAGAATCATAGAAGCGAAAAACCTTAAAGCACATGATACGAATCTTTTTAAGAAAGACAATTCCGATCCTTTTGTCGTTTGCAAAGGTACATTGGTAATATTTTTTTGTTACTTAATTTTTTTTTTCGTTCTCAAGTACCATATTCTAGACGAACGGCTCACTTCGAAATTCACCCTGTGTCATATTAATTTTAAATCGGTCGAGTGAGTTGTGTGGTTTCATCTCTTGCAATCTGTCAAACTATGGAGTTCTCAAAATGTGTCAACCTTCATCTCTACAGTCGATTCGTTTAAATACAAGACGAAAGTTATCAATGGCACATTGAATCCGAAATGGAAGGATGAGTCATTCATTGTGAGTATGTTTCCCGATCAGTTCATACGTGTTTTTACGAACCAAAGTGAAAGATGGAACGTTTGTTCGTTTGTTTATCTGAAGAAACTTCATATAACCGATTTTTTAGACGTTCGTCCATGCACTGATCGGGACACAGATGTCTCTTGAGTTGTTCGATGATGACACGGTATCAGATGATTTAATTGGCAGGTATGATATGTAAACATTTGTTTTAATTTCGAAAGTAGCTATGAAGTTATTGATTAAATGATTGGACGAAATTCGGTTCAAAATCCTGCTGATGATATAGTGATGATAAAATCATAATTAAGCCTTGCTTTGTTTCGAATCATCTTCTGTGCTAAAAACTTAAAAAGCGTCTCTGTGATGTTTTTCTGAACCTGTTGTTATTGCACTCAGGACTTCTGTGGATCTGGCAAAGTTGTCTCACTACAAATCCCTTGATTTGGTAAGTGGCGTTTTATAGCGATTTTTCATTACGCCCACTGTCTCTTTTAAGGCCTCTCTGTCAAACAAGTTTGTTTTGTTTAGTGGCTTCCACTTAAAGAAGCAACGAAAGGCAGCGTCCACATCCAGACTGAATGGTTTAACTTCAGCAACAAATCTGAAGACTTGAAACCGGTAAAGACAATTTCGTTTTCAGTGTACATGTCCGGTGCATTCCCTTTACATCAGTGACTGTACTGGCCAGTATGATTCTATATAAAGAACTCGCTACATAAGTTGACGCACCTGACATTGACACCTGTCACGTGTATATAATCCAATTCCCTGCCTGCCCGCTGGTCTGTTTTTATCCTCCATTATATTCAGGAAACGTTTGGCGATTCAAAACCGAGTGCTTGTGTCTTCGTGAAACTGGAGAACGGAAAAGATTTTCCGGTAAGTCGGTTTTTTTTTAATTCATGGTCAAATGTACTTAGTTTTTACCGATAAGTGGTGTTCGTTTGGTTTCATGGTCAAGTACGTGCAGTGTTCCTCACTCGGTATGCAGTTCTTATTCTCAAAAATCATTCATGCGTAGGCTGTGGACATGAGTGAAGATTCTTGCAGTTCATTTGTGGAGATCACAGTTGGAAACGTAACTGTTACGACTAAGGTAGTAACAGGCGAAGTTACGCCTATGGTTTAGTTTGCATTTTCTCTGTTAACACATTGTTAATTCATTGAAAAACTGCGAAACGTGGTTGTCTTCTAGACACAAAGAAATACCAAGAACCCTGTGTTTGAGGAGTTTCACTCGTTCTTTGTGACTAATCCGGAAGTGCAAAAAATCAATTTTAAGGTAAAAAAAAACAGTTTCGGAACATGATTGTATTACTAGCTTGTATGTTATTCCATTAAACTTTCTGCTGACAGTGAAAAGCATGCATTTTCATCAAAATATTGACCCACAAGAAGATTTAGCAATACTAGAATTCTTCTTTTATAATTTCAGGTAATGGATAAAGACGCGGAAGAAGCATTGGGAACATTAGACTATCAGATATCCAATTTAATTTCCGCACCGGCCATGACTGTGAAACGTTCGTTTTCGTTAGGAAATTGCTTCTCCGACGGGAAGTTGTTCATGGCACTTGAATTAAAGGTTAGGTTGTCATTAGCTATTCACATAAGACTTAATGAATAACCAGAAAACTTAGCCCGGAGAATGAGATGATAATCGCTTTTCTTTCTTTCAGGCTTTTACACCACCTATGGACACAGACTAACTGCTGGTTGTAGATGACGTAATTAGGATTTGTTATTAGTTAGTCGCATATTTATTTTGCCGTCGTGATCCGAGACTAGCCTGTGTTTTGCCGATCAAATTTAGTGGGTATGTCAGATGTAATATATTGTATTTTAAGTTTAGTTTTTATATATATTTATCTATAATAGTATCTATCTTCATTGCGTAGACATGAACAAACAATTCTTATTTAAGCGAGTTTGCGCAGCGGCTGCAAATTTCATCAAGAAATCGAAATACGATCTAAAACTAGAGATTCACCATATTTAGACAGCTTGGTGAAACAAAAGCAAGTAGAAACCCGTTCCTGGATTTTCGCTTTATAGATCGGTTCCCACACTGACCTTAGTCTAACACTGACGTATAAGTTGGGGAAATCCAGAATGAGATCGACCAAGGTTTTATGGGGTAAAACTGCAATTTGACCAGACATTTGCAATATATTTGATTGGACTTGAGTAAGAACAAAAGTCTTTTCATGAAGACATTTTAGCTTTTTCTCTTTCTGCGTATCCATCCATTTTCCTTATGTAACAACGATTTCAAATGAGAATGTCACGTGATGAAGTTGATGAGCATATTTTGAATAATTTATCTTACTGCTTGTAGATGTATAATTGGGGAAAACATTTTTAATATCGAATATATATAAGAATCTTAAAATATTACATTATATAGTCAAAGTAAACTTGTACAATGCGTAAACACAAAAAATCATGTTAGAATTTCTTGAAATAGTATCATTGTTGTATATACACGTGTATAGAACTGTATATGTTTCTGACAATATGTTTCCACTCAAAACTCCGTTATTTTTGTCTGGTTTCAGCGAGCAAAATATCGTTTAATACGTCATCAAGATGTATCGTGATCGCATCTTGCTAGATAACGTCGCAGATTCACTCTGAACATTGTAGTTTCCCTTAGTTTGTTTGAGAACGAGGCTATTATCGAGAATATTGACAAGAAACTCTGAAGTACCTTTGTTTTATTAGAACAGATGACGTCATCAAATGTTTTTTCTCTCCATTTTTTCTCTTCGTAGCGGATTAAGGTATCATTGTCAGGTTTTTAAATTTTCATGACAGAATGGCCAACACAGGGGAGTGTCTCTCTCTCCGTTCAATCCAGCCGAATGTTTGGATAACTTGTCAAGATAGAAGTCATTAATTGAGATCAGCTTGTCTCGTATTTTAGTAATGGACACGAATTTACCACGATTATAAGGTATTTCCCAGCTGTCTTTCACACAATCCCAACTTGAAATTTTCCTCCGGTACAACGGAAAGATTTCTTTGTGATAGTACACTTCCTTGTAACCATGGAGAATGAAGTCCTTTACACACCATTGACTGTTCGAGTTCGAACCATCGCGAACCGGACCGTGTCCTCTTCTGTAGATTTTAACCCGATCAAACACCCGTTTCCCATTGAGCTCCTTCTGAAAACAACTTATGTAGCTTGTGTAGTCTTCTCCCCATGACCATAAGTCCTTACAGGGAAGTTCAGATATGTTCTTTTGAGTTATATGTTGAAGTAAATGAAGATGTAGCGCTCCGTTGTCTTTGTTTCGCGGGTATCCACTATGATACGAATAGTAGCTGGCCCATTCCAATAGATACTGGACACTGAAAGATGAATTCTTCACGATATAGTTGCCCGCTTGTATTTCACCGTTGTAAAAACGTTCAGTGTGTATCAGGTCATAGCGTCCATCAATATATTCTTCTACACAATGAAATGGATTAGCTACCACATTGTCTGCATCCAGAAAAAGAATCCAATCATATTTCGGTAAAACCGTCGTTGCTACGACACAGTGTCGTCGAAACATAATATCCTTGTATTTTCCGCAAACATCGTCGTCATCAAAATCTTCGTGCTTCAATAAGTAGAAGTCATACCCTCGTGTTTTTGCGTAACATCGTAAACTCGATATGGTTTGAGGAAATATTTTCAGGCCTCTTTCATCCACGTATGTGACAAGACTTACTCGGCCACAAGTCTTTCGGCATTTTTTGTAAGGAACCACTGTGGAACTACCATTTGAATAACTATCGAAACTCCATTTCCAATGTGGCACAGGCTGTTCCAGTTTTATCCCACCACAATTCTGTCTGTCGCTTATGTTTACAATAATCACTATGACACATAGAAGCCTACAGCAGCAGAGAATGTTCCTCATATTTATTCAAGATGAGAACGTATAAAGCAACTCAAAAGTCTGCTTATCTCACAGTCATGTGGTATATATATAACTTACTTTTTTATAAAACTTTTTGTTTATAAATCCTTCTGGTGTCGGGAACGGATTAACGTTTCACATCTGTCAAAATTCCTACAGTAGTTATTCGGATCTAAACGCTCAATATGTTTGCTTAAAAGAATTTTTTAATTGATTAATTTTCCTAATCATTGTTGTAATTAGACACGAGTGAATGAGGTTATAAATCTCTTGAGGTCTGTTTTTAAAAGACGTTTCCAATTGTGGTTTTGAAAACTAACCATAGAAAGAAAACATTCTATTTTCAAAAAGCGTATGAATACCCTGATTAATGCGTAAATACCGCCCCTAGCGCAAATTATTTAAATTGAGTGGAAGATTATGACAAAATTTCAAAAATAGCATTATATTTTTAGTATAAGTTTAGTCGTATATTGTTATGTTATAGTATATAAAAAATATCGACATTTTCTCTTACCAGCTGGGGTATTCACTAGAAATAGTTTTTATAGTCACTTTCTAGCTGCATACTGAACGATGTGGGAGATTTGGGGGATGGCCCTTGAAGGAGACTGGGCTCTAGGTAAAGCAGAAACAGCAATAAAAAATCAGTAATACAAGCGGTGGGCGTAAAGGATTGGTTTATTTATTTACTGATGACTTGCAGTATTTGTTATATCATAGCGGGGAAGTGCTGGCTTGTGAAATAGGCTGGTAGAGGTGCATGCAGAATAGCAAAACTAAAAAAGGTGCAGGAATGGTGGATTAGTGGTTAAAGCATCAAGCATAATCAGTTTAAACTGTCACGTGTATGATTGAAGAATGCAATATTGCCGAAAGCATTGTTATTAAAAACTTCCTAGTCCGGATGCCAGTTGTCTAGCTCGGTAACCGGTATTTTCAATATTTCTAATTCAATGGAAATTGCTTTTTACATCCTTTGATATTGTGGATGATATTAATAACTATTTGTTTGTTGATTGTGTACAAATAAAGTTTATCTGTCAAAAATCAAGTAATCTCCTCTTCATCAATTCCAAAACCATCCATCGTTGCAGCCCTCTCCACATACCTGATCCGAATGACTATGACGCAATTCAGCATAATATAAGAACTTCATCAAATAACATTTCCCCGACATGTCGTCCCTTTTTTTAATGATACAAGTGTCGTTATTATTATTCAAAGCGAAAACGAGGCGAGCACTATGATGGATAGTTTTATTTATGGATAGGAACGAGTATTGACATGTCAGAGGAACTTTATGATCATGAACGTACACGTCCATGTTATGATAGATCATTTTACTGCATTATCAATATTTCTGTTGATTAACCAAAAGGAAATCTAAAGGATGTATGTATGTAACTATCAACTGCCGTAAATCATTGTTGACTGTTACATGGACATACAAGTATGTCGTAACCCATGGTTAACATAAAGATTTTCGAAAGTGCTTGGTATTAGTGGGATTCGGAAAAATCATGTTTCGTTTACACGAAACTATTTTTCTATAGATTTGTAGGGAATTGTATACAACTTAGTAGAGTTGTTCGTGAATTTTTCCCTACAAAGTTATTAGAAACTTCACATCAACACTTGAAATAAGCGTGCAAAGTAATGATGTTTCTTTTGATACAACAAAAGGCTTTAAATCTCTGAAGTACCGTTTTAGTAGAACAGTTTCAAAAGAATTCTCACAAGTAATTGCTTTTTTTCGTGTAACAGGCTCGTCGAGTTTACGAATCTCCCTAATAGTGAACTTGATTTCTGAGGGAAGTTTTTCCATCATACTGATTAGGTGACAGTTATTGTTTGCGAAACACTTCTGCCATATGAAGCAAAGACAGATTGAATAACAGACAAAAATTGGAGTTCTAAATTTGAAAGTTTCTTAATTGCTGAACTTTATCAACTAAATGTTATGAAAAAAACCGTCCAGGAAAATCACAGGAAATCCTGTTTACAGGAATTATTGCTGGGCATTTTTTCGTAGGTTTATGCCTTAGTTTAAAATCAGCGTATCGTTTTCCCATGAAATTATAGATAACTTTAAAACGTGATAACAATTTCTTCTCAAAACCATTTGTTTTACCTAGATGACACCGGAGGTTATATATACGGAAGTCAGGTAAAGATGATATAGTTGATCTTTTCCTATCTCTCAAAATTTGTCACAATTACAGTTTGTAATCAAGTTTTCTTTTCGTCGAAGACACAAAAAACAAGTTTAGTTTCCTGAATGTTCTCATGTCTTTGTCAAAACGTTTTGTGTTAACTCTATTTGCATTCAGAGAAAGATTCGTCGAGAGATTTATCCGGTTTAATTATGCCCGTCTCCTTCTCAGGTCGTAAGTATCAATTATAACATTTTTAATTGAGTTGAATGCATATTGTGATCATATTATTCAAGAATTTATGAATCACTTTACAAATAAAGCAATAAATCCCAACCTTGTACCCATCTTCGTTTCCAAGCTTCTAAAATGACATCGCGGTTGAGAATATATCTTCGCTGATGAAACATAATGTTGACGAGCTGTTGTAGCTATTTGGTCACCGTCCATGTTTATTGGCGCACGGTGAAGATGTTTGGTGAATATTGACAAAAATAGTATAGAATAGAATTGATGGAATTGTGTCATATTACAATCGTCACAGGCGTTGTAGCATCAAGCCAAGTGGCGATTAGGTTACTAACGGGTTTTTCTTTTCTACTTTTAATGAGAAAAACTCTTCTCCTTCACAAAACTCTTCGTAATAAATTTTGTTTGAACTTTAGTTACGCCTCTGTCGTTTTAGTTACGCCTCTGTCGTTTTAGCTTCTGATAAACTATAACATATTCCATGTTGTTTGGGTGGAAAAGCGAAGCAGTTATTTTTGATGATGTCTTATAGAGAGGTGCACTAATTTACGAGAAAATCGCATATCACTATTTAGGTTATCGAGTCTACAGTAACCATGCCTTGTCCATCCAAAAACGTATACAACATTGGTAATGCTGTGTGTTGTTAGTAGCGCAATATATTTTTATTCTGTGGAATGCAAGATAGTGTGATGATAAAATATGGTAATCAGATAAAAGAAGAATTATCTACATTAGACGTTTAATAGAACTACTAAAAATTGTCTCGATCAATCAAACGTTTCGGTAAAAACTGTTATAATAATGTTGGAACGAACGAGACAAATGTGTTGCTTACAAACTCAGTCACCCAAAAAGAATTTTACTAATGTTATTCGGTGAGATCAGGAAAAAACCCGAATTGCAAAATTATGGGGTTATGACATCATAATTCGAGTTATTAACTCGAAATTTTAAACTTTCGATATCACTTCGAGTTATTAACTAGGAAATATTTTTCTCCATCAAATTGTTCAACGTGTAAATTTTCATTAGAATTGAATGATTTTCAAAATTTTAGGCCAAGTTTGTTTTAATTTGGTTGGTGGAGATTTGATTCCGAAGAAGGCTCAATACACAGGATTATTTTGAAAACAATGCTTGACATTTGTAAAACAAATGTCAAAATTAATTTCTCATAGTGTTATATCGGAAATTAAAACTTTCAAGTCGATAACTTGAATGATGACGTCTAATCCATAACTCCACTTTATAACTCGATTTTATAACTCGGGTTTTCCTCCGAGTGTCTTCTTATATGATCCGAAATTATTAGTTTAACATACATCTGTTTTAACGCCTCGTGTCATTGTTGTGTGACTCTTTACCACCGCCATCATGGGGCGTATTTCAAACCAAGCAAACATCTCTGAAATGTACATCTCCATCATCCACTTGGTAAATTCGTCCCCATGGCTTCATCGATAATAATCGGAATTAGACTTAAAAAAAGGCAAGAAGTTGGAGCCATACATGGGCGCAAACTTTCTATAGAGTGTGTTCATCTAACAATTTGAAAGCATCAAACTTCTCGGTTAAAGCTTCTTGAAATAGACTGAAAGAACGAGGCATAGCCTTGAACCTAACCCTCACTAAAACCCAAACAAATTTTACAAGGTTTAACTACATACACCATGATGAATGACGTGATCCTTTCAATGGCATGATGGAGAAGTACAATGTTTCAGAAAAAGTGCTTTTAACGTCAATACTGTTTGAAAATATGAAAAATTGTATTACGAGTATTACTACCCGCTTTTTTGATAAACTTAACAACAACAACATAAATTGATATTGTTTGGATCTACTCTTTGGATGATATGACGTCATGTGAATATAAATCCTGTTTTTCCCGATTCCCGATCCGGCAATCCTGTATATGATTACCAAAATATATTTTTTTTCATAAAAATATCAATCGACTCGGCCACAAGTGAGATGATGGTCAATAAGACAGAAATATTGTATTGGTATTTATTTTATCTCAAACAACTGGCAGTTCATTATAATAAAAGCAGCTCTTGTGTTATTAATAGCCTGTGTTATTATTATCATCCTAATTATATCGTTCGTAGGCTGTGACTAGATGGAGAGCTAATTCTGATAGCTAAGAAAACAGTGTTAGTGACTTATCATCATGTAGATTGTGACCATCATTACAACTGACAGATAAAAAAGAAGGAATGATTTCATAATTGCACTCATGTAGACGCAAGTCTCCTTGTTGTCTACACAGAGTGGCAATTTCTTTTGTGTTCTTACTAGTCCTATGTTATGATTGACATTTGAATTGATGGAATTGTCCTTTTAGATTTTTTAACGTAATTATAATGAAAATGTTTCCTAGAATCCATTCTGTAAAGGAGTTTAGACAAAGTTGTTTTGAAAAGCCGTTATTTCAATTCAGAGGACGAAAAGATAAAATTTATGGTGTATATATATAATAATATTAATATTTTTAGGCAATAAATTATTATTATATACTGGGTAATTAATTTAATCTTTTGTATTATTATATATTTACATTGCTATGGAAATAATAATTATAGCAAGATAAAAAGTCTTTTAAAACATCTTTTATTTCATAAACTGTGTTTATAATAAGATTTTTATAAAGTCGATATCACAAAATAACGTATTAACGCTTGTTTGTCTGAATGTGTTGAGTGTTATAAATTCTTTAAGTGATATTTCATAGTGATTATGTATTTATTATACGATATAAAACTATATAGTACTTTTATGTCAATTACTTAACAACTGAACATGAGCTTAGTTTCCCAATCTTGACATTTTTTATATTCTTCGATTTGATAAAGGAATTAAAGAGTGTTAAAGGAGAATTACAGATAAAAGAAAGTTTATTGTATTAAATATTGCATGCAAGTTTGAAGGAAAACAAACAACTTGAAATTATTTACTTCAATATTGCTCTTAGTGTTTTTACTATTTTTCTTTCTCATTGTATCAAATTAAATTTTGACTATAATAGTTTTTGGAGGTTAATATACCAAGTCATTCAATGGTTAATGTTAGTGTGTTTATACTTAATTCACCACATATATACTTATAAGGATATTAACCAGTCTACACTTTTTGACTCGAAAATGTTTGTATAAACTGACCAATGTTTGGTTTTGTTGTATCATATTGTTGTGTTGTTCCTTTATAAAATCTCAATGTAAACCTTTGGTTTGTTTTGTTTCAACAATTTTTATTTATCAGATGTCAGTTTTTCTGTTTTTATTGTACAATTCTTATTCTTTACAAATATCTTTAGTTTTAAAAGTATCCTGATGTTGGAGCTAGCAATATTGTTTATAATGTGTTTGTTGTTTCGATGATTCATTTTGAGGCTAGATAATCAAAAGTTCATATGGTTTTAAGTTGGTGATGTCATATAATATTATAGAACTTTACATTCATTTGCTGAAAGGCTATGTTATTAGAATTATTAAAAACATGCTTTTTAAGGGTTTTTTTTAAATATATGTATAATATAATATACTATTATTTACGGAATCAATCTTGTTATTGAATGTTCAATCCATTTGTTGTTTGTTTTGTAGTTAATGTGGTATGTATATATTTGTTGGTTAATGACATCATCCTAGGAGAGATTATAAGCGGGGCAGTAGTAGGACAAAGTGATTTTAAAATAGTCATTTAGATCTGCTGTTGGTAAGTCAATGTCAGATTTTTTTTAACAGTTTAAATATGTATATGTATTAGTGTTAAAGGAATAATGGTTTTCATGGAATGTTTTTACGAACTTCTGTAAAGTTCATTAAGAAATTTTCCAATATTCTGTAGCTTCAAGATCACTTGGAAAGGAATCTTGAAAACTCATTTCATTCCAAATTTATTGTATTTTGAAGCATATCTCAGTTTTCGTTTGTTGGTGTTATTTACATTTCACCATTTATGATCAAATTTAAGATAAAATATTTTTGTTGTTTGTTTGAGAAAAGCAAATAATTTATGGACCTTTTACTCTTGTTACATCATGTCTATTATAGAAAATAATCATCTTGTTGCCCTGTTGTTTGAATTGACACTGCACATCTCTTTCTTTGTTCTCAAATGAATAACATCAGAGATGACTTTAGCAGCCATAAAGCACTAAAAATGATTGGAACTACAGCATTGCCAACTTGTTTAAGTGGGTATAATATTTGAAAACAAAAACATTTGTGATTTTTTATGCAATGACACAAGACAACTACATAAAAATGTTTTCAGAAAAGGATTGTGTTTATATGGTGTGTTTCATAATAGCGAGAAATGCAATATTATATTTAGTTTTTTAATTTCTATGTGATATGTTATTTTCACCAAACGGTTAATTTCATTGCACACTATTTTAACTGGTAATAGTCCTCTTTCTTCTGACTATATTACACTTGAGCTTAGATTCCCAATGTTTATTTTCATTTTATTTTTTAGATGTCTATAATTAATGAAAACATATTTATATATAATGCTTCTTTAAGAAATCAAGTTAAGTGCTGAAGGTTGGAAATTCTCTATTTTTTATTCATTGTCGTAATGTTCATGGTAATAAAGTTTCTATTTTGTTTTTTGGTTGAATTATTTTGTTTTTTAGATGGCTGCGTCATCATCACAGACAATCCCACTTGTGCTGGGTTCATTACTAGCTGTAATGTTAGCCATTTTGGGAGTTGTCTTATTTTTGTTCTATAAAAAACGAAAAGAAAGTTTACATTTCAAGGCTCCGTTAGAGAGAATGACACGCAGTCTACGACGGATGAGTACAAAAACGCCTAAAGGCTCAAGTGGTAGTAGTAGTGACAGTATACATAAACTGCAACCAAACCATGTAAGAAATAACTTTTCATCTAAATGCATAAAAAATCTTAACTTCGACTTTTCCTTGCATTTTGTGTTTTAGTTGAGTTAATATGCTCAAAATTTGCTTGTTGGTGATTGGCTAAGAAACTGATCACTACAAGTTCATTCTCATCTCCAAGCCTACCTAATCAAAACCATCGTAATATTATTTTACTAATTTCATTTTTGAACCCCAAAACATTAAGACTGAACAAAATGCTACATGACAACATTTTTTAAAGTTTAATATAGAAATCCTAAAGAATAGAAAAAATCTTACTTTGTCATCACAAAACGTAAATTTATTTTATCTTAAACCTTTCCTTCGTTTTAACTGATGTCAGATGTTATCTTTTGTTGCGTTACGTCTTCTAATTAAATAAATACTTTGCAGGTTAAAAAGCACTGATGATGATGTCTTGTATTAATAAAACAAAAACAAAAACATGCTTATAGTGATAACTTTTTCAAAATAATTTTTTTTCATAGTATATAATAAAATATAAGTTCTTTTTTATTTTTACTTTTAAGCTTTGAAGTGTGTTTCTGTCTACTGTGTGTTTCGATCAGAATTGAATCATTTGTATTACTCTTAAAGTTGTGGATTTCACGAACTTTCTAAAAAAGTGTCAAACTGTCAAAATTGCTAGTTTCCTTGAACGAGAAATAATGTGAATAAAAATTTTCTTCTAAAACATAGACTCCTTTACTTGGTGAAACTCAATTTTGGGTGCCGGAAGTATACAATTCTATTGTTCAACCATCACCAACACCGATTCGTAAAACCAGCCGGTTGCAGTCAACTCTTGATCGAGAAATTTATTCAAAGGCACATGATACATCTTACCTCAATGCCGCTGATCATGAAGTAAGAAACTAATACTTTCTACTTTTCCTTAAAGGGTAAGTAAACTTAAAAAATCAAAATTGATTTTTTTGGACCATTTGAAAGAATTTCAAAAATGATGAAAGTCGATTTTTGAATTTTCAAAAAATCGTTTTTCCTTCCCGAGATATTGTCATTTAAAGTTTTTGCTCAAAACTTCATATCCATGGTAACAATGTTCAAGAAGAAATTGCTGACATACAAATAATAGATAACTAATTTTAGTGATACAGTAATAGAATTTTATATATGTAGTGACAAACTTCATTAGGTATCAAATTGCTAAAAACACACGTTGCCATAGTTACCCTTGCTTTGTTACCAGGTCTCTAGTTCATCTTTGCTGACAAACCTATAAATGGAAATCTGCTCAGGCAAGGAAAACAAAATTTTAGAAAATGGAGCAGTTATTTGCTGGACATAATTAAAAACAAAATTTATCATAATAACAGTGTTGGATGCTGATATATAGCTTTGTCAGCAAAAAATAATAGAGACCTGGAACCGAGTTGTAGTAACAATGGGAAAAACTTTTATCAGTAAAAAAATTCTTCGCAAAAAGTTTCGTCGGTAATGAATATTCGTCACCTTGACAAAAATTTGTCACTTTTTACTGACAAAATTTGTTTACCTGGCATTATATAAAACACTAGTATCCCGGGTAAAAACTTTTTACCGAATTTAACTTCGAAAACATTAGGTCAAATCCACCATTCCCGTGTACGTACCCCGTGACGGAAAAATAAATCATAGAATCGCAACTCATAAGTGTACCTATGTTGTAGAGCTCGAAAAACTGATCAAAAAAGTGTATGGGATCGTTTCGCTACGACCAATCGTTGTGGAGATATCGCTGATCAAAGATTTCGATGACGTCATATCCGCAGTACCAAATAAAATTTAGGCCCAAATGACGGGTCACCCCATCACCCGTATCGCTGACCCCAAAAAACGTCAGTTATCCCTATTGGTTCTTCAGATATTTCCCCAAAAACGTCGCGTTCGATTGGGGATGCAATGCAATGATTCCCCGTGTTCATAAAAAACTGACGTCAAATGATGTCACGTGCTTTTGGAATGATCGTGAAAAAAGTGTCTCTCGCATCTACGTGGTTTTACGCGCACATAAGAGGACGATGACCGTAAAAATTAAACAAATATATCACTCTCTAAAATAAAAGTGGGATGCACAATCGCGGATTATTATAATAAGATTATAAACTGTTAATTATTCCTGTTTTTCCTTAGTTGGCTATATTGACACTTAAAAGTATATAAAATACTGATCTATTATTTACATCAATTTATTTGAATTGATTGGAACTGGTTATGTCCTCATGCATTTACAAATCAATTTTGCTCGACTGACTTTCAAACTCACTTACAATTCTTTTTATTTTTCAATTAACACGAATCAAGCAATATGATCAGTGTAAGAAGCCCTAGGCATCTTTAAGCTACAAAATACAAAATACTATCCATTATGAAAGTACCAATTCATCGGTAAAAATTATTCGTCAGTAAAAATTATTTGCCAGTAAAAAAAGTTTGTCTGTAAAAAATTTCGTCAACGAAAACTTTCGTTGGTAAAAAATATTCGTCACCAAGACAAATATTTGTCACTTTTTACCGACGGATTTTTTATCGATAAGGTAAATGTTTTTGCAACTGTAGTTATTTGTCACTCATGGCAATATCTCAGGAACAATAAATGATTTTTTGAAAATTCAAAAGCTGACTTTCATCATTTTTGAAATTCTTCCAAATGGGACAAAAAAATCAATTTTGCTTTTTTAAGTTTACTTCCCCTTTAATGTCATCGCCTTCCCTAATATAACATGTTTTGTTGTTTCTCATTGCAAAACCTATTTTTGTCCAGGCACCTGAAATTTAATTTAACATGATTGGTGGTATCATTTCCATTTTCATAGTCATTTCATGAGGACTTGGCTAAAGAAATTTGACTTCAAACTTTCAAATATTGATTGGTAAAAAGCATTATAATTTCTGAGGGAAATGTTTGTTTTAATACTAAGTACAAAGCAAAATTTGCCGTTCATTTTGTGTGAAAAGCATGGCTCCGATATAAACAGACAAACAAAATTTGTGTTCCTTTGCCTTCCAGGGCAGGCATCAGGAAATGTGATCAGGAGAATATGACTCCCTGGATAAACATGAAAACCATCACAGGAAATTCATAGCACATAGACCTTTTAATACATGTATTATTGACTATAATATGAAGGGACACATTAATGTTGAGGGACTTATGAAGTAGCGAGGTTCTGCTGCAGCTCATATGATTGGCTATATCTTGTTTTACTTTTGTTGTTTACGCTTTTGTTTGTGATGTGTACTATGATTTCATGGTAGAGATGCACAACCATAACTTTTATGGTGTGGTCACCTCTACTTGGTAACAGAAGAAATGGAGTGGCTAATTTTTATTATAACAATCAGGGTCACACATTTATATCAGACTGTTTGAATGAAATTTTACAGTCAAGTCCTACAGTATCAGTATACTTTCCTTTTTGCCATTCCCTGATTTAAATTTTCATCACCTATTTTGACATAGGAAGCATATAATTTAACACTACAAAGAACACTGTGTTTTTCAAAATAACAACTTGTCTTTAGAAGTGTGACTCTACCCAAAAATGTTTTTTTATTCCTTGTTGTGCATGGTCTAGCTGCAGATTGAAAACCATCAGAACCAGCAGTAAAAAGTGATGGCTTATTTGGCCATCAAACTTCCTATTGAGATGAGTCACATGTAAGGAAATCTGGAAAAAAACATTTGCAAACATGATTATGAATAATAATGAATAAATATGTTTCAAATGTTGTAATGCTCCCAGTATTTTCTAATAGAGATCACATAGTGATTGTTCAAGTTTGTAACAATCAAACAATTTGTTTCAAACAACAAATTCATGCAAGCTATCCTAACCTTGCCATGCTAATTCTAATTTCTGTTTTTATTCTTTGACAGTACCTCTTTAATTGTCAATTGGTCAATTCTGTTTCAGGTTTTCGATGGCGACATGATGAAAAAACACTCCTCCTCCTCCCTTCGTAGACATACCACCCTGACCGCTTCCAAACGGAATGAGTTATCTCGGCGTCTTGCTAGTGATACAGGAAATCGAGGCATGCTGAATTTTTCATTGCAGTATAAACAGGACAGGTATGAGAATAGCGTAATAGTGTTATTCTTTTTGTCATGTCTTTCAACACAACTCTGAAGTCTTTGTCTTCAGTAATTTTGAATAGATATGAAGATTATTTTTCTTCGTTTTTCTGATCTTAAAGTGATTATTTGTTGTGATGTGATTTTAGGGCCATACTGAATATTATTGTCATCAAGGCCGAAGGTCTACCGGTCCGAAAGACTGGTGAATTGTGTGACCCATTTGTGGATTTGCAAGTCGCGCCATTTTATAAACGCAGAATGCATTCTGAAGTGCATCAAAAGACACAAAATCCCGTGTTCAATCAGCTGTTTGAGTTCGAGGTTCCTCCGTACGAGATACGAGGCCAGACCGTACAGTTCAATGTGTTAGACTTCAGTCAGCAGCTAGCTCATGAACCGATAGGCTCTGTCTTTTTTCGATTGGACAGTGTTGATTATGATGCATTCATTGCAGGAAAGGAGTTTGCCCTTTGGAAGAGAATCGACAAGGTATATATGAATATCGCGCGCGTGTGTGTATGTGACATGAACTGTTAGATGATCGATTTAACTATACTTAGACGACATCTTATACCTAATCGGGGATAACTTCTTCGGGGAAAATTTTCGTCACAAAGCGAAAATTTCGTCACGAAATTATCCGCTATAAGGTATGTCATCCGTCATTTTGTTTGTACCTCCAACAACATGTGAGGAAGCGCGGAATCCAACATCTTACCCAGCGCTATAGAACGTGTTTTTTTTTTTTGTTTTTCGCGTCTCGTGTCTGAAACTTGTCCACCTTTTTGTTTTTCGACTGTTCTTTTTGTTGATAGGATGCTTTAGAGACTTCTGATCGTCCTGATGGCAAATATCGCGAGTACCCTATGGAGATGGACCTCGACAAAACCGCCATGTTGTTGCTGCTCAGTGTCAACTACTTGAAAATCGCGGAGCGGTTGACTGTCACCGTAAACAAAGCTAGGAATCTCTTGCTTGTCGACAAGAAAGGGAAACTAGGTGCGTCGTTTAAATATCAGCCTGTTGAACAGGTTTTTATTTTTCCTCTTTTTCTCTTACCTCTTGATTCGTTCTGTTTTTATCCCGCCTTTAGATCATCCTTATGTTTCGGTGTCACTTAAGCACTTCGGTAGAATGTTGAAAAAGCTACGGACTGGTGTAGTGAAACACGAAACTAACCCTGTATTTAATAAGAACTTGGTGTTTGAAGTTCCCAAACATTTGGTGGAACACGTGTCATTAACCGTCAAGTTACGTCATCATAGCGACATCGGTCGCGATCGAACATTCGCGATCCTGACCGTCGGTAAAAATGCTGTCGGGTCGGGATCTCAGCAATGGACAGATATGTTGAACTCATCCGAGACTGTACAGAGATGGCATAGGCTGATACCTATTGAACCAACGGAAGACTGAGTCTAATTCATTGGCGGTTGTGTTTTCACGCCGTCGCATTTTAAATAATACAGGTAAATTGATTCATTTAGAAGCGCTGGCAGCTCGATATCCTTTACTGTGCATTCTTTGATATAAGTTATATTGTGCAGATGCACATAACATGCACCTTAACGCTAGCAGAGTCTCAAACTATCGATGATTCACAACCTTCTCAGGTGATGTGGCAAACTAGACTGAGTCTTCAAGAGTCTCGGATTGATTCTGTAAGATATAATATTAAATGTTTTGGATTTGATGTGGAAAATAATTATGTTTTTTTTAAAAAACGTAGTTTCGTGACCTCCGCAAATATTTTGTTATAGAGGATTCACACCCTTAGTCTGTCTTCTTATTTAATTTGTTTTATGTATATAATTAACTTGAAACAATTTAGAGATTGGTGGACGATTTAATATTTTCTTGTATACTTTGTAACTTGATGAAATTCGTATTTATTATCATGTTGAACTATTTTTGAAAACAATTTTTTTTGTACTTCATGCAATATTTTTCTACACATCATGTACAGACTTAAATTCTGTGTAAACAACTATAGAATACTTGAAAAAACGCCAGAGTCGTTTTTTTTGGAAACTATGTTTTGTATATATATATGCCTTCTTCGAACGTTCTGTAATTTATGTAACGAAGACAGTAAACTGTTTTTTCATTATTCTCTTCTAGTTTCTACTTCTAAGACCATTTCCCTTATGTTATGTTATTTGCAGTTAGGTTGTCTCCAGATACCAGGGTGTAGAAATGTTTTGTGATGGTTATCGGAAGGGGCGCTTCTTCCATGCATGGCGCTAATGAAGTGTTGGTAAAACATGCAATTGCTTTGAACTGTTACTTGTTTCGTAACAAGAAACTGAAGATGGGCGTATAGATAATCAAAGATTCTACAAAGTATACTCCATGTTATCCATTTCCTCCTCATCAATGACGTCTTCAGGATTTTCAACTTTACACTTTTAATCTAAGGGCAATTCTAATAATCGTCCTTGCCGCTTATTATTGGAAGTGAGTGAATTAGAGGGAGTATTTCACGTATTTCACAAAATTCGATCCACCTTTAGAAGTTTCAGGATTTAGCGCAATAAAAAAAAAAAATAAATAAATAAATAATAATAATAATCCTCAAAAATTTGAACAATATTTTCTTTCATCATGCCTTCTTCGGATTTTTACCTAAGGATTTAAAAATGGGTCTAGCAGCTAACCAAAATAAGAATTTCTCCATTTATGACCATTATAATTTCGACGTATCACATCTCTAAAGGCCGACCTCCACTTATGCATAGTACGTACGGAACGTCCTAGCGGAATCTCCAGTTGATAAAGAAACTCGTGATCTTGAGCATTTCTTTTATTCGCAATGTTTACAATTTGTTGCAATGATTGCATTTTTCTTGAAATTTGATTGGCTAACATGCTAGATGGACGCGCGGCCGCCTGAAAAAGTACAAAATATCGTACTCTCTTACAACACCTTAGTAACCTGAGATTTTCTCGTCATTCTTTATTGCTTCTCCTTGGAGATTACCTAACAAATAGAAAGCAATATGTTCAGATATAGAAACTCTAAGAGACTAGACGTTGAATTCGGAGTTCCCCAAGGAAGCATCTTAGGGCCGATCCTCTTCAACTTGTACGAGACAACAATAAACGAATGGTCCAAGCAGCTACTTGCTCTATGCTGATGATACAACACTAATGCGGCATACAAAAGTAAAGGACTTATCAGCTACGATCAAATCAATGGAAGTGAAGATTTGATAGCATTAACCAATGGTCGCAGCAAAACAACCTATCTCTAAACGCTTAAAAGACCAAATTGACAGTATTCTCGACAAGTCAGTTATCACGCAGACACAACCTACATCAACTTGCCATCACGATAAAAAGTGGCGACCAGTTAATCGAAAGATTGAAAACTTTCAAAATACTTGGAATTCGTTTCAACGAAAATCTAGACTAAACAGAACACGTCAACTCAACAGCAAGAACTTGCTTTGCCACACTAAGAACCTTAAGACAGTTTAAAGCTTCGGCAAACTGGTATCAACGTAAAATGTTGACTGAATCTTTGATTCTGACCAAGTGACATTACGGCAGCGTACTTCTGTCTGATGCTACCAAACACCACCTCCAACGACTGCAAAGGGTTCAAAACGCTGCTTCCCGCGTCGTACCAACATCAACGACGTCATCAACTTAAAGTGGTTTCCGATCACTGAAAGCATTGATATGGCCCTGGCAAAAGCTGCACATAATGCCGTTTACAATGTAGATTGGCCCACTTACCTTCGACTATCCAAAGCACCTCCGCGAAACAGGGAATTGCGATCTACAGCTACCAACACGTACGATATTGAAAACAATAGTCGCCTGAATGGTACCTTTACACATGAGGGTGCGAGGTGTATTAACGAATTACCCACTAATATAAAGAAAATCAACTCGATAAAAAGTTTTGGCGTTAAATGTCGAAATTATTATTTTGATAAAGCTACTGCTAGAGTGCTTAACCTATCCTGAAACATAGAAGATTTTATCGTTTTTATAATTATTACTAAACAATCTAGTTATTTAGAATATGGTTTATATTGTACACAGCACATACACTACTTTATAACTTCTTGTAAGAAGAACCAATAATATTTTTGGAGACAAGAATGGATCGATGAAAAAAAACCCCCCAAAAACAATAATAATAACAAAAAATATGGACGTCGACGTTTGAGCAATAGGGCCAATTTACATTTCTTTTTCACCTTTGCCATATATTATTTTTGTCCAAGATTTCAGTTGCATAAACAAGCTTGGTTACAAAGTTTACCGATTATGTGAATGAGTTTAAGAACTGCCTCTTTTAGTCAAGAGTTGCACCTCCTTGCTGGTCACACTAGAGCAAACAATCTAATCTAATAAATCGATCAATCCAAAAATTCAACAAAATGAGCAATCATTTCATAACAGATGCTTAATCAGTTTCGAATATAGATGGATTGGTGCACTGTGTCGTGCGAAAATCGCGTTTCTTGGTTTTTTGTGAGTTCTCTAAAAAACATGTTATCACTTTTCGTTTTTGGTTCTCTTTTGGTTATGATAATTTCATGATAATCGCTGGGCGTCAACTGAAACCACCAAGCAGCAGAAATCATTTCCCAAAAATGTACATTTTTATGAATTATTTTGTTGATTTCATCCCAAGCAAAACGACTGATTTTTATTCTTCCTAGTTTCATTTTGTCATTTATTTTATTTGCTTATAAGTATGTAATATATTATTTTTGGAAAAATTTCCAAAAATCATCGCTGACGAGTTGACGAAAATATTAATGATAAAAATAATATATAAGATACTTATAAGCAAATAAAATAAATGACAAAATGAAACTAGGAAGAATAAAAAAAAAAAAAAGTACATTTTTATATTAATCCGAAATAGCGCGTGGTTCTATCCCGGAAATATCGGAACGGATCAGTGTGTGTATTGTTTGATGTAATTTGCAAATATTCTGTAAACATTGCTTTATTTGAATAGGTCATAAATATAATAAAGAAACAATGTGATCGAGTTGCCCAAATTGTTAGTTAAGAATCACGTGATTCAAAGACACTGTCAGAGTTTTGTTTCATGCACACGTGACTGAAATATGGTTTTTAACATAGAGTTACTCAAAAAGGGAATCGAGTCAAAGATCAGAAACTGACAGTTGTTTATAGCATCAGAGACTCTGGAGAATACACCAAATATATTATGGGAACTTGAAAGTTAATGGAATATGCTTGAATGGAGGTATGAAATTACTCTATTATTTTCGCGGAGCGACATACTACGGTTGTATATCACAAATTTATCAATAATTAATTGCAAAACAGCTCCGAAAAGTAAACAAATCAATGGAAAACCCAAACAATGCAATATCTGTTTAGATCAGAATTTTTTCAATAATTAAAGGAAATTGATATAATAGTAGGCTATACATATATATAGTATATAGCTGTTGTGGCAATATGAAAGGCTACTTCTGAAGAATATCCATATAAGATCTACCTACCACCACATATTTATACATATGATGCCATGAAAACTTTTTGTGCTAAAAAAGGTTCGGTGCTATTTCCTTTTCGCACCTAAATGTATCTGATCCTAGCTCTAACCCTAACCCTGACCCTAAGACATCCTGGAGCGGAGAGTGGGGGTGCGAAAAGGAAATAGCGCCAAAGGTTCTACTATTTTAAGTTTTTTATTTTAGACATTAATGACAACATTTTATATTATAGTATATTTAAGGTTTATCGGCAGGCAAGCAGGTTATGCAGACAAAACAAATTGTTCTTGCTAATAGTTTTTAAGGATGATAATTGATTGATGGTGGATACAAACAGTACAACAGATGCATTTGCTAATAGTGTTGTAGTAAACTGATATGTATATACCCTGTTGGAAATAAATGCTATAAAATGTATTATATAAATGGTATTATTATGCAGTCATGCACCTTAACGAAAAATGTTGTAAATGTGTGAACAATCATCTTTATAAAACGACCGCCTCATCAGGGGTGTATTTGTATAGGTGACAACAGGTGCAATTGACCCCCATAACATTTCAGGACGCTGACGTTTCAGGAGGTGGCAGTTGTATACTGATCTAACCTTGTCAAGTGGTCAGAATAACAGAACTGTTCCCTTTCTTGAGTTTTAAGAATAAACTAAAACCTATGCAAAAATTTTTACTATATACATCTAACTTTGAAAATGATGTACGGGAATCCCATGTCGAAAAAAGGTGACAAAAAATATAACCAAGGTGTGCAAATCCTGTGATGAGAATTTGAATCACCTAATTGGGACAATAAAAAAAACTGACGTCATGACACGTGCTACTATAAATAATCGTAAAAAAATGCATGGCCTAACTAAGGATATGACAACAATTAAGAAGATTTTAAGACATTAATTTAAAGTGTGGCACACACTCGCTATTATATAAAGATTAGTATAACAAACAGCAGCTATCGTTTCATCAACCATGAAAGAAGGAAAGAAAAAGTACAATGCATAAAGGAAGGAATAGTTTTCCTTCACAAGTGTACCCATGTTGTAAAGCTTGAAAAACTGATCAAAAAAATGTATGGGATCGTTTCGCTACGATGAACTGATAGAGAGAAATGGTCTTCAAAGATTTTGACGACATCACTGACCAGTCCCCCAAACAAATTTAGGCCCAAATTTTTTGTCGATTGGGGATGCAATGCAATGATTCCCCATGACAAATAAAAAACTGACGTCACTCTTATATTGAAGAAAGTGTCTCTCGCCTCTGTGGTTTTACGCAGACATAATAAGAACTTAAACATAAAAAATTTAGTTAAATATATCACTCTAAAATAAGTGTGGCACACAAGGTGGATCATTAAAATAAGATGAACGAGTGGTTAGTTGAGTGGTTAGAGCATTTCTGCCCACAGTGCAAATGGGACCCTTTCATCAACATGTAATAATAAATGTATACAACAAAGAAATAATGCCAAAGTATGAAAAAGGCTTAATTAAAAAGGAGCTGTATCATAAGCTAAAAAAGATGACAAACTAGCATTACAGAACTATAAGTTTCATGTATTTACTACAATCATCAGCTGTATGTATATAAATATTTTTCCTTACACACATTCACACCTGATTTTTACATCGCTCCAAAACAGATACAGAAGTCTCGTTAACGATGCTTATGTGCAACCCATTCAAAACAGGATATGTGAAGACATGTATATATGTTAGCAAGTGTTTAAATCAAGTCGTTTGCGAACATTTCAAGAACTATTTCAGGCCGCCAGTCGACCACAATAAAAACATTAGATCATTAGCCTTTGCTGGTGCAAAACTGTATAACCAGTTTCCACTTGAAATAAGAACTGAAAAATGTTTTAGTATATCTTAATTGTTTATGTGTATACAATAAAATATATTTAATTTTTATTCTTTAGGTTATTTATTGATTAAATGATTGTCTTTCTGTACATAAACAGGACCTATATGATAGCAGTATTTTAGTATTGGAATAGTCATCCTGTATAAATTTTTATTTTAATAATGATATTAAATAATAATAGCTTGGTGAGCAAGGTTATTGTTGTATTATACAACGTTCAGAGTGATTGGCTGTTAATGAGAATGTATTCTCTTAAGAGAATGCATATTTATGTATAGAGCACAGAGTTCCTGGTCATGCAAGTACATGATATGATTATATATGACAATTATATAGGTGTGTACTTCTGGAACCACTTGATGGTGGTTTTAAAGGACTTGGCAGTCAATTCTAATGTGGGTTGGTCCCAGCTTTGTTAAAATAGCTTGTATTGCTTGCAAGAATCAAATATGTCATTGTCAATGTATACTCTTACTTATTAGTACTTAGACTCCCTTCCTTTAAGGTTTCTCCTGACTATTTGTAATTAAATACCTATTTGACTTAATCATATTATTATGTTAGTATTAGTGTTGGTATTAATAATGCTTCTTACTGGATAAATTTCTTAGCTTGCTGAGCTTCTGTGCCTCAAGTTTCTTATGATCTGTTTTCTTAAATTGTTTTGTATGGGCAATTCTTCTGTGATACACATCCTCAGAAGATTTGTTTGCTCTATTTAGTCACGGAAAAATTTTCAAGTGAATTGAATTAAACTCTTCGGTGTTGAGCCAATTTCATATCGAAAGCTAATCATTATCTCAGAAAATGAAACAGTACATGAGAAATGATACGACAAAGAGGTGTTCTGTTTTGAAGTGTAAATTGATTTCCCGTCCATTCAGGTGTTTCTGTTCTCTTTCTGCAACATAATTTCCGGAGTGTAAATTCAGCCTTATAATTATTTATGAAAAAGTACGTGCTTCAGGTAATTTTTGGTCGTATTTCAGTTCAATTCAGGGAAATTTCTTCAAATTAATAAATGTGACTATACGTTTGATTGCAAAAATCAACATTTGATATCATTTTTTTCGAAAAGTAATAGCCTATTTTCAATTATATTTTTGCTTTCTCTTCTGAACCTGTCACTGGATAAGATCAAACTCATAAAGTTGATGGTGTTGGTTAATCTGAATGTCAATACACATTCTTTACGAGAAAATTCTTCCTTCACACCACATTGTTGCAATTTGAAACTGAAGGGCTTATGACAATTTACCACATCATGAAAGCAAACTTCAGTTGTAAGATGGTTATCTTGGAAATCAGAATGTTTGATATTGCCAACAAGAATGGGAATAAGTTATATTTATATACTGCTAAACTTTGAAGAGTGTAGATCTTTATTGTAGTATAGTTGATCTCATCAGCTGTTCCACCACATGCAAATATATATACAACAGGAAAGTAAATATTTACATTTCATGAAATTAATCATTTTTATATAGATATAATTTAAACCAGTTAAACATATATTTTAAGAATGTTGTTTATAATATTTCATTTGTTTACATTCATTTTGTATGCATGTATCTCCTCATGAATGCTGTGTGAAGATGTCTCATGAAAATGAAAAATACACGAAGCAATTCAGAACTTTGATAAAAAAAATGTGTAACCTCAACAAACTGTTCAGATGACATCACAATCCTATTGTGTTTGAAATTGTACAAACCTTACAAACTGTTTGATGAATATTATGTGATTATAAATGTCTCCTATTACCTGATTCTATCTTTCGAAATTACTGATCATGGCAATAAAATTTGAGTTCTTTTCTTTCCTGTCATCAAAAACAATAAGATGTAATCTGTTTGTAATGACAATTGCACATGATTATGGTCACTTTGTATCGTCTGTCATGCCGCAAACTGAATTATATTGTTTTAATAAGAAAAACCTCAAAATAATACCATACATATATATATTTTTAAAGTGGTTCTTATGAAACATTTTTTTAATAGTAACTGAGAGAATCTTTTTTTGTCTGTGTGTTATTGTTATTTTTTATATAGTTTATAGATATTATCAATGTAAGCCTTGTGATTCTCATAATATCCATGCAGTTTGTTATTAAAATATGTCTTTGAATGTGTATAGAATTATTTTGAGGTAGATATTAAAAACATTACTTTCTAAAGAGAATAAAAAAACCTTTTATGCAATATTTTGTGTATGAAATGACGATTATTAAAAAATGTTTTTATTTATATATGGTTTATGTGATAAAATACCAACGTTTGTTTGTTTGTTTGTTTTTATGGTCCATCGATAACACTTTTGTTGCTCCTCCCATCAAGTGTGTAAGCAGTGTCACAAAAAGAAAAAGACCTTCTGTTGGAAATTTGACATCTCCTCTCACTTTATTTTTGTAAAGAAGATTTATGGTAATGACAAGAATTTTACATATAGATCATTAATGCTCTAATATCTTTTATTGAAATGAAAAATAGTTGCTGGCTAATCATTGTTAATAGCAGAGTGTGTTTGAACTCGCTATAACTAGCGATTCACTAATGATCTGGTCTTCATTTAAAAAAAGCTTGTTTTAACGATGGGCATTGGCTTATATAATAATGGTACAAAAGTGATCAAAATTGATTTTGATTTTAAGTATCCTGTTGATCGATATAAACCGAAATCTTTTAACTTCGTTCCAAACGCCAAACAGGTAAGTAAGAAAGATTTGGTCTGTCTTTTTGACATAATTTCTGTTCAAAGGTTGTGCATAGCAGCACTATACTGTTTTAATAAATTTTACTCATGGTTCTTCATGGTTGACATGCAGTTTGTCAGGAAAATAAACAAAACTGTGTCAGACATTACGATAATGATTTTATGGTTTTTTTCTAATAACTTCCTAAATCCATGTGGTAAGAATATTGAAATTGTTGGTCAAAAAATTTAAGTTGTGACCTGGGATGACTTTCAGTTTGGTATGGTGTAAAAAGGTTCTTACAAGATTGATCTAATTTTTTGAAATCTCTTTTTTGCTTCTGGTATTTTACTTGAACTATACAATGCAACAGAGTTTCGGATGGTATTTACTTCAGCATGATAAATAATTTTTGTGAAAACATGTTTTCCTGACATGTCAGTGCAATTTGAAGAGCATTGTTAATACCTGCTACCTGCTTAGAGTGTTGTTTAAAGATATCATAAGGTCGAGAAAAAAGTGTGTCAGCAGTTTTCTTATGAGATAATCTCCACAAGAGAGCCAATCATTTTTTGTACTTTGTTTGAGCACATTGTTAATAATAAACAGATTCTCGTTCCCAGACCATTTCTCAATTGTTCTATTTCTACTGACATCAGCATAGTGCAACCCTCAGCTCTACATGTAACAGTTCAATGTCTTTAAGGAAATGTTAAAAGATTACTATATTCATGTTAGAAACATTCTATTTTTCTTAATGATACTGATTTTAGCATGCCCGCCGTATCAATCAAGAAATACCCGGTCGAAAAGTGTCAACATCAGCCAAACCATGGCAAGGTCCTGAAACATTAACATTAAAACGTCGACCAAGCGGCTATGGATTTTCGCTCCGATATTTCGTCGTCCATCCACCTGACGTAACAAATTCAAATCCTAGCAATGCAAACGAGAAGGTAAGTCACCGTGTGAAAATATAACGAAATGAAATAATGAAATAATAACTTCAGGACTTGATAAACTTTGGTCATTTGATCATGTATCATTCATTGTCAAGTTGCCATCTAGGCAAATTGAATCCTGAATGGACATTTTTCATCTGTCTCAGAAGCTTTCAATTTTTAACCTAAATTTTGATTTTGTTGAAAAGGTTCAACTAAATCTAATGAAGATTTCTGGAGCATCCTGAATTATATATTTGATTTCAGTACAATATTTTCTTTTGAGATATATTTAAATACTTTCAGATTTAATTTTATTGCTGAATTATTTCATTAAATTCATTTTAATTGCTACGATGTTTTGATGTATACGGCAATTACATTGTGAAAAAGCATGAGAATGATCATGAGAATGAGCAAAATTACTTGGAATAATCTCTTTAATGATTACTTTTCATGAATGTGATTTTAATTTTAGGGCTTCAACAGGGACAGTTATTGGGAGGACCAAGGGCTAGATGGTACTATTTGTACAGATGGTGTCTTGTCCGTCACCCCACAGCCACCTCCACTTGATACATTTTTTGTTAAAACTGTTGATGTTGGAAGTAGCGCTGAATCAGCTGGACTCAAAAGTGGTATGGCTATGTTGCACGATGTTGTTGCAATTATGTTGCATGATGTTGTTGCAATAATTCCTTTCTCAATTTTCAGATTTTAAGTTCAGTAATGATAATGTTATTTATAACATCTTGCAAAAACATCAAGACCTGCTAACAGTAAAAGCTTGGCTTGAAGTTGAAATGACATATTCTGAAGACTTGCCAACTGAAAGTTAACTTGTTCTGATGAGTGTGTCTTATTTGTGCAATTGTTATAGGTGATAGAATTGTTTCAGTTAACGGTGACTTAATTGGTGGGAAGACATACAAAGAAGTGATAGAGCTCATACAGTATTGGTGAGTGATTACATTTTCTTCATGTAACACCATAAAATGTGAAGTTTATATTTCTTCAAAAGGTACTGGTACTTTTATGCTATGAAATGATTTATCCTGTATAGTTGTTGATGTTGTTTTATATACCATTGTCCATTAGATGTCTTTGCATCTTTATTGCAAAATAGATTGAATTTGCGAGTTTCTTCTTTTTTGATAAGGGTAATTTTCAAAAATTATTTTCCCTGGTTTTGTAAAAGTAAATAAACAAATATAAATGTTTCAAAAACCAACAACTATCCAACAACAACATCTGCCCCCCAAAAATCAATTGTCAGTGGCTGGTGAGTCTGCAGAATAGCGAGACTATCTGCTTTTATTTTCGTTTACCTTGCACATCACTTGAGGCATTGTAGGCTTATGCATATTGCTTTTGAATTAAGGAAATGTTATAGTTTTGTACCTTTGCCTTTCAATTTGTATCTACTGACAAAGCTTGGCAATTAATTGCAATGATGTAATATCTATTTTACTTAGCTGCTGTAATTTTTTGTAAACAAGATTATCGTGACTACATAAAAACTTTCCAAGCAACTTAGGTCTGATGTAATTGACATATGGTACACAGAGGAAACACTTTGTCTTTTGAAAGATATACGTATGAGGAAATGCAGTTACAGTCTATGATTTATCAAGTCGTTTTTTTTAGATATAGGAATACCTTCAAACACCACCTTTTTTATTTTTGTTTTGTTTTGGATCTGCAAACAAATCTACACAGCACTTAGTAGTGTGTTGCAGCATATTGCAGCACAAAGATTTCCCCAATGTAGTTGTTTTGTATACTTACATTGAATATCGGTCTTCATAGTGAGGGATCCATTAGCATAATGAAAAATTTATGTTTTCTTGGTCTTATTTAATCCTAGATGGAGTGTTGATACTGTTGCGTAACAAAGGTTATGACTGTTAGTATCTTCCTGTTTTAAGCTGATGGTCTTTCGTTTTGGCTGTGAAATGTCTGACCTCACATCCAAACCAATTTTATTCAACTAGAAAAAGGTTGTTTTGAAGTAAAACATTGGTGAAGTCTACAAAAAAACCCAGTTGTCCATGACAGTCTTAGACTGAGTTTCACACTGGCCGATCATTTTTATAAACAAATCAAAGGTTTCTGAATATTACGTTTACTGGAGAGTTTAGGAAAAAAAACTGTTATTTGAACACCACTGTGTTTCATTATTATCCTAGATAATCAATGACTATTCACAACAAGGCCAAGTTATTAAATTCGTTATTAAATAGTGGGATTGAAAACTAAAGTAAGATTAATTGACTTTAGAAAGGAACTCTTTGTTTTTTCCATAATATCTTTATATTTAATTGCATCTGTGTTGATAGATTTTACTGCTCCGTTCGACTTTGGAATCTTTAAGCCAATTGTAATCCTTCTCAACGATTTATGAGCAGTGATTCTGATAGCAATCTTATTTTTGTAATGATCAAGTTTTTGACTTGTCAAAGGATTACTTAATGTTTTTATACAGTCACGTCTTATCAGTATATCAGTATTTATATGACAAGCACTCAAGCGTTAACCAGGATGCTTCAAACCTCTGTGTAAGTTTTGAATTTGTTTCTATTGTACAAAATTAAAACTGAACAAAAAAATGTATAGTGTTGCAATGATGAATAAATGATTGTTATTTTTCTGAGTCTATTAAAGTATTATCAGTAAAAACTTTCAGTATGTTTGTTAACAAAAAAAAATTCAACTCTCGAAATTTATGGATGTGTTTATGATTCTTTGACAAAATAACGTTTTTGTAAAAATATGGGAAAACTGACATCATCACTTGATGTAAAAGGCTGACGTTTTTTCTATCAGAAACTGATTGAAATAAACTTGATTTCTAACTGTTAGGGTGATTTGGCTTTTGGTATATTTCTTACCTTCATTCAGGTGACTGTTATTTTTATAGAATTGAGATGGTGTAGATGGTGTCTTCACCTTTGATATGTCATTATTGTTTCTGAAGTTGTAAGTTGCAAGAATGTGAACTAGCCCTTAAAAATTACAAATTCCATTAAACTGTAAGAAATTTAAAAACATTAAAGTTATATATATCGATAATCCCATTCAGAAGCATATACTTGTGATGGGGTGTTCAGTAAGACACGTCCAACAATCTGCCAGTTGCTTGTGTACCTGGAAGCAACATGGCTGAAGCATAGTGTTTTTCGGAGTAATTCGAAATAATGTTTGTTTTGGTTGAGTGCGAAAAAAAGTGTGTGAAAAATATGTGTACATCTGACCGATTGTTTCCTCGATGGTTGACCTCTCCTGAATTATTATTTGATCAAATGTTCTTATAGTGGTTGTGTGGTGTGAAGTTTGTCAAAGTTCAAGCTGGTATATTGTATAATGGTTTATATGTACTGTTTTACTTGCTCATTTTAAGGTATTTGAGGGGTTTATTCAAGAATGATGTCTAGTAATCTTATAAACTAACTCATTATTGACATCATCAACCTCACTTTATTAGTTTGTAGACAATGATCCTTTTTCTCGAGAAATGATTTGTTTGTTTTCTAACATTTCAAGGTACAAATTTTCATTTTTATGTGTCCCTTTAGTGAAGATATCTGATTCACTTGAATATGCATGTCTTTGTTCTCAGCCAGCGTCATAAAGAGAATAGATTTGACAGTTTTGTGGCGAATCAAGAACTTCAACTGAGTGAAATGTGGTTTGTTATAATTTCATTAACAGTTTTTTTTCTCCTTGTAGTAATGATGAAAAAAATTTTTTTATCTTACTCATCAAAAACTATGTTTCGTTCTCACACTCATGAAAGTGCAGTTGAAAACCACTTGTTCTCAAATTTATTTTCCCTCTAAATTATGTTATTTACTTTGTAAAGAATTTGGTGGCTTCTCACCTCACGGCACCGATTGACAGGAAAGTGCACTTCGAACTTCTGGCATACTTGTGGCATCTTTGCCTCGTCTTGGCATAAGATATTTTTGTGGGATAAGTTTTATTAATTGGATCATGTTTTACTCGAAGCTCTCAGTTCATTCTTGTTTGTGGACATATACATTTATTTCACAAGTCCTAATAATGAAAATTATCATTAACCATTTTGTTCAGAGCGAACTTATGTCTTTGTTATTCTTGTGTTTTGGTATGGCTTGAGAGACCTGTCAACAACACTTTATTGATTACGAAGTCTTCATTTTAAACAACAACAACTAACTAAGCAAAAACACAATATTGAAAATATTGAAAGTATTTTCTTCTGTTTGCCTGGTGGAATACATCTCAGTTAATCTAATCAAAGAAAAACAGATTATTACTAGATCAATAGCTTCTAATCTAGTTCGAAAATACATCTTATAACTTTCTATATAATTTCAGATAATTAACAGAAAAACGTCTGTTGTTTTTTTTTGTCTCGATGTTCATTTCACAGGTTAAAATATTGCCAAAGTTAATACATCTGGAATTGTCATTTGGTCGTGCATTTGTTATTGTTACGCAAAAGAAGAAGACTTTTCTGTTTACATTGCAAACTAAATCTAATTATTTCACGTAATAAAGACGTATTATACATTTGATTTATTCCTGGTAAATCTGATAAGTTATTTTGGTGAAGACACCAGTTTAAAGAAAGTGTATGGGAAATGTAGGTTTTTAAAGCCAACTCATGTTTATTTTTTTGTGTATAGTTAGACGTTGATTCTGATTGGCGACGTGTATTTAGACATCACCCATCGACGAATTTTAATCTCAATAATACTTAATCTCGATGAACAATACCTGTTTTTTCTAAAAAAGATCTGTTTTTCTATTACAAATAATTTCAAAACCTTTGAGAAAATGGTTTAAAATAAAAAACTCAAGGCAACAGGATATACAAAGCTTATACATGCATAATTAAGAAACGATATACTTATTTGCGTGTTCATGTTAAGTGGCTGTGTTTTTTTTGCATCACAAAATATCTTTTTGTTCGAGTTAAAGGGAACGTAAACACTGCTTAATAGAATAGGATGAAGTCTTTTTAATGATCATAACGTTCCTTTAATGTTTTTGTGACAGCGCGTTATTGACAGATATAAAACCCCATTTGTTTTCTGAATATGAACGGTTATATTTGAAGGTAATTGCTGAGCGATGCCATAACTTTGAAATAATCTGGTGTCTTTGCAAAGACTATCGACATGTTGTAGAGGATCTCGAGAAATTATTTTTTGATCGTTTTAATCATCTTCATCATGCTTTATCATGATGGCAACTTCTTCAGGTATTTGTAATCAAAGTCTCCTGTTGGTTACCAATTACAAAAATGTCAGTTTTATTTCAGTGTGGCCGACACTCTCAATTTAGAGTTTATCATTGGTTGGTTAACATGTGTAGTCTTTTCGTTGGATTTCATAGTTGAAGTGTTGAAGCAGAATTTTTTCGTTCTGTTGTTGGTTCAGAGATGTTCAAGTCAAGTGTAATCTTTAAAATCACTTTAAATTTTTCTCAGTGGTTGTAAACAATATGGAATTAATTCACACTGCTTCAATGAAATGACCACGACACCTTGTTTAGCAACTTCCTTCGATCCGATAGTAGTTGTCTGTTTTAGGGCAATATTCTGCAGTTTCAATATTTTCGAATTAATTAATACTTGAAAGAATGACAGTTTAATTGCTGTGTTGATATGATAAGCAAAATTCAGCTTGTTCTGTTTAGTTTTCTGTGAAGTATCGACATCTTGTTTATAAAGTCTACCAAAAAAACCTTTTCGTGTTTATGGATGTCTGCTAAAAAGTTTTTGAAAATGTTACACTGAGGTACGAATCTTAGAAATAGACTCTCAGACAATCTTCGGTTAATATTTGCCCCCCTCCTCTTTAATTTTTGTTCAGACTTTTTCACGGTCTTATTTTTAAAAAATGTCAAGGACATTAAAACTTTACTTTTAATGAGATCACTGGTTTCAGTCTGCCACCATATTAAAAAAAGAATGACGATGATTTACAATTTCCTTTTCTCTGTTTACCTTTCACAAGATTATTCGATTTAATCCAATTTTTCTTTGTTTTGACAGCCATGTTTGTTTTCGTCACTAATGGTGGTAAACAAAAATAGTTTGTAACACATTTTCGATAAAGTAACAATTTTAACGACATTGATTCTATTCGATTTTTTGTTGACAGCTTATTTAGGATCGATTTCGGTGTTTTGTCGGAGAATCGTGTTTTGTTTGCTTGTACACAAAGAGCAAGGATGAACGATGGCTAGTGGCATCCTTGTTATTTTTTCTGACATCACTGCATTGACGTAAAAAAGAACACAGATTTTTTATGTTAAGCAGATTTGAATGTTTGCTTCTTTCGCGATTAGTGCATTTTGATCCGTTCTCAAAAAGACGTTTTAAAAGTATTTATATTTTTACTCTCGGGCTTTTCAAGTTTCTTTTACATTTTTTGTCGTTATAAACGCTTCATCTCTACTTCATATTAGTTAGCTAGCACCACTCTTAATACATGTAATCCAACATGGTTTTGATAAAACCTCTTTGTGATGAAGTTTTAACTCTTTTATAATTTTTTTTTGATCTTATTTCCTATTTTCGTATTTTTGATGGATGGAGCTTTTTGTAATCTGTCATATTTTTTTCATCTTAAAAATGTTTCATCAATAAACCATAATTTTCCTGAATTTCATGTAACCCTAACATCTGATCCAATATTTCCCGGGTTTTTTATCGGAATTATCTCGTGTTCAGCTACACAACTTAATGTGATAACTTTTCTTTTTAACTCATTTTTTTTTTTTTTTTTTACTCATTTCGTTGCGCTGATATTGCCAATGTCAACATGGGCTATTTAAAATGGCTTATGTTTATACCATATACCGTATCAACTCATTACAAGCTCGAATATCGTTAATTAGCTAATTAGCGTTGCCTTTTACTTAACATCGTCGTCTTGATGCATCCATTTTTTGTTTGTACCATGTGTTTAAGGATTTCGTTCATCTACTACACCGTTTTCTGATAGGTTTGTGTGTGTGTGTTTTTTTTTTACTTGATATTGAGTATGAAATATTGCTAGTCTTGGATTACACCTCAATATTTACGATGGTTTTGAGGCTAACACCATTTCAGATTAAGTTTTTTCCGACGACAATATTATGTTTTTGGTATGGGTTTTTCCACAAATTAGTTTTGTTCTGAAATATCGTTTTGGTTTCGACTGCAAACGTGTGGGTTCGATGTTACTATCGAGCGAGAGAAACTTTCGTCTTTTACGTACAAAAACATTTAGTGTTGCGTTGTTATTTCGTCATCAACCACGATTCGGTGTTAATTTGTTGTCTTTTCACATCGCACTTCAAGTCACGTCTATTTCTAGTTCTGATTCTCATGTTTTGCTGTGTTTGTTCAACACCCACTACGCTTGTTCAATTGCATCTAATTTTCACATCTCACATGTGATATCTTGACAACGCTACCGTGGGAATGTTTGTTGGGCAGTGAGTTTTTGAATCGAAAACTGTACTGTAATTTCTATTTGAGTGAGTGTGTTCATCCAGTTTAATGGCCGTAGCTTTTCTTCCTGTTTTTATCATGTTTTAGTATCTCTGGTTCAGTTACAGCCTTTCTTTTATATAATCGCTGTACATAGATTTTAACTTTTATAATGAGTAACAATAGCTGTATGTAATAGCTACGTCAGACCATGGCCAGTTGCGTTTTTTTCGCCTGTTTGAAACATTTCTGGCTATGTGGTTATTACTAAAAAGTTGCTAGGAATAATTTTGGTCTCTTTAAAAAAAGCTTTCTTTTTTTTCGCTAACTCATTACTAGTTGATAGCAGGAACACTTATTTTTTAATTACAACTCATTGGAAAGGAATTTTGTTGTACACAAGCATTCATCGGTGAATTACCATCGATTAGTTGCAATTACTTTCAGCAATGTAAAGCGATATTTCTGTATTTCCTGTGCATCGAGCGTCACCAATGTTATTCAGTGCATTCCTGGTAACTTCTTCTTGAAAGTAAAATAATGCGTGATCCAAACTCCACTGTCTAGTCTCTGGAGTGAAGAGTAAACAGTTTTGTTGAGAAAAGCGGATAAACTAATTGAAGATGGATTCTTTTGATATTGTTATCAAGAAAACTAAGGACAGACGGATAATTGGTGTCTGTTCAATGTTATTCTTGTCATCTTTTTTGTATCACTCACAATTCCAAGATAACTTCTCGATTAACGGGATGTCGTCTAGTTGTTTGTCATCGTTCGTTTGTTGTTGTTGTTATGATGCCGGGAATTGATTATACTGTCATATTTTTGGGTGAACCGAATCGGTTATACTGCCATGTCGTAGGGGGTTAGGGCGAAAGAGTTTCCATGTTGAATAATTTATTCAATTGCTTAATTTTCTGCTTTCAATATAACGTTATTTTCTCTTCTCAATATAGCACATGCGATCTGAAACTTGGAGTCGTCCCACGCAATGAAGACATTCTACAATTGGTAAGTAACCATGGACAAGCTTTCCTATACATTTTCTTCAAGTAATCTCTTTCTTTCGTTATTGTAAGTCTGAATAGCTGAATTTTTGTCCATCTTCCGGCGTTAAATTTGAAAGCATTTTTCCCTGGTCACACTTCAGTTATGTTTTATTACCTATATCATCTTTCTGATCTCGTTTTATGGAAGGTGTACGAAGAGTACGTTTACGACCCACCCTCATTGACGCCATCGGGTGCAAATCCTCCAGTACAGCGAAACTCCAGTTCAAGCAACATGCCACAGCCTAGTGTAAATAAGTGGTCGGTTCCTATAACAACCAGAAAGTCTGCATCCCTCGATAGTAGTTCCAATCACTCAAGTAATAATGGCCTCTTGGACAATTGCGAAAGGAAGTACGATCCCTGCGTGCAGTTTATCGCCGGTATGACGGTAAATGTAAATGACGGTAAGAGTAGCCGGTCAAATTCCGTCAGCAGTTCCGGCTCCGCAACTCCGTTACAAAAATCCGGCAAGATATCTCCGGGTAGCCGTAACTCGAATTCGGCATTCGATCCTTGCGTGTCATTTATCGGCGGGAGACCACAAGTTGTAATTAACGGCAGTCCGGAGAATAGGAAAAGTGACGAGATGCCTACAACACCTAACATCGTCGTCGAACAAGGTGTTCAACCCCAAAAGCTTCAAAATGCATTGCGGAAGGAAGCTCAAAAGAAAGGCTATTCAGTCGGAACCAGGCTGGCACCGAAACCTATTGCCGGTGTGTCCAAACCAGGAGCTGTAAGCAACATTGCTGGTCTGTTTGCCAGTGGGAATCTGGATGAATTGAGTAACAGCAGTATCAGCCGGAAAAAGTCTGCTACATCATGTTTGCGTGATGATTTCCAAATACGTTCTTGCAGGAATAAAGTTCAAGGGAACGAAGAGAACAAGAAATTCAACGAGAATCCCAGCCCACAAAAACGCCGAACTTCCACCAGCGAAGGTGGTGAGCGAAAGTACTTGCTTAACGGTGAAAAGCTGACCAATCCAATCAACGATGATAAAGAAAATGTAAATATCATTTCTCCCGTCACGTCGCCAGTGACGTCCCCTCGTCGGGCGAATAATCTTTCGTCATTAACGACACAGGCGACTTTGGTTGAGAGCAGAGCGCCGACAACTAAGAACGCTTCAGCTCTCGTGAATAACGCAATTATACTGAACGGTGATAGGGACGGGAACATTCGTATACGACACGCGACGAATTCGACGCACAAAAGGACGTTATTGACATCAGGCCGTAAAACGTCTGCTTCGTCGTCGGTTGAAAATTCCGAAGACGAAGATGATTCCCATTTCGAATCGGGCGACGAAAGCGCCCTAGAAAACTGGAAAGGGCGTAGGAAGTCCTACCTGAACGCCAACGCCAAACTAGCCGAGAAGAAAGGAAAGAAGAACTTCGACTCGAATATGGAAGCTGACGATGAAGATAGTGACGTTAGTGATAATTTAGTTGTTCTTCTATGATTCTTGTGATTTCAGGTCGACACCAACGGAGGAGAATTTGTTTCCAAAATATATTCATAAATGACCTCATAAAAGCTTTCGCCTCCGTTTTATCCAATGAGACCTTGTGTTCTTAAACGATCTCATGGAAATATTTTTTACCATGCATGATTAGAAAAATTTATTAAGATTGAAAACGAAGCCATGACGTCATTTACGAACCTTGTCTTTTTGTCTAAGTAAGTTTTGCACTTGACCTTACAGCTTTTATAATGTACTGCAACGATTTAATTTGCTCATTCATAGACCAACTCCAGCAAAATTCAAAGTCATAAATCGACGGAGGAGAGCGGAGTCAAACGAGTAAGGAGCGATTAATTAATTGATTGATTATTCACAATGACTGAAACGAAAAATCTTCTCTAGAAATGACTTTGTAGCCTTGGAATGTTTTCATGACGTCAATTCTATCTCTGACGACTAATGACTTGCGTGTGTTTAGGTTATAAAGGAGGGTCCACTCAACAGGAAGCTGGAAAGGTCGCTGGACAGAAAGGTTTGTGGTTCTCAACCTGGTCTTAATTTCTTTGCTTTCTGTCATCTCTTCTCTAATACATGTCGGTGTTTGTGGTCTTCATTATTAAAACACGACTGTATTGGAAAAAGTGATCTGATATGCAATTTTTACGACATGCTGTCAGATTAGACGGCGGTTTGTAAACAACTGTCGTTTTTAACGAGTGTCTTGACGTTGTTTTTCTACGATAGAAATCTAGTCAGCGAACGTGGAAGCCCATCTATGCCGTGTTGAAGGGTCACCGACTGTTCTGCTACAAAGACGGCGGAGTTGACGCCGATGACGAGATCATCCAGCCTATACCCGTCCGAAGTGCCATCATCGAAATTGCCAACGATTACAACAAACGTAAACATGTGTTTCGTATGGTTACATCACATGGAAACGAGTATCTCTTTCAGGTTAGTTTGTGGCGTATGATCTACATGTAACTGATAACTGAACGTTCAAAAGTATTAGTGTTTAAGGGCGCATCTAAATAATTTGTTGGTTTGTTGTGTAGGCGGAAGACGCTGCGAAGATGGTCGTCTGGGTGAACACCTTACGTGATGCCAATCCAGACAAAGAGGTACAATCATTTTGTTTTTAAACACGTTCACGAACGCATCATCTTTAAAAACATCGGTCATCGACCAATCATTTCCGTTAATTGCCACGATGTTTCTGTTTTCCATTTTTAGAGTTTGATGAAATCAACTGCTATTATCAAGCAAGAGAAACTTGAGGAAATTGAAAAGTATGTTCTGTCTCCTTTCATGGAAACAAATCATTTATTCAAATCACATAATGAGAGCTATATCTCCTTTCTTTTTTCAGCCAAAAAGGGCCTGGTAAAGAGAAAAAAGATAAGGGACTGATACGAAGATGTAAGTCTTTCATCTAGATCTTTTGAATACCGTCGTCCAACCATACCACGGCTTGTATGCTGATCATATGTCTGTTTTATAGCTCATTTTGGTTTGCGAGGCAGTAAAAAGAATCGAAGCGTAAATACGCCGATCAGACCGCCGAAAGAAGAAGTCGTCGGAAGGACGTTCGGTCGACTTTTACGAGAATGCCCGCCTGCCCGTGAAGCTAAGGTTTGTTCTATGCACCTTTTCGGGAGCAGAAGTCGGGAAGTCGGAAGTAAATAAAGTCGGGAGAAATTTAATATCTTTTCCGAAATAAGTGAATTTTTCAATTTTTTTTTTTTTTTTTGTCAATTGTCCTAAACCAGATCAAATTTAAATCGAGGTTAAATCTGGTCGCACTTATCACACTTGTTATAAGCGTTTTCCTTTTTAACAAGAAAATCCAGTGTGACCACAAAATATTACTCACAGCGAGCAAGTAGTAGGCAGGATATACATCGGTGAAAGATGTCCGCTTTGAAACAAATGGTTTCTTGCAAAAACAAATTCATTTTACTGTAATGCTGTGTGTTTTCTGAATGGTTTTAAGATTATGATTCCTGTTTTCGTTACTAGAATGTTCCCTTGATCGTCGAACACTGTTGTAATATCATCGAAAGTAAAGGGAAAGATCTTGTCGGACTTTACAGGTATATTATTCTGACGATGTTATTCTGTTTTATTTGTGGTTGTGTAACCACGTACGTATCACCATAACGTGGGTTATTTCAGAATTCCTGGTAACGCGGCAGCT
This sequence comes from Turritopsis dohrnii, assembly GCA_027922465.2. Lineage (NCBI taxonomy): Eukaryota > Metazoa > Cnidaria > Hydrozoa > Anthoathecata > Oceaniidae > Turritopsis > Turritopsis dohrnii. The sequence continues at coordinate 199,485 of BQMF02000353.1, read as the reverse complement.
GTGCAGATGCTACAGAAGGAGTTGGATGAACGAGACCCAGATAGCATTGACTGGGCAGACGAGGTATCGCGTATTTACAAACCCCTAAGCAAGTCTTATCTCCCCAAATCTATTGCGCATGCTCTGTGTTCTTAGAAATGGTATGAAATCAACAACATGGGCAGCTTGCTGAAAGCTTTCTTACGGAAACTCGCTGAACCAGTTGTGCCAAACGGTATGTTTACAAACAATATATAACTTTATGATCCTGAACACAAACTATAGCTTCTGAATTTTATCTATTTTGCTTATCAGCATTCCGTCATTTACACTGTTAACAGTTATTCTTAGTTTCTTAATAGACTCTTTTCTCAAGTCGCCATTACTTTCATTTTATGCAGATATGTATTCAAAACTGATCCACGCGAATCGTGTCACCGACAGGTCACAGAGGTTATACTCCCTCAAGAATCTGCTCAAGTCGTTACCAGACTACCATTACGAGACCTTGGAATTTCTTGTTCGACATCTTAAAGTACTTTCCGATAATTCCGAAAAAAATAAGGTAAGCATTGGACTGTTTGGAAAGAATTTGTTTTTTCACTTCGTCAATACACGTCTCAACAATCGTCAAAATCGTCGAACAAAAGGTCGAACAACATTTACACCGTGTGATTGTCAGTAAAAATGCACTTCTTCGCATTGATTTTCCAACAAATTTGACTGGGAATTGTATTTGCATCGATTTGACGTTCTTCACGAATTTCCTACAAAAAACCCGAAACAACCCCGGGTTGTGGCTTTCAGTGCTTTTCAGTGAGACGGGACCGGGTTTATATGAACATTTTGCTGGAATGTTGAAGGTAGCGCATTCGTTATTTCCTGACGCATCATTTTTTATATTTCTTTTCGTTTCCAGATGGATCCGAAAAACATCGCCATTGTTTTCGGACCGACAGTTATCCGATCAAACGCCGACATGTCGATGGTGCAGAATGTTCCAGACCAGTGCAAAATTATCGAAACTTTAGTGAAGCAGGTATGCCACCTCTTTCTTTTATTTCACGTTTCTTTACGATTGACCATTTCTTATTATTACAAATACGTTTTTCTTCAGTGCGATTGGATGTTCGCTCCAAGTGATGACGATTCTTTTCAACCAATTGTGAATGAGGTGAGCTAGGTCCCAGACTTCAACGATGAATTTCCTTTACGTTAACATGATTTTATTTTTACGTATTCTTTCCTCAGAGCGAATCTGAAGTAATTAGTGCTGGCGTCACAAAGGGTTTGATGGAGTGCTATATCAACCAATTCAATTCTATGGCGACTGACCAAGATAATGATAGTTCAAGTAAAAAGGTCAGTCTCCATCATGACAGGCTTGTGTGTTGTCCTTCTCCATCATGACAGGATATGGTGTTGATTTTCATACAGTTGTTAAGTGTCAGCTGGAAATGTATCATTTCAATGTAGAGAACTGTTTGGGTTTTTTTTGTTTACCAGGGAAGTAAATTATCTACTTTGAAATCTAACCTATCGATGAAACTAAGAAACACTGGAACGAAGGTCGTCTCGCCAAGAACGTCAAAGAAATCCAAGGCCGGCATGTCGGCGACTCCGGACGAAAATGACACCGATGACGATACATCTGGCTGTTATTCTCAATCTCCTCCGTCAACCAAACAAGAAAAGAAACCTCGTTTAGATATAAGTAGTATAAATGCTACGAAACGACGTGGTTCTGACGGTGTAATGACGACGAAGATCGGTAGCTATCCTAGAAATACGCCGGTGGAACTACAGTTCAGTGCCGGACTTAAGTCTCCGGAGCTTAGTCCGCAACTCCATCGAAACGGCAAAGATTATATTCTTGATGACGGCAACGACAGTGGCGTCACAAGTCCGCAACGTATTGATAGTGACGATAACATGAGTGTTTATAGTGATTCCGGCGCTCAAAGCAGTCGGAAAGAGTCATTCGATTCATTATCAGGACCAAGTCCTCGTACTGGACGTCGCGTTCCACTGCCAAGACAACAGTCGGCCGGCAGTAGTAGCAACGATGAAAAATCTCCGCCACTTCAAAAATCGACGTTTATTGTTAGTCCGAATTGTCCTTCGGTGAAAGAAGAGAAAGAGACTTTTTTTCGACGAGAGGACGTCAGAAACAGCGGACGACGTGTTACTTCCCGAAGACAAGTTGCTAACGGAAGTGACGAAACGTCACGGGGTGTAGTTAAGCGTTCTGAAATTGTGCGACGACGTGCAGCTAACTTTAGTCCGAGAGCGTCTAAACGTGAATTATACTCGATCGTGCCAGGTGACGGGAATAACTATGAGGAGCAAATTCTTGCTCTTCTAGGTTCCGATAATAAACCCGATGCTGATGAACGATCGCAGTTTAGCAATAACAACAATAACGACGAACCTATGTCACCTGGAAGTCCATCGTCTTCATGCGGTCCTTTTAGTCCGTCACCAACGGATTATAACACTGATTGGTGGCTATCTGGACATCAAAACGTACCGAAAAAAGTAGCAACCTCTCCAAAAGACAAGACAACAGCTTTGAATATCATTTCGAGCGCTATAAGTACAAAAAATCGTTCGAGAAACAATTCTGAGACGACGGAACGCACACTGACCAACGTCATTGATGCTAATCTTAAATCTAATCCGATACTAAGTCCGACGATCGTCCGACGCACGGCATTGTCGTCGTACAATCCAGAACTGTCTAAGCGTATTGATAATTTCAACCAAAAGAAAGAAGAACATTTGAAGAAAATGTCGAGCATTTTATCCGACATTAGCGACAAAGAGCAATTGCTCACTCGTGGTCCGAGTAATCACGTCATGTCGAAACCTGAAAAACTGAAAACTGTAAATAGTCCTCGATCACCGACCGCTTCAGGCCTCAGTCTACAGCAGGAGTCGCGAGAAGCTAAATTCGATCGGTATCTGCAGCAGCTAACCGAACTTTTTGCGGAGTCACAGGGAAATGACGAAGAGAGGGAAAGAATCAACGCCATTTTAAAAAACGTACGAGCTCAAGAAGTGCTCGATCAACCTCGAAGGAGGAACTCCGACCAACCATCCGACGTTGTTAGCACGTCATCGACAAAAGCCAATATCTTACGGCACACAAAGTCGGGGCCTGTAACGAAGCCTAAACACGTCCTTGCAAACCATCGCATGTCGCCGCTGCGTGACGACACCTATAGTAACCTTAATTATAGTAAGCTATATCCTCGATAAGCTTGTCTTGCTAACGTAGACTTGTATTAGGAATCGTATGTAAAGTCATACGAAGACCTACTTTAGCAATAGTGTTTCTACCGCCAGAATTCTTTCGATAAATAAATATATATTTATAGTGTTTGCCCGTTCAATTTTTTTTATATTTGTATATTTTTTAATAAATTTATTCCACTGTTCTATGCTTCTCTATAAAGTTCGTTTATTTGGTTTTGTTGAAGTTCGTAGGTTTTCCAGTCATTAGTTCATTAGTGAATTTTTTCATCTCCACCGAGAGGATTTCCAACAGTTCATATTTCTCAAGTGTTATTCTTTCAAACATTTCATAAAAGTTTCGAAGATCAAATCACGCCCGATGATGGAAAGTTGTCTTTGACGTCATCCAAATTCTATTTTTTTCCACTTTTGTCTTGTTTGTTATCAGTTTTGCCTGTCCACACACACGAAGTCGTATATGTTTGTCATTTTCAGTTCGCTGTTCTTTCCTCTTTTACAAGAACAAAAAAATCGCTCTTTCAACATTACTATGGTTGTGTTCTCTGATTTCCCTGTTCGCTGACTTCTATTTTGTCCCATTGTTTTGGTACTTTCTCAGATTATTAGATTTGATGATTTTTTTCCACCTATGCTGGCCCAAACACCATCTACGTTGATAATCTCCCTTATATATCCAATTGGCAATGTTGATGTTTAAACGATCTAAGACTGAACGTAAATATTGCAGAGTTTGTACTTAACAAAAATAACGGTTGCTCTTAGACGATACTTCTTACTCTCATTATTACGTCATGAAGTGTAAGACGTAGACCAGATATATAGTGAAAAGAATAAGCGAAATTAACGTTTTCAAGACTTTCTTCGAACGTTCTACCGAGCCCTCGTATTTAAAAACTTTTTTGCACATGTGCTATTGTAGAACGTTATATTCAAATCACCAAAGAAATACTCAGTAAAAATTATGTTCACTGATTGATGTCTCAAAAGTGGAAGTATTGAAGTTGCTCCTCTGTGACACCCTGCTTTATGTATCACGTGATTTGTCGGCCCTCAGCAATGGACTAATCGCTGTCGTCACATTTGGTCGCATGTTTCGTATAAGTAACCACTCTTATTCCTTAATCATTTCCAAAGTTTGACATTCAATCGAGTGGGAAATGTATTTCTCAATTATTGACTCTCAGCTGTAGGGACCAAAACATTCTCAGATGGTTTTCTTATTGTTGTTGTTCTTGTCAAACAATAAACATTTAGAAACCGAAGACAACTTCGTTACCAGTGTTCAAACAATCAAATGATTTTCCATATTCAACAGATAACATGCATTCAATTTACTGCAATAGCCGTAATAGTGATTGCATTCAAGTTGACAAAAGTTGATGGCGTGGGATTATCCTTGATAATGAATTGGCTTTAAACATAATTTTCTCGTGAGTAAGAGCACACAGAATACCGTAGAGGAATTAAAAATATAGTTCGAGGATGTTTATAACCAAGATTGCGTTTACAGTGCTCAACATTTTTCTTCTTGTCAATAACATCTCAACGGAGAGGTATGTCAACAGACTCGCCGAAGGAGATATTGTATCTGGTTTTGGCCCCTGCGATGGTGTTACCAATCATGAACAAAGAGTTGATGGCATATGCCAATGTAATGAAGGTTTCACGTTTTACATGGTAAAATTACCTTCCAGTATAGAATGTTATGAGCGTGGTGGTGGCATCTTCAAAGCGTTTGGTAACAGTTTCATTTTCGAAAGTTTCTTTTACCGTTTATTACATACAATTTAACTGACAATTTGAGACCATCAAAACTTGACAGTGTAAACCTTGTTAAATTTGTTTGGGTAAGTGAGGTTAAGATCAGGCTGTGCCTCAGTTTTTCAAACGCTTTTATAAGAATTTTCACCAATAAGTTTGATGGCCTCATATTGGCAGATAAACATACTCATTTATTATCATTATTATTACAGCGGTTGTATGTAAGCCAACAACAGGTTTAGACCAAAAACTAGATTTGAGCCATACCTGTAACACTGATGTTGTAATCAACATTATTCTCGTCTCTGTATGAAGTTACATAATATCATGGCTGTTGATTTGAAATCAAAAGAATTTCAATCAAACAGATTTTAAGAATACAAAAACAAAAATGATTTTTTGTTTTGTTTTGGAATTTATATAGGTTGTCGAACGTTCTACACTCTTGGACCAACAAAATTAGCTGATCCACATGCGTCAGTTCCACCTTATTGCGACTCCATTAAAAGAATCGGAGTATGGGATACTGTTAGTACTGTTGGTACTGTTGGAACAGGTGTTTGGAAGGACATGACCAAAGTCTTAATCAATCACACTCATATTATTGACAACAAATTAAGGGTAAGCAGAATTGCTTTTTAATCTTAAATCTTATTGAAAACTTTTTCTTTTAATGAGGTATTTTAAGGCTTTAAATTTAAATTGTACATCAAAATTTCTGTAGTAAGAAGATGACAGACGTACAATGTTTTCGCAGTGCATTATGCATATATAGTAACTGCTTTTTGAAAATAAATTCGGCAAATATAAAAACTTCACAAAAATTTGGTTCTAGGACAATCTCTCCGCTGGATAATTACACCCGGACGATTGTCTTCATTGTAGGTAGCCCTAAACCCAAGAACATTAGAAAACCTGTTTAAAAGAAACACTTTTCAAGTAGACCTTAATGTTGGTGATTTTTAAATGATCAATTTGCTTTTAGGTTGATTTTCCTGAGAGAGATGGCTTATTAATGCGATTTCAGTTGAATTGCATTAACACAACCAAAGAATGCATAGGATTAAAGTTTGAAGGAAAACAACATTGTAAGTGTGTGTTGGTTAACATCCAAGAAGGGGGTCTGTGACCGAATCACCACAGTCTCGTATGTTTTCTTGTGATTGTCTCCTCCACTCATTGTAGACCCTTTGAAACTTCTTATAACACCGGCAACAACGTCAACGGCAAAACCAAAAGCAACAACGACGATGGCGACGAACAAGAAAAGTTCAGGTAAAGATCACTTCTTTTTCTCTTTATGACCGGGATCGGTCCATGCTGCTGCTCGGAAAAATTAAACAGTATCCTCAGTTACAACTACAATTTCCTCGACAATTTCGATCCCATTCTTTTGGTATATGCAAACAACCAAGAACCCTTACGGAAACGAATTGCATTCAAGTATTGAAGTGTTGTTTACCCATCACCTCTATTTCCCAGGCCAATATAAGCATGTTTTCACTAAGAATACGTATGATAGCAAGTCAGTAGATTATAAGTTTGGGGGCGTTTTATTCGGTGGGATTTCCGATTTAATATCTGAAAGATTAAAGGAAAGAAAAGGTACTGTTTTATGGCAGTTTACGGTGTTCTACGGTGTGTAATACAAACCCGTATTTCTATGGTTCACCTCGCCTTTAAACTATAAGTAGTGTTTAACTAGACTGATAGACTACCTTAGCAACTTGTTTTTAGATTCTTCTGTATCTACTACCAATATTGCACTTGGTGCAGCGGTTGGTGTGCTTGCGATAATAATAATCATCCTCATTGTCATAGTGATCCGAAAAAGGTGAGAACATCACTATTAGCACTACTGAAAAATTTCATTCATGGTCAGAAAAGAAAGGTGTTCTTGGGTTTTTCTTCTTCTAGTGTAGTAATACAAAAATCGGGAAAAACACTGGAAACAAACCTTCTGACCGGGTGGGTTATTCGGAGAAAAAACCAACATCTTAATGTGAAATTGTGCGACTGATTGTTATTTCAGACAAAAAGAACCTGTGCATAGCAACAATGTTAATGGCGACGCCAAAATTCCTGAAATAAAAACAATCAGAAATCCACACGCACCTGAGGCAGCAGTTTACCAGGATTTGGCCGATATAAATTCACCGGAGTATTTCAGCTTAGAAGATTATGATCCAACATCGCATTATGAGATCTCTCAAAAACAAGCTTTTCCAAATCGTTAAACTTTGATATGAAACTATTTTACGAATATCACCGGTTTTGGCAACCTGGCACTTGGTAACAAATTATTGAACTAGAGTCTATGTAATGCATGCACATTTATCGCCAATGATATCCAATGTAAGTTTATGCTTGAATTTGGATTTAAATTATGGAGATGAAGTTGGTGGATCATAATGGCGCATGACCACTGGAAGTACACTCAATTTGTTTACTTAAGTTAGAATCTGGAATATATTCGAGACGTAAATCATTGCTGTATGATTTCTTTTATAAACTAACAAAAATAGAAAAACATTAAATTTGTTCATGGTTCTTGATGGCGCTGCCACAAATCATCCATAACTCCTAATATTGCCGGCATTCATTGTATTTTAACATTTGGAGAGGGATACTTCTGCTTTTCATTTTTCTTCAAATCGAATGTCTTCCAAGCAAGACTTCAAATCCAAGCAAGGTTTTGCACTTGCTTTTAGTTTCCAAATAATAAGCCCATACAGTTGCCATAACTACCATGTTGTTCTGCCATATATATCATCCAAGGAAGACAAAAGCGACTGATACCAGCAGAAAATTTGGTTGGAGCTTTAAAATCGTTCATAGTATGATATATGTTCCGTTTCTTCATATTTTACTCAAAAAGTTCAATATTTTTTTCAAGGTGTATGATACCCTTTATATTATATCTAAAACTAATACCGACGTAAATAGAATAAAGTATAAAAATATGGAACATCTGACTACCTGGAATTCAAGCCATTCTTTTGTAACATTTTTCGAAGTAATATAATTCCCTATTATTATACTTATTTTCACTTAAATTTGGAGAAATTCCAGACTCCTTAGTCTCAACTAGTTAGTTTCAACTTGCAGAGAAGCGCATTAACATTATCTGTGATTTCAATTTATATTATCAATGGGATTATTTGAACATTTTCTTTTATGGCTAAATTGCTAATAATCTCCTACACAAATTGCGACTTACCTCTAGATCCGCAATAATAAAACAATAATAAAATAATAAAATACGATAAACATAATATAAATAATGATAATATAATAATAATAATAATAATAATATAATAATAATATATAATATAAATATAATAAACAATAATATAACATTCTCAAAATGGAAATATACAATATTGCTAAAGTGTGTCACTATGGACAGATACAGTGGAACGCATGTTATTCCCAGGCTCATGAGACTGCAATTTTTCTTTGAATTAAATGAGTTTTTGAATTATACGGTCAGGGTGTTTGACTCGACCTTTTGCAAAATGTGGTTGTCGAAGGAAAAGGAAAAAACGATGCTTGATACTTCAACAAGGTGTATGTCTTTATTTACGATTTCTAATAGGCAAATGGCCCTTTCGAAAGCAACTTTTTAACGAAGGGCAGGCTATAGGGTGTCTTCAACCTCCATGCCTGTAACATGAAGCTCTTGTGTAAACTCATCTACAACTTCTTTGACTGTCAAAACATGTGAGTGGTTGGCAGAAATAGAAGTATCAATTTCAATCAACTCTGCTGCATCTACCTCATCTCTATTCAAACCTATCTTTATCTCTATTATCTCCATCATATTGGTCTTTATACTCTTGTGTTAGTTCTCAAAAGGAGGAACGAGCTCAAATACTACTCGAAATATTTTCCAAACTTTTGCATTCATTGTTAATTCATTTCACCGCCTTTCTCACAAGGTAGATTTTACTTTTTTACTTTGTCAGCCATTTTGTTTCTGGTTTGTAAGCTCTTATTTTTAGTAGTTGTTTTCTTTCATGAAGCACTTACCTAGGATTCACTTTGTTCGTGTATCGTTTACCTACTGATATTCTATTGCCGCATTTGTTTATTCTCTACTCAATGCACTCAACTAGCTCTTGAAAAGGATATCATACGAATTCATTCCGTTTGAACTTCAAACAAACATGCCAGAGTAAAAGCACACCTCGAGTCGTCCCTCGTCCACATTCAAGCAGTTCAGATCTGAAAGCTGTCTACTCTACAGTCGTACTTAAGGGTCGGTCAAAAAAGTTGAGTCAAACGTTTCTTGCACGTTTCCCAGATATTAACTGTCACGATTCTTCACGAACTCTCCGCAGCGACAAAAGAATTCCATTTTCTACACAAGCTGTGCGATGAAGGGAAAGAGTGTTAATGAGATTAATGAGATTAAAACACGAAGCTTTCAGAAATAATTGTATGTCCAATTCGCCGTCATCTTCATATTCGGGAGATAACCGAATTATATTGGAAAGGTCATTTGATTATCTATTTTATTTATTTATTTTATTTATTTGGTGAAGAAAGTCTGAAATATATACATATCATAAATAATACAATATATACATTATATAGAACGCAGTTTCAAGCACTGATGTGGACCTACTATGAAAATAAACAAGAAAAACGTAAAAACAGTTGAGGGTCTAAGATTAAGAGTTGAAAATTACTTCAAAGAATTCAAAGTATGTGTGGGCAATAAGAGTAGTTGGGGCAATGTAAACTAGCGAGATTAACCCTGATTATTGTGGCAGTCACAGAAAAGCATGCTTACAATTCCATGTTTTATTTACACCCCTATCGGTATCTATGGGAGAAAATTTTGTTCCTAGATGAGTAAATCGAAAGTGATGAAATGTCACACAGACCAAAGCCGAATTAAAATTAAAAACATCTTTTATTTTCAATAACTGCCATTGAGTTTTCGATGTTTCGCAAGACACACCACAAAGCAACACAGGTAAACATGATTTATGCTGTTCTTCATCTCCATCAGGTGAAATATCCATTTTTTTCAAAAATTTTTTAGCGCTTCATTACTTTCTGGAATATTACCTGAAAAACTAGATCGTTTTCTTATAAAATGAATATATAGTTCTTCTTGTTACCGATAGCTAATTACACGCTTCTATCCACTTTATATTTTCGTAAGTTATATTTTACCATCAAGAGAACCTCTAATAGTCAGGTTTTATTTCGTTTCAACACAAAGCGTCTGATACTGTTGAGCGTTCAACTGATCGTTCCAAGAATGTTATTATCTCCTTAACACCTAATGGAACTACCATAATGCAGTGAAAAAAGTATATATTAGGGAGATGATAACATCTCTGGAAGGTGAATTATTATCAACGAAGTTCATGTCATAAAATTACTTACACATTTTTAACATCAGTGTTAGAGGAATCTTAATTTGTGGAAAGATGTGGATTTTGAAATACAATTTGAAATCTGAAGTTATGCAAACCATTTTTGTCTTTTTTTAGCTAAATCTTTCTTTTAATGGATTTCATTCAATTCACTGACTTTTTTCATGTTAAAATTTTACACGTTCTTTATCAGCTTTTTCATCTCCCTAACCGGTTTGTAGCCAGATATTTTTTTTTTATTGTAGACAATATTCCTCTAGCACATAGTGTTATTTTCATAGTTGTTCAACGTTCTGTTTGTCCTGTGAGTGTGATTTCATATGGTGAACTCTCAGCGAAATCAAGTGATTTGTAATGAGTTTCATGATTTTGATATTTCACCGTCAGTTCCTGGTAATGACCATCATTATTTTCATCGATACCAGTTGGATTTGGTATGACATCGTCATATACCGATGCTTCATTTAACCCATTATCCTATTGACGAAACAAACAACTTGGTTGATATGTTCATGTTGGTCTTAAGGAGTCAATTGGAAAAAAAAACAGATTTGTTTTGTAATTTATATTCAATTCGAAATTACCTTCCCTGACATCTCCCTGTTTTTTGTTGACTTTCTGAAAGAAAACATTAATTACTGTGAAATAGATTTTTCAAGAGATTTCAAGCTAAGTGATGTATGAAAGTAAAAAGAGAGAACCTTGCTGCAATCTTGACATGATACTTTGCGTATAAAAAGGGGTACCCAACATAAACCTGACATCATTTTCACATCATTTCAAACCTGAAGTATGTTATACCTCTTCTTCTTTATGACTAAGATTATCATTACCATGATGACTATTAGAGCTATAAATCCTGCTGCAGATCCAATCAATGGTACTATGAAAGACTCTTGATTGCTTTTTGAAGGAGCTGTTACTGTGGTTCCAGCTAACGTGCTTGTATAAGATGTCATTGAGTTTGTTGTTAAAGTTTCTGTCCTTATTTTTGCTGTTGTTGTTGTTGTCGATGTTGTTTTTGTTGTTGTTGCTGCTGCTGATGGTGGTGTTGTTACTGTTATTGTTTCATTTATTTCATCTAAATAAGTTCAGGCTTTATCAAAAATTGGATTGTGGTATTTTGTCTTAGCTTAATGTAGTTGACTTACCAATTTTTTTTCCAGCTACCTTCAATAACAAACATTGATGATTACAATTGGTATTAAATGATACACGTAATAAGGATCCTTGGATATTCCTCTGGGAACCGTTTACCTGTGCAAAAAATATGAGCAATTATTATTAAACCGATATCTCAAAGTAAAGATGTAGCTATATCACATTTGCAGATAGCAAGCATACTACTGAAAAGAGTAAACTAAAAGCCTACACTAAGGATAGAATTGACCAATTTTATGTATGTATACAAAAAGTCATTCTTTTTCCAGGTAGCAGACGTTTTTGTCTGTAAATCCCATTCTTCTATGTTGTTAAAATTTGTACATGATGTTCGAAATCTGCTTCTTTCATCAACAAGTTCAAGTTGACAACCTAAAGAACAAACAGTAGAAATAGAATTAACAGAGGATTATGAAAGTAATGAATGTTTTGCTTCATGTACCTGTAAACTTTCTTATCTCGCTCTTGTCATAACAATCCATTTGATTTGTTTCATCCATATAAATAGTGTGGTTCTTGTTCTTACACGTGCATGTTGTTCTTCCAGTTGATTCGAGTCTTGTACTCATTCTATCAGTACAATTTCCAATCCCTCTTATAAAGTCTGCTGTATTTAGGGTACCTCTTCTTATAAAGACTGAATCCTCTGCTTTTAGAACAGTTACTAACCAGATGGTTAGCAGCCATAAACCTAACTTCATTTTTAAACTGAAATTTATGAGTATTGATTTTTAAAACCTTTGTTTGAGTATTAACTCTTCTGACTTCATGACATTAATCTTATCAAATGTCTGCTATTCAGATAATCATTTTAAACTCTGAATAGTTCATCAGTTTGCAAAATAATCAATTGAATGAAAACCGAAAGTTATCTTTATAATGAACCTAAAAACTTTCATTATTGCCATTACAATAGTTTTTCTTAATACTGGATTAGTTCTGATAGATTCATTTTAATCGTGTCATTAAAAAAACATCTGAACTGCTTACTTGTTGTTTTTGTGTGACAAACATGTTGAATGTCATTCAGATGAAACAGAAATATTCATAAATATCCAAACACAGAAATATCATACAAACCAAACACTGACAAACTAGTCTTTCTGTGAACAATTGCTGTACAATGGACTGTTTGATTAGATCATTAATAAAGATAATTTTAATAACTGTGTAGGGTCTGTTACAAAAGTATTAGCATTTTGTCCATCCGACATGATAACTGTTTGTTTTAATATTTTTGGACTATCATCCTTGTAGAAATCATATTTTGGAATTTTGCAAATTCTATTCTAGTATACTTTCGAAAAACGTTTGCTTGATATTATATCATAAACGTGCTGTTTTCCCTAGCCCTAAGTATCGATTTGTCTGTCCGACATAAAACAAGTATTTTTGTAACAAACCCTGTAGGATAAAGAATAACACCTATATTTATATAAAGAGTCTATTTACATGACTTTAATACAAAGAACCCCGAATAATTACAAATTTTCCATAGATTTGTCAACATTGACAGTTTTTACTTTCTCTCTTTATTCACAGCAGCATATTCTGGTATCTCCGTTTTTGATTGATCTGCTTGTTCATCTGAAATGACGGGACTGTAGTAGTTACTTTCTTGAAAGTCAGAGTTTTCAGGTGGCGCCTCCAGATCTTTTGGGTTGTTATAAGCATATCCGTAATCATTGTTTTCAGATGTTGGTGTTTTTGTTTTAAGCATGTCTGTTGTTGAATTGTACGTGTATGCATATTCGTTATGTGCATCTTCATCTTCTTGCTTAGCATCAATTTCACGTAAGCTTACGTCATACTCTTGTTAAATTGGTTGGTTGTTCTGTAATAAAAACAGGTAACAACTGTGAAAAATATAATAGTTACCTCCATGTTTATTAGGTTGTTCCCTCTACCTCAAACCCATGCCCCTTATTTCTTTCCTTTTTGATTTACAGGCCAGCGACAACATCTGAACTGCTTACTTGTTGTTTTCGTGTGACAAACATGTTGAATGTCATTCAGATGAAACAGAAATATTCATAAATATCCATACACAGAAATATAACCACCAAACACCATCATACAAACCAAATCTGACAAACTAGTCTTTCTGTGAACAATTGCTATAGAATGGACTGTTTCATTAGATCATTAATAACTGTGTAGGATAAAGAATAACACCTGTATTTATATAAAGAGTCTATTTGTTTTTCTTACTCACTGTGACATATTCAGGTAATTCTTTTACAGGCTTTTCATCATTAACTATTGAAGTGTAGTTTTCTTCATTAACATTTCTGGATTGTCACATTTATATAAGTATGCTGGGTTTGGTACAGCTGTGACTTCATCTGAGTTGTCGTCTTCGGTCATGATTTTCTTTGGATGTTTATCACGTTTTCGAATAGATTCCTGGTTACCATATGCATATGAATATTCAATTTGTTTTTCCTTTTCATCTGCATCTAATTTCTTGTCATCTTCCACTCCTTCCTAGATGTTCATTACACTTGGAGGATTTAGTTGCATTTCTTCATATTCACTGCACACGTGGTCTTCTCCCTGAATGTGTCATTATAAACAGTTGTAATTTAAAAACTTAGAAGAAACAAGAATTTTACAAGAGATAGGTAGGTGGCGACAAAATTGCAACAGAACAGTATAGTATGGTTACTTTGTTATACCTTTGAAATTTCATCGTCATAACAAAATCTAAAATCTCAAAATGAAACAGAAACTTCAAGCTAAATGATGCATAATGTAAAAAAAGAACCTTGTGATTTTGCCATTATGCTGTCCATATGAAATCGGGTACCCAACACAAACCTGAAATCATTTTTACATTTTCACATCATTTCAAACCTGAAGTAACTCTTCTTCTTTATGACAATAATTATTATTATCATGATGACTATTAGAGCGACAAATCCAGATGCCGATCCAATTAATGGTACTATGAAAGAATCTTGCTTATTTTCTGAAGGATCTGTGGCTTCGGGAAAATTATATTCCGAAAACCTGTAAAAATAGAAACGGTTATATTTAAACATCTCATCTTTGATGTTAAAAGTTCATTAAATTAGTTTACCAAAAAAGTCAAGGTAAAAAGGTCGAGTAGATAGCTGCTTATACGGATGTTTTTCCATCAGATAACTGTGTTATTTTTATGGTGTCTGTTTGCCAATCAGTCCAGTACAGAGATCCGTTTACGATAACAATAGATATACGGAAGGTAGTGGAAGGTATCGATGAAACTGTTTGTCTGTTTGATCCATCGAAGTTTGCCATTTCAATTCTTAAATGAAAGATTAAATTGGATGACAATCACACTATGAAATCTAGTTTATTTATTCCACTTTTCATCTCTTTGAGAGAAAGAGTGTTATCCATTGAGAATGCTTTTGGTTTATGTTTCATTAATAGGATAACTTTCTAAGAACATCTTGAAATGCTGCCGACTATATAGCATTTATAAAATTTTAATAAAACAAACTTTTTTGTGAACTGCTCTTGAAACATTTCCTTATCATTCTACGATTTTTAGAATGCTTTACACCTCATATATGACTTGTTGCATATAGAATGATTTAAAAACATTTTAAGTACTTTTTATATTTACCAACCATTTTCTGCTTCTATGAAATAAATTTACTTCTTAGCAACAGAATCTCCCCAAATAATTTTTTCGATGGTGAATTGCAAGAGCATACGGGAGTTTTAGGCTGTTGTTGACAATTGGAATGTATGTTCGCGTGTGAAGGTCATATCGAAGCACTTGAGGGGTACGGTCTGATACAAACAAATATCTGAAAACAATCAAGTGCAATAACAATGTACAGAGAGGTCAAGTAAAATCTATTTAAAGAGAAAAAATTTAAATTATGAGAATGATATTGAAAATCGAAAGAACAATTAAAAGGTTTATGTATATAAAATTCAAACATATTACCTTGTCACCATATCACCATTACATATGACAAAAATATCAAATTATGCAGAAGGTTCACGCTGCAAGTGTCCCTGAGATTAGGGTCAATGACCAATCCTATTGGATATGGAGTGGTAAGCAAAGTATTGAAGGTCACTTTTTGTACATCGACATCCTTAATCACTGCCACTCTTCCTTGAAGCAGTGCAAGATATAACGAGCGTGTGATTGCGCTGTATATCATGCCGTTTACTACGCCGTTTACTAAAGAAATTTTACTTAGCATGGTTTTATGAAAAATTAATACACTTTTTCTGAACCTGAACATGAAAGCGAGGCTGAGTGTTGTAGATGAACTTAGACATGGCGAGGAGTGCTAAGAGTGTTTAAATGATTTGATATTGAACCTACAGTCAATGAAAATAATAATGATAATTCTAAAATTATAATTAGCAAAGCTAATGCGAGTTCCTGTTAATAATAGGGAGCTTAAGCAATCGCAACGGCAACGAAGACGGCGACGTGCTTAAAACAAAAGCTTTGTTTTCTATGTGGAATTTGTTTTGAAAGGGAGGCTACTACTTATGAGACCATTGGGAAAATTTTATAAGATAATTACATCATTAACAAATTAGCACGTTCTATGCACAACGTGAAAAGTCATGATTTGAAGTCGTACTGACAACGCAGACGTGATTATAGAGAAAGCCTTTTTCACTTATGTAGATTTTATAGAAGCTCGATAACTTTCTAGTCGTTATAAGTTTATCGATTGAATAAGTTCTCCAATAAAAGGTAGCTCTTCAAAATACTTTTCACAAGTAATTTATTATTTTGTTCTTTTTGCTCACGTCGTCGTCCACGTTGCCGTCGTAGTTGCTTAAGCTCACTAATCAATATTCAACAACGGGGAAAGTCACTGAAACAGCTTCCATTATTCACTATCAAAGAAATCGAAAAACATCGTGAGAGAGCGCAAAAGACACATAAAATAGCAATTTTTAAAACACTAGAAAAGGGAAGAAAATTTATGGAAGAAAGGTTCATCACAGCTGAAACGATTTTAGTGGGATAATGAATATTTATATCTTTATACAAAGAAAGTATGAAACAAAAAAAGAATAGAAGTATGACAGTAACATTATTCAAAGAAATTCAGGCTATTAAAGTAGATGAATGTTCTTGTCCTGCTTGTCAAAGTAGTTTCTGCAACCATGTTATGGAACTTATTTGAATTAGCAGATTACTTTTTTAACCAGCTACAAGAACAGTTCCTGCAGAAAATTAAAGGAGCATATTGATTTTTCTACTGTCAGTTTGGAAAATGAAAAACAAATTTCAGCAGTTTTCCTGTGAATGAATTTTTGGGATTTGTTTAAATTATATATATATTATGTGAGGATTAATATATAGTATTATAATTATATATGATTCACAGTAAATTAAGAAATAAATTGTTCTCTTGTATCTAATTTTGGTGCAAGTCTAGATTTAAGTTTACTAGTGTCCTCATTTGTAGTAAAGTTCTCTTCGGATAATGTTTTGCAGTGTCATAAAATTTTATGTTGCAGCAAGAAACTCTTACAGAACTACGATGGCCCCGAGGTGTCACAGTTCTCGGTTTTGTTCAGACAGTTCTCGGTTTTGTTCAGACAGTTCTCGGTTTTGTTCAGACAGTTCTCGCTTTTTTTAAGACAGTTCTCGAGTTTTTTTAGACAGTTCTCGAGTTTTTTTAGACAGTTCTCGCCTTTTTTAGACAGTTCTCGAGTTTTTTTAAGACAGTTCTCGGGTCTTTTAAGACAGTTCTCGGGTCTTTTAAAACAGTTCTCGCTTTTCTTTAGACAGTTCTCGGGTCTTTTAAGACAGTTCTAAAACAAAATTTCATGCATGATATATTGCGATGTGCGTAAACATCATAAGCTAATAAGATTGGTAAACGAATACAATAGAGCCACCTTCACGAATTTTAACAAAAACTGTTTCGAGCTATATTTCCGTTAATGTGGTTTCCAGTTCATTCGCTGTGGTCGCACGAATGAGCGATCTGATTTTTGATTGGCTGACGCAATCTCATTCGCCTGGTAGTTGAAATCATTTGAACTATACTGAGCGAATGAAAAGGCTGTTTGCTCAGTCTCGCGACCGCAGTGATTGAACTGGAAAAGCGGCCTAGTTTATACCCAGGATTGTAGTTGTGGTTAATAACGTAAAATGAATTCCTTGTTTGCATTTAACTTGAAAAACCAAAGTAAAGGGGCAACTTAGATAAGTTTTTAACCGAATTGTTTCATTTTTATTTAATTACTTATGTTTTAAACCCCCTTAAATACGATGCAGCGAAGCATTTTACTTGAGCCAACCTGGTCGATCATCATTGTTTGAGTCATCATTGCATCTCGATCTAAGATTCTGGTAGCCAGTACCGTACTACTCGGTATAAGAAACATATTAATAATGTAGAAACTGGACTCGAACTGGCAATAAGAGGACTTTGATAAGTTAATTATTTCTTTTAAGATGCTGAAATAATCTTAAGATTATATTGTCACAATGAGAGGGCTGTACAGTCAAGTACGGTTCAATAACGCTGATTGAGGATGATTCGATTATTGTAGGTGTTCTTTTCTTAGGAGGCTTTGGTACTCCAACAAAATCATTGGATTTGAATGTAAATGGAATCATGGAATGACTGTTTTTCGACCACCACCATGCAGAACTTTTATGTCAATAGCTTTAAAATGAAACTCACAAATGTATTTTGTTTTCTGTCTATGGTCAGATGTATCGGTAGTCCCTTTCCTTCTGTGATGACTTATTGCTTTAATCCAACGTGTTTTGTCAGACTCTTTGCTTGGTATTTGGAGCAATATAATACCGGTGTTTGGTTTTAAACTACCTTTGGTAGAACTTTTACATCCAGGCACACAACAATATTTTTCATACCCACAAGACACGTTCTTAGAGGGTCGAGTCTTCTTTGATTAAAAAAATAGGTTTCTTTTACTTCTGACATATCGAAAAAAATAGTTTTTCATCAATCTTATAAGCGTCAATGGACATATACTTATCATAAAAAAACCAAAGAAACTTTCAAACCATGCACCTAGCTCTTTTCAATTTCACAAAGAATTTTATGTAAAAAGTAAGTTGAAAAAGACTTTTTTGAAAAACCTTTACTTTTTTTACGTCCTCTACTATTTGATTTTACAAAAGATTTCTGGTACTGAGACAAAAAATGCGTCAAAGACATTTAAGTTAAAAAAAGTGGCATATGTTCTGGGTTTTCTCCACACTCACGGGATGGTTTGTTTACATTTTAAAACACCCAGTTGTTACAGTTTCATAAAAGCAACGATGAGGCTTCGGTAATAGCAGGGGAGGGTCGATACTTCAAGGTATTTAGGAAATGTTTAGTTGGGTGGGGTGGGGTTTTTGACGCTGTTGTACATTCAATCGCGCATGGTCAATTGCCGTCAAGGGGAATTAAACCCCGCACTATCGCAAGAAATCCGAGAGTGATAACCACTATACTTCAGCGCCACTAGAGGTTACAAATAAATGTACCTTAGCAAGGCAGGAATCCCATGCAGTTTAATTTGACATTAGTCAATCCAATAAGAGCATACAATGCCAAGTGTAATATTAAGACATCACAAGAGGAGAGAAGCAGGAGCAACGACTGAAAATACAAAACAGAAGTTCACCGATTGTGTTTATGGATAAAGGACTCCTCTAACCAAAAATATTATACAGTTTTGGGGGTTTCTTTACTAAAAAATCGATTATAAACAAGAGATTTTCCTGAAGACACACAAAAGAAAATAAAACTATTAGTTTGAAGGGCATCGATTAAGGCCAGGCTGAAAATACTTTCTGTAGCCTCACAAATCCAATGAAGAGAGGTGGTGATGTAGTGATAGATTCAAGCAACTGTAAAGGAAAGTGAATAAATAGATGAGAGAACATTTCTTGGCTCAAAATATGATTATCATAATATCAAAATAATACGGTGGTATCAGGAATTGGAAAGTTAAAAGCCTTTTAATAATCAAGCACATTAACAAGAACTTTCCCATGAAAGGTAGTTTCTGTTTCGAATAAACAAATATGGCCGATTGATGGTAATTAAACATTCTGATGTCATTCACCAATTAGAGATGTTTTTAATATCAATTAAAATAAGGTACAAGAAAGTCAACAAGCATGAAAGTCGAAACCAATATACCAATATAATTATCCGAACAAACGCTTGAAAAATGATACTGAAAAAAAGATTTAACAAAAAGCGAGGTTTCGTCTTACTAGTGTTTTTTTAGTTTTAGTTTAAACAAAATCTATATGATCTTTTTCATCGTCAGATAAAGTTTCTCAGGGCGCTTAAGTGTACGGTGCTTATTTAACTTTGTGGAAAGTACCTGGGCGCTTTAGAGGGGGCGCTAAATAAATGCTGGGCCTTTAATCGGATAGTTACGGTCGGATAATTATTGTTGGTGATGATGTACATCATGCCAAAATTAGTTGGTTGTATCTTAACGCACATGGGATTATTTCTGAATAGGTACCACTTTCAACCTCGTACCCAGGGTTTTTTGTCTTTTCGATATACGGACGGCGGCGAAGGCCCTGGCATACGCCGATTAAAATTGCAATCTGATCGTTCGATGTATAAGCGAAGGCCGTTTGTTTATTTTAAGAACATTCATGTCCATGCCATGTGTCTGATAGATGAGGTCAAGGACCTCGTTGACGAGAACCCAATCTACGACTCACCGGATAGTGACGCAACCATCACAAGACTCGAGGAAATTCGATCAAAGGATTTTAATTGTCCGAAATTTAAAAGGCAAGAAACCCTGGATACGAGGTTGGTACCACTTTTAAATCTTCGTGTTTCCTGTAATTGTATTGGATAACAGAGGTTCCCAGAAGTCATAAAAACCTAATAAGAAATTTTTTAACTTAGAAAATTTAATTGCAAGTTTCAGAAAGAGAAAGAGAACTCTACAATGGACAATTGGTAAAGCTGGAATCTAAAGTCAGAACTGGGATGACAAAAACATCATGACATAGATAGCTTGAGCATAACAAGTTAACAACAGCTTTTTGTCATTTTTTTAGATCTTTTATCACAAGACCTTAACACCTTATGATGACAAAAGTGTATCAAACTCAAATTCAAAAATGGACATCATTATTGGAGTATTGAATTTCGTCATACTTTTCGTGATCATCAATATGACAATATTCTTAGTTTTATGATTGTATAACGAGTGTGGTAATGTGGAAGGCATAAGATGATCTCATTTTTCTTTAGTATTTATCAGTAACTAATAAACATTTCATGTTGCAGGAAAAGGAAAAAATAGATATCCATTTCGAAAGAAAAAAAATGACAAAAAGCCTTTGCAGGTTCTGTAGTTGTTTTTGATTTTTGTTTTAAAGCAGCCATGATATCTGATGAAAGTGATAGTGACGTTCCACTAAAGAAATTTATTTTAAAGTATTATATGGAAGTGGTAATTAGAGGATTTGAAAACGTTTATCAGTTTTGATATGTTTCACAAAAACTGAAACATGTATTATTTCACAGAATAATACAGAGATTGCAAGGTTATTCTGCAATTCGAAAGTTCATGATGATAGAAAATAAAATGTACATACATACTTTTTGTTGGTTCAAAAGAAGAAACAACAAAGATATATTTTATTTATTTATTTATTTGGTATTGTTTTACGTGGCTAGCCTCGCTCAGTTGCTACTGCATCTGCTTTCCAGGAGGGGCCACGGCTTAGGTTGGAGGCCCCGAAGTATTTGACACTCTCATGAGTGACACAAACCCAATCAAGGGCTTGTGCTCTTCAGGATGACCTCCTGCAACACCCGATGTATCATCTACCCAATTTTCCCTCACATGGCATGGGTCGACCCGGCGCTATGGTACATTCACTTGCGCATGGTGAATCGCCGCCAAGGCGAATTGAACCCCGATCTCCCGCATGAAATACGAGAGTGATAACCACTATACTACGGCGCCACAATAATTTTTTGTGAAGCCCCTGCTCAGCTTATTCCATATGATACATCAATATTTGAGAGTAATATTGAGAAGAACTTGCATCAAAGCTCAAACTTAGTTGAGAAAATATTATTTGAAAACGAAGAATTTGTTTGGCACAAAAAGTCAAAATTAGCCTCTATACAAATAGATAACGTTTTACTTTTTTACTGTAAGTACTGAAGATGATGTAAACATCGAAAAGATTTTGCTTAAATTTGTCTTTCTTATTCATATTAGAATATTAATGACTGGTATATATTGATTAAACAAAAATCTGTTCATTACTAAAATAACAACAGTTTTTGGGGGTATGAAGTGGCTGAAAATCACTGAAAATCAACCAATACTCAATATATGTAAATATGGTAGAGGGCCCTTATCAAGGCCGCGGAGCAGAATTTTGTTTAGGGAGGCTGACTAATTAGGGCCAAGAAATTGTTGCGAACAAATGGAATGGCTAAAATTTATCACCCTTACCCACCCTGATCCGCGGTCCCTACTAATGTGTTAATGTTCACAGTTTTTCCAAACATTAATAAAGATGTTTAAAAATAACTTGTCTGCTTTTTATCAGTGTCTGAAAAGTAGCTTTCAATGCAATTGTTAAGGATTTGTCTCATTAATGAAATTAGAAAATAACACACAACAGTGTTCCATTTATCAAGGCTTAATAGTGTTCAATCACAAAGCAATGCCATCCAGATGAATGTGAACAATTTTGGTGAAATTGATTAAAATTACACTTCTCTTTGAGTTGCAAAAACCTTTTCAAATGGGATTGATCGAGTTGATTCCTGCTCTATTTTCTATTCTTAGGTAGCAAAAAATGACAACAATGGCTGCCTGCAAAATGCAGCGACCACATCTTATGTGCTTATGGATAGTAATAATTACGCAGATGGGTATTTTAATTCAAGGAGAACTGATTGTAAAGAGACATAAAACTGCTGATGTTTTTGAAGGGATGAAATGTTCTCCAAAAAAGGGTTACAGCATCCCTTTTGGAAAAGGATGTAAATGTGACAGTGAAAAAAAACAAGATACATTCTATCTGAAGGTTAAACAAACTGACACTTGCTACAATTTTGGTTTGTTAGTGAAGATAACAGGTATGCTGATCAGTAGTTCTGACATGCCTAAAAATATTACTTTATTCTAAATTTCAAAAAGTTGTTTTGTTTTGTAGAAGATGATTATGTAAAAATTCGAAAGATATTGGAAAAGACAGAGGATGAAATACCAGCACTAAGTACACAAATGTTAAAATTGAAAATTTGGAATTATGATAAAATGACCAGAAAACCAAACTGGGTCCCATACAGCATCCAAGCTGTAAAATATTGGCATATAAAGAAAGACCATATAGTAAGTACTTAATTGACATTTTGGAAAAACTATTGGATTATAAACTGGAGTTTCCTTTTTAGAAGCTGATCAACCGGGAATCCTGGGATGGACTTCTTGTGGCATTTTACTTTAATGGGACAAGAAAAGATGAGATACTACTCATAAAATTCACAGGAGAACGCACATGTTCGTAAAAATACTGTGATTTTAGAAGTTTTATTTGTTAGTTATTTGGTTAAGAATGGAATCTACATAAAAAAGCATTCTTAATAGTTATAAATAAATTTAGTTGAATCAGGTCCCCATAATATGAATTTTGTATGAGTTTTTAAGCAATGCCAGGAGAAATAAACGTTTTGTAATTTCTTAAACTTTTTAGATCCCCTACCAAACAAAATTGAAGACATTTTGAAAACTGGAAGCCAGAAAGACATCGAAAAGAAAGAAATCGAAAAGAAATCGAATGTTGGAATTATAATTGGCATTATAATTTCAATGATTTTAATAGTGGTTGTTATTTTGGTGTTAATTCTTTGGAAAAGGTAAAGTAATTTTCATATAACTCTCTTTTGAAATTAACAATTAACAATGAGAAAATCTTCAAACAGTTTTAAAAAATTGATTTTTTGATGACAGGGAAAAGTAACGCATTTAGCTAAAATGTTTTAAGAACACTTCGTTTCTTTTCAGAAGTATGTAGTCGTCTATTGGGTTAAAAAACAAATTTTATTTTTTCGATACAGCTCATTTGGTGAAGTTTTAGATTATCAGATTTACATTTTAGGAGGAAAAACAACCATTTAACCACTGCCAATAAAGCTGCAGATACCAAGAAGGAAAGAAATTCGCCAGAAAATGAATCATGTTTATATCAAGGTCTTTATGATGACGTCAGGACAACAGAAGAAAACGAGGCGATAGACAGCGCACCAGGACAGTATGAAATAACCTTTCATCCGGATACTTCCGAAAAAAATAATGAAAGCCGAGCGAAAGGAAATTCGCAAAAAGTTGAAGCTACTTTGCATCAAGATCAGTATGAAAACGTAAAGACACTGGAAGAAATCAACTTGAAAGACAGTGAAGCCAGACAGTACGAGCTAATTGACTTTAGGACACCCGTGGTGGAGTAAAGTATTTAAAATACCCATGGTTTCTCCTCCTCCTCCTGCTCCTCCTCCTCCTACTACTACATCTGTGTTAACAGTATATGTATGTACCTAGTGTAAATATGATAAGCCTGTAGATATTTAGAAAGTTCTTCAAATTTCACAAAAGTGCTGATTTCGAAATTAACGGTCATTTTGTCAGATTTGTCCAAAAATGGGTAATTCGGGCCAAATTTGGACCAAATGTCGAAAGTTCTTCAATTTCATGAAATTTTGAATGAATTACATATGAATGGTGCTGATTTCAAATGTGACAGTCATTTTGTCAGATTTGACTAAAATTGGACAATTTGGGCCACATTTCTAATTACCAAATTAATGACTTTTTGTTAAGTCATTGCTATCTAGTAAGGGAAATTAAATATGAAACACTTATGACCTTCCCAAGAAAGTTTCAGTACTAGTCTTTCGATGGGATTATTATATGCCTAATACAATTTAATGTGACGTAACTTATGTATTCTTTATGCAAGCTTGATTGAAACATAAACTGTATGAATTGTTTATCAGTTTTAAAAGTTGATTTAGGTAGGGTAAAAAATTTATCTGAAAAAGATCAAGATTTGAAATTTTAGGGCAATACAAGTATTAACAAAATTGATGGTTTTGACATCTATGGATAATCATATTTCTAAAGAAAAAGCTAAAAAGGATAATGGCTATAAAAAGTATTTACGTACCTGTGAGTTTGTTTATGTTCTAAAAAAGTTAACCTTTACATATAATGTACATGGTTATACTTCTTTAGCTAGAATGTACATGGTTATACTTCTTTACCTAGAATGGTTATGTTTCTTTAGCTAGAATGTACATGGTTATATTTCTTTGTCGTATCTTATGTCTCCTTCCCATTGAATTTTCCTTCCGATTCTGGTGATTGTTGAAGTCAGACACCGTTTAAGAAAAGTCGATTTTTCAAAACTCGGAATATGTGAACATTAACAAGTTTCAAACAACGTCTAATCTAATCTTGCAAAATGACATTTATTAGAAAAGGAAGAAATAGTTTAAAAGAATTTGCATGAATTTTAATTGATGTGTAATTAATTGTTCAGGGGCATTCAACCCAAATTTTCGTATCTTAAAAAAATCTACAAACTTGGACTATTTGCTACATTTCCATTGCCTGACAACTTCTTGTACATTTCAATCCATAAAAAGAATTCGTCTTGATTTGCTTGGGGCTGCTTTATTGATACGGGAAACAAAAGAAGAACTGGATTCAGATCAATCTCCTGAAAATACTTTTCAAATATTAGAATCTGACGTCTGCCGAAAGTTATGAAAAATTTCATGTCGTTAAAGAGAACGACGAAAGCGATGTTGATGAATGTTTTGATGTTTTTGTATGTGAATGTGAACATATCTTTTGTAACACGCAATCTTTTGTAACATTTTTTAAGCCTAGTTCCCACTGACGAAAATAAGTTCAGCGCTTATTTTCTTATAAATTCCAACAAAACATGTTCTTATCTCATTTTTGATTTTGTAATAAACGCCGCCCTCTAATGAACGCTGCCTTCTGTTAAACGCCACATCCAAAAATTGGAATTTGTAATATACGCCGCGGCGTTTATTAGAGGAAATACGTTAACTGTTTGTTCAGCTGCATGCATAAAACTTTTCCGGATCAAAAGTTTTCACGAGCTCTCGGAGCTGGATCAACTAAAACGAGAAGGTTGAAAGGGAGCTTGTGTTATAGATAACATGGTAAGTCTCGCTCACTGACGTTATTTAAATCAACCCAAACAAATCCTGTCAATTTCTGTACTTGATAAAGTTAGTCATTCTTGCATAAAACGAAGTCAAAAGTGAAGTTGATTATTAATTGCTTCACCAAATCAGGTATCTGTGAACATGTTCCCAATAAGAAATTTATATTACAAATAAGCACTTGGGGAAGTGTGACAAAGTTTTCGTGTCTGATGATCTACATTACGCAGGTATTTTACATGTCGATGTTGAAAATGACGAATTTAAGCGAGATTTTTTGAAGGCATTTGTAAGGGATTCATCAAAGAACTTTTCAAATCAAAGGGCATCGGCGGCATCGAATGGTAACTGCAGCGCAAGCATCAATCTTGGAAGGATTAGGTCACATTTCCACCAATTACAACAAGCGATATAAAGGAAAAGGTAATTTTAATCTGTGGGCAAGTCAGTTCACCTTTTCCAGTAATAACAACATGGACCATTAAATAGACTTGTTCCATACAAATACATCAAAATGGAAAGTTTGCAAGGTTTAAAATACATGCTGCAGAATGAAAATTATCTCCAAAATTTTTGAGATCCCCATGGTCAGCAAATTTATACGAATTTCTTCGTTTTCGTTTTGGGTTATGTTTTACCCTAAGGATTGTAACGAAATTACTAAAACCCCAATATCTTTATTCAGAAGGTTGAACATCAGAAAGATATAATAGAAAGATATATATGTGGATGATAATGTTTGTTTTAACTTTTAAGGATGCTCCTGAGAAGATGTCTAAATGGCAAGAGCATAGTAATTATCATTTTGCAGAAGCTAAAGTTTGTTGTGAATTAGAAAAGTCATTTCTTCAGCCCACCCAAAACATGTAATTGCCTCGATCTCACAGTGAATTAAAGCATTTGTTTGAAATTAGCGGAGTAATAGCGTCCACAAGGTAAATGTTAAACTTAAGAATCACAACCTTTAAAAATCTATCAAAAGTGATTGCAGAATATTTGATAAAATGTGAGATCACAACTAAAAGAATACATTTCAGATACATTAAACACCATAGCTGATTGGGAATCTCGTAATACCAGCTCAGAGCAGAAACTTTGCCCTATATTGTTCAGAACCCTTGACCACCCTCAAATAATCTGTTTGCAAGTTGCGTGTTGCAGCAGATACCAAAATATTATGCTTGATAAACCCGATCCTCAAGACACCAATGGAAGGCAGTAAGATTGATATCAGTCAACCCTTCTGTATGCATTCTCACCATTTCTCTTATGCACGACGATAAGGATAATAAAAATGGAAAAAGTACACCTGCTGTCATTAATAGCACCAGAGCTACTGTGATTACTAGTGTGAAAAGCTAGTGTGAAAGAGCGTTTTGATGCCCGCCTGGGATTTTGCAAGAGGGACGTTGATTCTCAAAAAAAGTTTTGTATCAAAGTGACACTTTTGTCCGATCACGTACTTAGATGTCCGGCAGGATACCTCAGACAATCCGAATATATTTGAATATATATATATATATATTTTGCAGACTTGACAGCAGTAAGCGTGCATACAAAGGACATCGAAATTGGCAGAGGTCAGAAAGCATCATAAATATCTAGTCAGATATACTAAATTCCCGGCCGGGCATTTGAACTACCCGACCAAAACTTTCTTTGAAGATTAATTTTTTAGCAATTCTCAGGCAATCAAGTGATCTATCATTATCAGTGAATGTAGCGATCATTCCCACATAGCTGTAATGACATGAATTGATGTTGTTGCCAACGAAGTTAAAAAGCACACGGTGAAGAAAACGTGATAGAGGGATGGTCGTGCGGCCTTATTCCGTTCGAGATATGATTTTACGCTCATTTCCTCTTACCGACCAGACTGGCTCTATAACGAAGCTCACCACTATGTGAAAGGACCCATGGATGGGATTGGTGACAAAGGACAGTGAAATGTAGTTTTCCGACAAATCAAACTCCAACCCTAACCAATATAATGTAAAATCGTATAAACAAGACTCGAATAATACCAAATCTGTACAATATCAATTCTCAAAACAAAACAAAACAAAAAATAACGAAGATGGCGGCGATGTCACACAACCGCAATTCAGACCCAGTCCTTGTTGAAATTGATGATGTCCATGGGAAATGAAAAAATTCGGCTGAAGATTTTTGCGAGGCGTCCAACCAGTTTTGTCTTTCATCAATTACGGAAACCCTAGAGGAACCAAGCGATATCTACAAACCAGCAATCATACCAGCAACGCTCAAGATCCATAAGTTTATACGCACACCATGAAGGAGAAATATTGATAAACTTTATTAACTAGTTCTTTTAAGACGAATATAAATGTGTTTTTTTTTTGCATCCAAACCACTTACTTTCGATAATAATATTACACCTTAACTATAAGGAGTTAAAAAAACCCCAAAAACTATCGAATCCGTCCGACAGACAAAGGTTGTCGTAGTTAATTTTGTTATGTTCGAATCATATTTAGTGGAGAGTTTTAAAGGTGTTCTTAATGAAAGGTGTTCTTAATGAAAGGTGTTCTTAATGAAAGGTGTTCTTAATGAAAGGTGTTCTTAATGAAAGGTGAATGGATGAAAGGTGAATAATTCAATCATGGTTCCGCCGCTGAGCCGTTTTCTGTGTTAGCTTAAATTATCGAAAATCGGTCCGACAGATTTATTAATGTAAAAACAGGCCCACTGTCAGAGCTATTAAAAATTAGATTTAAATAACTGCACCTTGGCGCTGTGATGGTAATCCACGGTAATCAAATCGCATTAAACCACATAAAACGCTTTTGAGTGACAACATAGCTCCGTGGTTGTAAGAAACAATGAAAAATCTTAATATGGACAGTGGCGGATCTAGAGGTATGTCGAAATTTGTGTAGGAGAGCATTAACATGATTTGTGAATTCAATTTATATTACCAATGGGATTATTTGAACGCTTTTCTTTTATGGTTAGATTGGTAACACTCTCCTACACAAATTTTGACATACCTAGATCCGCCACTGATGGATTTATTTACTGTTCATTTTATTCTGCCTGCTTCATTTTCGAAAGCAGTCATTCGAAATCCTCTAGCTACTTGGCAGAAACATATCGTAAGGAACTCATTGAAAAAGAGAGAAAATGAAAAAAAATGGAAAAAATTTATAATAAAACGTTTTGAGCAGAGGTTGTTTTGAATTCAGATTTCACATTTAATCTTGATTTTAAAGACATTTTATGTTGGATACCCACAAGTACCGTGGCTGATTCGAACAACATGGTTTTCTTTTTAAACCAATAAAAATGATGAAAACTAAAATATGCGGCCGCACGTTTAAAATATGCGGCCGCACGTTTAAAATATGCGGCCGCACGTTTAAATATGCGGCCGCACGTTTAAATATGCGGCCGCACGTTTTAAATATGCGGCCGCACGTTTAAATATGCGGCCGCACGTTTATAATATGCGGCCGCATGATGACAGGATGTTATTTCTGGGCGTTTTCTATTAAACATGGTCTGGAAACTTTACACTACAACTTGATGGCGTATAATTATGAGGTCTGTCGAATTAAAATCTACAGCATCGTCAGCATATTTTAAGTTACAAAATATGGCGTCGTGTGTGAAGGTACGTTGTTGTTGGAGATTGATATTACAAATGTGCTCATACTTGAGCTTCGGTTTGATGTGGAAGTAATACTCCACCAAACTATCTAATACCGTGGACCCACACCAGTTTGTATCAACAACATCCATTGTGAAATGAAATGTATGCTGTAATGTGGTGTTTCAAATAATTTCTATGGACAGGGAGTCAACAACTTGTGAATTCTTTCGACACTTAGATTTACTGACCAGAAAAGATAAAAATATAGACTAGATAAATATATTATTTAAAGCCATCGACGAAATATGCGGCCGCACGTTTCAAATATGCGGCCGCATGTTATAAGGTGCGGCCGCATATTATAAACGTGCGGCCGCATATTTAAACGTGCGGCCGCATATTTAAAACATGCGGCCGCATATTTAAACGTGCGGCCGCATATTTAAAACATGCGGCCGCATATTTAAAACGTGCGGCCGCATATTTAAACGTGCGGCCGCATATTTTAAACGTGCGGCCGCATATTTTAGTTTTTATCATTTTTATTTGTTTAAAAAGAAAACCATGTTGTACGAATCAGCCACGGTACACAAGTGTTATCATCTCTTATCATATTAGTGCACTGTGCCTGCACGTACTCGATTGGAATGTAAGGTAGCAGTATTAAGGCCGGTTTCCATACAGCTGCATTTTACGTTCTAGCGAAAAAAGCTCGGGAGAATTTTTTGTCGGGAGCACAAATTGATTTCCATAACTGTTTTTTCACGAGCAAGCAAAAAATATCAAAACATTCAGAATGGCAGCCTCAAACAGAACAAAGTTACAATTTTTGCACTATTTTAAACTGAACATATTAATTTTATCACTGTCGTCAAAAGAAGAAATAGATAGATAATTCAATGGAAAAAGAAAATGTGAATGAGAAAGCTTTTCTTGGAGAGACGTTCCAAAGGGATATACAATGTTTTAATTTAATACTGTTTGTCCAAGAGTATTTTTTCAAAGCATTCAGAAAGAACCCCATGATTTTCGAGGAATAACTTTTCTGAATTTCACCTTCCATATAGAAATCTTGAATACAGTTGTCCCCCGCTAACTCGACCTCTCGTTATCTCGACACCGGCCTAACTCGACATAATTCCTTCGGTCCCGCCAGATTCGACGTTTTTGACTGGAAATTTCCCCCGCTATCTCGACATTTCTAACTCGACACCCGCCTATCTCGACATAAACATTGCGGTCCCTTGACAAAAAAATCGACATTTTCAAAATTTTAATTGTTGCTATTTCCTTAATTATCGTTCTGAGCTCATTTTCTGTCACCGTCAATCAAAATCCTGTGAATACACCTTTCCCGTAATTGATTGCGCAATATTTTTATCATGCTCTACCTCGTTTTCAATATGCTATACCATGACAACCGAATCTCCCGTGCTCAATCATTAACACTATCACAATCATTACACTAATTGCTCATTACTGAAATGAGTCCCGTGCCATTCTGTTACCATATCAACCTTTGCGAAAACGAGGCGGAGTATGGTAAAAAGTATTGCGCAATCAATTACGGGAAAGGTGTATTTAGGAGATGGGGAAGTGATGCAGGTGGAATGTACACTTCACTTCGTTGGCAAAACAGGATATATAAATATTCTTAGACAGCAGTATCAGGCAATCAATGAACTTTAATTTTTGGAAACTTGTTGTATGATAAAAATATATTCCAAATTAAGAAATATATTAGTTTTTTTCTTCTAGGTACTGTCCGAACCTAATAAAAGCAAAATAATAGGGGTGGTTGGGGCGTTGGACAATTATATTACATTAAAAAATTCCCTCGCTAACTCGACCCCGAGCTAACTCGACATTTTTCCCGGGCCCCGCGCGATGTCGAGTTAGCAGGGGGCAACTGTATTTTGTTTTATTGACGTTCGCATATTAAAAACAAATATGATTGGCTGATATAAAATTTAACAGAAGAGACAGAAAAAGTAGAATGAGTTTAACTTTTACGCCAAACTCAAGAGCAGCTCAAGAGAATTCTAAATCTCTCAGTCAGCGGTAATTTTTATTTCGTGCGCATGCGTCAGCAAAATTTATGGAGGTTTGTAATAGCTGAGAAATTTACACAACAAATTCTTTAAGAACATGAGGGTATTATCAAAGATTATTAGCTATTAATGAAACAGTGAGAGCTAATAACCATTTACGTCATTTCTGATTTTCAAATGCTTATTCCTTCCTCATTCATTCTTTTCTTATATATTTATATTATTTACATAGTTCTTACATCTATATACGGTCTACTGTCTGTAATTTGAACATCGAAAGGACAGAAGGTTAATTTACAAGGAAATGATGGGCGAAGAGTGTACCGCATACATGTATATAAGAACTATGTAAATAATATAAGTAATATAAATATAATAATAATATCCATCTCCATTAACATCGTGTTATACTGTGATAAGAAAAAGGACTGGGAATAGATTGTAGAGAAATATCTAAATGCAAAAGGAAAACAAATTAGTCCAACTGAGTAGCTGATCAGTAAAATATTTCAATAGAAATGGAAAATAAAAGCCATATTTAGTTTTCACTATACTTCACTACTTATTTTTGTTTTCTTATTTTCTTAAGCACATACGTGTCTTTTTCAAGTGTTTATGTATGTAACTCGTCACTGAGCGATTGCTAAAATAAATAAATAAACAATTCCGGAAATACCGTTTAGACGCCGATATTTTGTCAAACTATCGAACCTCGTTCTCTTGTTACTCTCAAATTATAAGTTTTGCTTAACATCGAATTTTTATGGGACAATTTGCGATAATTTCTATCGAATAATCACATGAAAACGAGGCGTAATAGGATAGTTTGGAAAATGTTCGACGTTTAAAAAAAAGTTCGTTAGAGATTTTTGTTTAAACGCTGTGTTAATGTCTTGCTATCAAGTTTTGTCTCGTCCACATGTATACTATCGTTTTATCAATTACATTACTTACTTACTATTTCCATTTTGCAGTAGGAAAATTCTATACAAGTTATAATCTTTAAAAGGAGGCCATGTCTGTTGTCTTAGCCATAACACGTCATCTAAACTGAGGCACAAACCTCATGCTAATCCCACAAGTTTGTTGTCTCATAATAGGGATAGGACTATTAATGGGCTAATGACTCACACGATTATCACTTCCACGGATGATCTGTGGATGTTTTTAAAGAGTGGCTTGTTAATCGTATGAGTGTTTGCTTGGTGATTTTGAATACGATTTGGTTTCGGAAGTTCGCATTTTTGATATTCGTTTTTATATTTCGTTTTCTTGTTGCCGATTGGGGCACAATAACACTATGAATCCTTAACATTACAATTCGATAATTTTTATGAATAAGGAGCTGATTACATGATCCCGGTTAGATAAGTCAAAAGTTGATTAGGAAAGCTATAGTAAAAATACTTATTCTTGAGATTAGAATGACCTTTTTAATTCAAGTATTTTATCTTAGCTCACAACCCATCAGATAAATTACTACACGTTTTTTTTTCTAAATTAAATAATGTATTTTGAGTGAGCCTAGATATTCTTAGATTTGCACAAGAAGTCAGCCTGTAGCGTTCTTAGAGAACATTGTTTTCTGCTAGCAAAAGTATGGTATTGTGTACATGAATTGTATTGCTGCCTTGATGAAAGGTATTGACATCGTGATTAATGTTTATAAGGAAAATTACCCTTAGCAACAAATCTTTGCCAAATTTTTGTTTGGCTATCACGTTTTGAGTCTGTTTCTACACCCTCCTGCCTGGTGTGCGTTTGTTTGATTGGTAAATACATTGCGTCATATTTATTAAACGAGATTGGGTAACTAGAGCAAAATTCGGTGTTTATATATGATTCAAGAATCGTACACTGTACGGGCTATTCTTCATGACATTTTGTGCAGCCTCAACAGATGAATTCCAGATGACGTATAGCAACTCTAACAAAATTATTCTTATAAATTCTTATAAATTAATCGGTTAAATGTCTAATATTGTATGAAAAATACCGTATTAAAACACCTTTAAAAGGTTTGTGTTACTTCCACGAAAATTACATTTTTGTCGTGGTTCAATAGTATGGAGGTTAACGAAATATGTGGCTTCATATTTTGGAGCATGTTAAATGGTACAATTCTTATGTGAATGAGTGAAACATATTGATTTTGCTCATTTCGAATTTAAGAGAGGTCCAGAATATTAAGAAGTGGTACACATTCTGCTTTACTGTTTGCAATATATGGCCCTTGTTGCTATTCACTTTGATAAAATATGCATACGTAATTTTTATATCAAACAGCAAAGAGAAAATATGTCAAATATTACCAACCAAATTGAAATTGACTACTTTGCACTTGCTCTGGCGTTGCTCCTATCGTTAATCACAAGCTTTGTATACTTACGGTGGGTAAGTATTTTACTAATTATTAGGATTAGGAAATTTCTCGTAGCTACCTTTTGAGCCCAAAAATGATCCGACTTCAATTTCGATTAGAAATTGGCTTAAATTTGAAATTTAAAATGTGAACGCGATTTATGGACCAAATTAGATTGGCCACCAGTGAGTGAATCGTGGATTTGTTGATTTCAAGGAATCTTAGAATCAAACCTTGGAAATCAACTAGTAAATTCATAACAAAGGCTTCTTTTTTTATTTTTTCTTTAGAAAAAGAAAATTTAAAAAAAATATTCTTGCTCTTCTCTCCAATAATATAGAGTTGTTCCTCTTACTTGATTGAAATAAGATGGTTCTCTTCAACTCCTAGGAGAAACTTTAAATATTGTGTTGGCCACAAGACGTTAAACTAGATCTAGAAAATTGCAATTTTTCATTAAAACGTCTTTTTAGAAAGTAAAATCGTCTGGAATACTATCATGTCCTGGATTGACACCGTCAGATGAAGAGTGAGATTATTGGCTAAATGTCGAAAATAATAATCATAAATATATAAAATGATTCCACATTTTTAGACTGGGGAATTTGTCCGAAGTGACCAAAGATGGTGGGATTCATCACTTCTTGCTCACCAATCATAAGAAACTTGGACCCATTTTCAGTTTTTACTGGGGAAAAGAACTTGTCGTCAGTTTAGGTTCTCCAGAACTTTTCAAGGACGTTCAAACACTATTTGACAGACCAGGTAGAAATCATAAAAAAAGTGAACATAATTCTTGTAACTTGAATCACTCTGAATAAAGGGATATTTTGTAGAGAATCAATTTTCTGTACTAAAGCCTTTGTTGGGAGAACACAGCATACAATTTACCAACTCCAATTTCGGCCGACGACAGAGAAAAGTACATGATCGGTTTTTCAGTTTTTCAGCTATCAAGTCATATTTTCCCGTGTTTGTAGATGTAAGTAGAATTCTCTCAGTCCTCATATTTAACATAAGGTCGATTGTTCAAACAAATCCAAAGTTTTATCTTACGCATTTGCATTATACTGACAACGTTGTTCTTTGCTATTAGGTTGGTAAGCAACTAGTTGCAAAATGGTCGACTATTGCCGAAGGAGAGTATATCCCTCTACGTGAGCATATGTTTTCCATTCTAATAAAGTCTGTGATCAAGATCACTTTTTCAACCGAAGATATGCAAGGAGATGAAGACATCGATGAATTTATATCTTGCTATGACTTGGTGGGTCAATTTTGTTGCTCCATATAAATGCTGCAATCAAAACCCGTATCTACAATCACAATACATAATATAATTGCATTGATTGGTGCTTTTGCAACATCTTCGTCAAAGCATAATTCCCTTTTTTATATTTCGTGTAATTAAAAGCAGTTTATCCTTAATTGGTGTTGTTGTTTCAGTGTTGGAAAGAAATTGAAACTCGTATTAGTGGTGATCTTCCAGAACCTGGTAGCGAAAGAGAGAAGCAGTTTTTGAAAGGTATTTCAGTTTTTCCTTCAACACCTATTAAGATTTTCAGTTCCTGGTTTTGGCAACTTTTAACCCCTCCGAATTGTAGACTTAATACTCTTTTGCACTCTTTTGTATATGCAGCTGCTCATTTTAAGGTAAAACTTCGTGAACAAGGATGTTAAACACGGCGAACGTACTTAATTTCAAAATATAGGGCTGCACAAAATAAACAAGCAACTTCATAAAATCTTGTTATGAGAACCACTTTGTCCAAATCAACTACAAAGAATTACAAATTGTTTTCTGCAAATAGTAGGCAAACTGGAGTTTATGTGATACATACAAGTTGAAAAATTTATTTTCATAGATACTTGTAATTTTATGATTTCAAACTGGAGGTTCAGTGAACATTAATGATCGATTCGCTTGCGCAATTGGTTTAT
This sequence comes from Turritopsis dohrnii, assembly GCA_027922465.2. NCBI lineage: Eukaryota > Metazoa > Cnidaria > Hydrozoa > Anthoathecata > Oceaniidae > Turritopsis > Turritopsis dohrnii. The sequence continues at coordinate 163,756 of BQMF02000353.1, read as the reverse complement.
TTGTTAACTGCTCCTAGTTCAGAGTTGTTCAATGACTTCCAGATACGAGAATTTGATAAAGCATTTCTTTGATTTCTGTCGGTCTGCATCTCGAGATAACATTCTTTCCTTACTGGAGTATGTATCATCTTTATAATCAATTTCTTCAGCAAGGGATCGCTTCCGAGAGAAGATCCGAAATGCTGTGCACCGACGTCAACAAATGAAAAAACCGTCATCGCAGTCATTTGTTGATTTGTTATTGTTAGATAATGATTTGGGTCTTGATGTAGATCAGGTATATTCCCATGGAAACAGATCATCACTATGCAAGCTGTCCCTTTTGCTTATACCAAAAAATATCTTTAATACTATCTTGCTCATAGATTGTTGATACCGTGTTAACATATTTCATTGGTGGTTTTCATACTACGGGAAATTGTAAGTAATGTTATTGTTAGAGGTGGATCCCGACTAAACGTTTACGAAAATCTAATACATACTGATGGTTTTTAAGTGCTGACTTGGTTCATCTATTTTGTCTGCAACAACCCTGCCGTTAAGAAAAAACTGATCGATGAAATGGATGAAGTGGTTGGTCTTGGTGAAATAACATATGATCATATGGAAAAATTGAAGTAAGTCATTGATCTAAGATTCAGACTGCAGTTCGACGATCGTTCTCAATTTCATTTTGTTTCAGATACACGAAGATGGTGATTAATGAAACGTTTCGGTGCACTTTGCTAGCACCATATGTTGCCAGATATTCTGAAACAGATATCCTGGTGGGAGGGCACATCATACCAAAACAAGTAAGCTATCAATTTGTGTTAAGGATAGTCCATACCCTCCGAGGTGAATTTTTTTGAAAAAAATTTTTTTTCAATATTTCCTTTCAATTTTTTATTTAAAAACAGATTCTGCAATCAGAATTTTAAAATTCCAAATAATTATGGAGTTATTAGCAAAAACCAAAAGGCAAAAAAAATCTTTGTTTATACAAGTAATTAATCTTTCGGTGAAATAAAAGAGAATATACGCACATGCATGACGCCATACATACTTTTTCGGCTTTGTTTACTTTTCGTATTCAATATTTTGCTTTATTATCGTTAAAAATAAACCCAGGTGGTTTTCTTTATAATTATACACACTATCATTATTCAATGAGATAGTTTTCTACCTTTTTAACTTTTCATACATTCCAACATCTCACATTCACAATAGAATTTGATCGCTATTCAATTTTGTTTACACAAGTGATGGAAGAAGAAAAAATCTTTAAATGTGATTTTCTCTGAAAGTAATTTTAGCTTGATGACCAACATTTAAAGAGTTCCAACTCCCCTTGTGAACGAGATATAACCATGCGGGTTTTTTCATATTGTTCAGTTGGCCTTTGCGCAAAAAGTTTGCCACATATTTTGAAAAGAATCAAAATTCACCCCGTGAGGGAGAATTGAAGTTAAAGAATCAACGTTTTTATAGGGTCATGAACAAAAAGCTTTATATTTTTGGAAGTAATGAGTTTTAAAAAAAACTGTGGCAAACGTTTTTCGACAAATGATCATGGATTTCAAAAGTGCAATTTGTTTGAAAAAAAGTGTAATGGAGGGGAGTTGGAACTTTTTAATTCTAAATTTTACTTTTTTTCTTCTAATTCCTGTCCTTTTTATTTTTGATAAACAAAATATGGATCATTAGACAGATAATTAAATAAGGATTCAGAAAATATATACTTTTGATAAGAAAAAATCAACACATTTCAAATTATCAGGGAAAAACTGAAATCATGCTTAGGAGGTATGGACTATCCTTAAGTTTTGAATTTGCTGTTTTGGTTGTATATTCCGCTGCCATATTTTTGTTACTATTAAAACTTGAATTTGTTTTTTTCTTACAGACACCAATTATAATGGCCATAGGAGTAGTATTGCAAGATGAACAGATATATCCCCAACCGAAAAAGTTTGTTTGCTTTTTAATTCATTTATTTTATGAAATCCTGAATGTTTAACTACTTTCGCGGGCAGAAACTTTCGCAGGCAGAAATTTTCGCCTGTCAACGAAATTTATGGAATAAAGTTTCGCGTTTTGCAGATTTTGGAACAAATTTCGCAGAGAAAACTTTCGTGAATCGAAGAAAAAGTTTTGCGTGAAAAAACTTGAATGAGCATTAAAAAAAAACAATCGAAATTTTTATATTTTTTAAAATTTTCTTTCTTTGTTTAAAGTAAAAGTAAAAAAACTATAACTAATTTCCTTCAACTTCCGACTCAGCATCGGTTTCGTCATCGTTTTCTCCATCTTCACAAATGTACAGCTGAAGTTTACTACCACATAGCAAACATAGCATTTTTTTCGCGTGAAAACACTTTCGCGTTTTGCTGTTTTGAAATTTTTAAAGGCATAAATTTTCGCGAAAATGTTTCTGCTCTCAAAATATGATTGAATTCTTTTGAACTGTTTTTCCCTAAACATGTACCTTTAAACGCTTTGTAAAGCTTAGGTCAAACGTGTCCAACATTTCATCCAACATCGATAATTTTCGGTGTTGGATGAAATGTTGGACACGTTTGACCGAAATCAGAATTTAAAAAAGAAGAAAAAAATGTGTTGGATGAAGCAAAAATGTGTTGGATGAAAGTTTGATCTCGATCAAACTTTTCATCCAACAGATTCAGTTTCATCCAACACATTTTTTGTCATTTTTCGTGTTGGATTCGTTTGACCACTTTTTTCATCCAACAATATGTAAAAATGATGTCATTCTATTGCAATCGAATGTCAAATTGGATATCAAAGATTCGAATTTTGATTAAAAAACAAAACAAATCGTAGTTTCGGTGCAAAGATGGCGGACGAAAGCATGACCAGCGATAGCTCAATTGATTCGGTTGATGAGTCAGGGAAAGCCTAGCTCACTCCTTCTTTTGAGCCATTCCCTAGTTTTTCCCCGGCTGGGCCTTTCATCATCAGAATCAATTAATTCTGAAAGAATAACAGGATAAAGCATTTGCATGTCCGTCGCCATCTTGAAATTTTTTCGAATGAGAGAAAAGAGAGAATGAATGAACATAGGTGTTTTGATAACGTGTTGGATGAAATGTTTTATGATCGTTTGACCGGCACAAAATTTCCATCCAACATTTATCCAACAAACGTCCAACAAACGTCCAACACGAAGATCAAATGTTGGATGAAATGTTGGACACGTTTGACCTAAGCTTAAGGGTTTCAAGTTTCGCCTCCTTCTATTGTTTCGTTATTATTACATTTCTTATAAGTTCATAACATTCCCTTGTTAATCCACTGTACATTCGGATAATTTTGCGGGAAATCTTTAAAAGGTTATACTTTATGTATTAGCCTTATATGGCATTTTATCAGAAATTCGTTCGATTAATGTTAAGACCCTACAAAAATTCCAATGCATTTTGTGCAGTGTTTATTTGGAAATCATTTGCATATCCAGGTTTGATCCAGACCATTTCCGCCCAGAGAAAGCCAAAGAGCGCCCACCACTTAGCTTTGAACCGTTTGGATTTGCTGGAAAACGAAAATGTCCTGGCTACCGTCTTGCCTATTACGATTCAATGGTGTTCTTAACCGAAATCTTTCGTAACTTCGATATCAGTATTGTCGAAAGTGAAAAGGTGGAAATGGTACATGCTTTAAATACTCACCCCAAAGGCGAAATTCTGATTACCATTAAACCTCGCAACGCGTGAACCATCATTGAAACAAATTCAAAGAACGAAAGAACTTAACATTTTGATGGATTTTAATTTTCTGATATTTATCATTGAAATGTTTAATTAAATTTAAGTATTTTAAATTAACAAATTTCGATCAGCAAAACTTAGGAATGCAGATAGTCGAACCAACCAGTTGTCATACGGATGGAAAGATGTTTGGATAGAGTTGAATCTCGGAGTGTTTTTAATTGTGTGATACAGTTTTATGGTCCCAGGAACTGTCTCTGTTCTCCCTAAGAAACCATTTGAAGTAACAAAAATTTATTGTGTGATATTCATGTCCAAATATGACTTGCGTTCTGAAGTATGAATAGAATTCATTTTGCAATATTCTCAACATCACTTTAGAAAGCACAAAGTTTCGTAAAAAAAAAATGTTATAACACGACAACCAAAATAGCAACTTTTTTTCAATATCTTCCGACAAACGAAGACTTATTTCTGGTCTCAAAAGTGATGCAATGTTTTTACATTTCGATTGGATTGTTATACAAAACATTCAATGATCCGGTAAGCCGGGAAGAACTGTTTTAATTTTTATCTTCTTTCTCTTTTTTCTTCTTCGATTGGCGGTTTTTCTTTTTTGATATATTGTATATTCCTGTACATTGAATTTCGTTACAGTCTTTTGTACCAAGGCATTGTTCATCATTTTTACTACATAGATCGGTCCAATCACCATCTTTTTCAACAAAAAGACAATGTCGGTTGTTAACTGATAATTTTGTGTTTAAATATTGCGCTTTGTTCCTCACCAATCCATTTCTAAAGCAAAAAGTTTGTAATAATAATAAAGGCGAAAGTTGATCATGTAAGTACGTTGACATTAATAAAATACTGTTGACGCCCGTCATCGTCATCGTCATCTCGAACCTTGAAGGGACCGGCCAAAAAGTTCGAGAAAGGGAAAGTTCGAGTTAGCGAGTGTTCGAGATAACGGGTGCCATTGGTATAAAAGTTCGAGATAACAAAAGCTTCAAAATTGAGACAAACAATCACATGCATGCAAAACGGATGCTTTTTAGCCTATGACTGCTTGAAAAGGAACGGCTAAATAATTCGAAATAGTGAAAGTTCGAGATGACGAACGTCGAGTGTATATCTTTAAGGGCGAGTGTCCTTTCTTGACCTGGTGACCTAGTGTTAAGGGGCTTCCACTTTGATGTGAGAGGTTGAGGTTCAAAACGAAGATTTCATCCTCAATAAACTTTAATGAATTCATTAATAGAAAACCATATAATTTATACTTTGAAACTTCAAGTTTTACGATTCTTCCTTTTTGTGTCGGATTTTCCAATAGCTTTACTGTCTTGTACCATGTCCTATCGAAGTACTCTTTATCTTTCCTCGTATGATGATTGAAGTTCTAAAGAAGCACAATTTGTTTTCTAGTATTTTGAATCAGTGGTACTTTTGAATTTAGGAATATCAATTCTAAGCTTACATTATGAGTGGTCATTCTTGGTGGAAACAGCAAGTTACCAAGGCTTGGAACAATAAGCGTATTTTTGTTGTAAAAATGCTTTTGTGTAACATGGGGATGGGAGCTAATGATGACATCGACATACTTATACAGTTTGTTGAGTAACTTATCTGTTGTCACGTCCGGTATGTTCATAAATTCAATACCCATATGCATGAACAGTATGATAGTTTGTACTTTCTAAAGCAAAAATAAATATCGCATTGTCATTATGCAATGACAATTTCCAAATTAAGCATCAAAGGAGCTTGGTCAATTGATAGCATATACTTTGTTAAAATTATAACTTGAAATATTTTTAAGCGGAAGACTTGTGTGAAGTGCCTTATGAATAAAGCTTTGATTACTTTTTTTAATCGTGTTGCTTCTTCTTTAAACAGCTTTTCGTTAAATACTGCTGGCCCAACTTCTAACCCAACACGTTGATTGTCGTCAACACAGCCTTCACCCACTGCACAGTAAGACAAAAAGCCAATTTTGATCCCTCTTTCGTTTATAATCAGTGGTGTCTATGAACAAATAGCTGTTGTTAGTCATTTTAGTTATACCACAGTGATTCAACACACTCGTCGTATATTCAACAAAGATAAATGATTTTGATAATTTCAGATGTCCTTGCGTTGTACAGGTTGTTTAGTCTGTCATAACAATGTTAAGGGCGTAGTAATGCCCAATTTTTAGTTTGATCAGAATACCTCTTGCTAAAACATGCGACAACTAAACACAGTATGCTTTAAACAAATTTGGCCATTTTTAATTGCTCGTAGAATTTTTTCATTTTTAATATCGACAACACTTCCACGCACTTGCTTTTCAAATTTTCCTTTTCCAACCGATATACCAAAGTGGCTGATGTTTAATTTGTTCAAAACTTGAATGGTTCTTTTAAGAGGTCGAACACCAAAATCTACCATATGATTATTTGCCATGGAAAGGATATCAATGCCAGCATATCTAAGAATAACCACTTGTCATCATTATATGACAGCAAACACAAATAAACTTAAAACTAAAATAAACTTACTTCAGTGCTGGTGCGGCAGAAATGTTGGAGATCATTTTCACTAGTTTATCTTTATCATGTATTTTTTGTGGAGATCGAAGATCTGCAAATGCACTTTCTAAATTCACTATCACATGATCTGCTTCCTTCAACAGCGGCCTAATCTTGGATAAAGACTCGTTGTAGGTGCAGTTACCAATTTTGACGTGATACTCAATTATTCCGGAAAATGTGATATCACCACCAAAAATTAGTTTTACTGTGTCATCCTATGGAGAAAAACAACAACAAAAAAGGATTTATTTGTATAAGGTGTCAACTTAATCGCCCCAATTAAAAGTTATGATAAATATACTTATTAAGAATAAATTCAGAATTGGTCATTAGTTGCAAACTAACTATTTTATCTGGGTGAGTGCGACCTCCGGCAAATTGAGTGCATTTGGAAGTGTTTGTGTGTTTTTGGAAATACTACAAATGCGTAGGAAACACAGATCAATATATCTGTAGTTATGTTTACTAGAGAAGCAAAGGATTTCTCAGTTTAATGTTTTGTGATATATACTGTTGAGCTAGCTAGCTAACTCGCAAGCTGATCTTGTGCTTTATTTTCTGTTGTGTTATTAGACGACCTTAAAAGATAAAGATACTGGTATGTGCTCGCAGTTAATGTAATGCAAACAAATTTTGATTTTCTTTATGATTGCAATAAAGCTGCAAGTTTCAACTCCATTGCTGGACCATTGAATCACGTTATGCTCCAGGAGTGTTTCAAATAAAAAGCGTTCGTAGTTGTCGTCGTGTTACCCAAAAACTCCAATACGATCCTAATTTCCTATCAAATTGTGAATATAACAATCAGTAGTGAATAATGCTTTCAATAATCACACAACAAATAAATCCCATGTAATTAGTTGTAAGAAAGCTTTCATAAGACGATTTACTTCTAGTGATACAAAATAAACCAACAAACACCCTGAGCCAATTGGGAGCCTTTTAACTAATTGCATATATCTGCCAACTTAGACCAACGCTATGCATCTCCGGCAGTCAGTCAACTAGTTGCAAATTGATGGGTAGAGAACCCCTACGTTATGGATGCAGACTCAAAGATTCAAAATTCCTAGTTATGTAGTTACTCAGTTACCTCTGACTCTCAAAATGTATTCGTAACAAGAAATTATAATTAATTCCTTAGTTACCTTAGAAAACACTTGATGGATGAGAAGAAGTATGGAACCAACAACCATGATAAATTCTGTAAAATAAAACCAACACTTGTAAAGATTTGTGAAATGAGGGCAACGCAAATCAACTACCATTTTTCAAAACAACTTTATGACGATTCCTGAAGACATCCACCTTACCATCGTCTATGGCTCTTCATATCTGGAGGCCATTATGAACATCGAAATGTATAAAAATAAAACTTCCAACATTATGTTTCAAGAAGCAAGGTGCGTATATTTACAACAATCCGAACGTTCAAGCACCCAGTGAGGATGCTTTTATTTGATTGGTTTAACCCCTCACGTTCGCATACTTTTTATTTTTTTGTCTATGTCTCTTCATATCTGAAGGCCATTATGAAAACTATCGAAAATGGCCAAATTTACTCTCACCGGCCACGCATATAGCCAACTTGACATGAATTGAAAAAATGATTTCTGAAGTAAAACTTTAATATCCGACCTTTTGCATAAGAAAACATTTCTCTAAAGAGTTGTGTACCTCGAATATCAGATAGACAAACAAATTAAAATGATTGATATTTATCATTTTACATGGTTGGATAGTCTTTGGTTAGTCATTTTATTTGCATGGCTGATTTCAGCAAACCCTCACTAAACATATCTTCATGCTGAGCATGATAAAAAAAAGCCTTTTCCCAGTCTTTGTGGATAAATAAATACATGCTTTTTTGTTGTTGTGTTTTGCCATACTTCATGTATAAGGCTTTATATGTATATGCATGTATAGCATTTACGTTACAAATATCAATATATCTTCTGTTGTTGCTTTTGTTCAAACTTGGTTATCTCTCCAAAAGTTTCTAAAATTTTGTCGATGCCTTTTCGCAAAGCAAAAAGCGTTATTATTATTATTATTATTATTGGTCAGCGCCGTAAAAGGTAGCTGATCTTTCATTTCCCCGTGTCTGTCAGTCCGTCCGTGTGTGTGTTTGTTATGTTGCAGTTCTTCACGCCCCAGTTATACGCCCGTAGTTACTAATTTAAAATTTTTCAGTTAAAATCAGAAAGTTTAAAGCACAACGTTGATTTTCGGAAAATGTATCACTTGTGTGTGACGAAGTAAATATATTACAATACAAAAAAAGTTCTTTTCATTCGAATGAATAAGTAAATTATTTGTTTTAATGCGCCCTCCCTCCCCACCCTTTATTTTAACGTAGTGCATTTTGGGAGCGAAACTTATCAAGAAGAACCAAGAAGTACATTTATGGTTCCTCAGTCGAATTAGGTTTTACAGATGTAAATATAAACAACAGTATAAACTTATATTGAAGTGTATTGAATCAAGACATTAGCAACCACGCTTCCTAATTGGATGGGATAAAAAGTTAAGAAGAAGAAAAAGTCAGGCAAGTTGCAATATATATAGATTATTTATCTCTCATCATGTTACTCAAGTTAGCTATATGAATTCTTTTTCTCCAAAACGTTATGTATATTGAAAGATAAGATGTTAGCTTATACCTTAAGGGAAAACTAGGTGATTCTTACTGAATTATTTATTTTATTGTGTTCTTGTGCTATTAAACACTTTTTTGTAGCTTGATGAAATTTTGAATGAACTAAAAGTTAGCAAGATTTTTATGGCACAAATGTTAAATATTTTAGAAGTTAAATTAGAGAAATTGTTATATAATTAACAGTAGCAATAACGCACATCAGCTCATAAGAAGACAAAGATGAAGAAAATATTACAAAAACACAAACAAAAACGAATATATATACAATTATAATTACATATATATACCTTATTCGTACTTATAAATGCTGGAGAATTTCTTTCAGTAATTGCGGAATTTATTTTTGTAATTTAGCCATGAAATCACGAAAATTTACCCTGCAATTAAAGCTTTTTCCCATTCATAAAGAGGAAGTGAATTGTACTGCGAACCACAGAAATGATAGATCCCGAAACAAGAAGACATAATATTTAACTTTTCAATCTATCTCTATTACATCTATATTATTACTATACATTCAGAACTATACATTTTTTCTTTGGTTCAGGTAAAAATGAGAAGGGATTCTTAAGATTGTATTATAGATATATATAAGAATATTTTTGATATTCTAGATATATAATGAAAATGATGATGAGTATATAAAGGATAAAAGGAAATTTATTTTTTCACGTCTTTGAGTTCAATAAGTTTGTCCCACAAATTCCGAATTATTTTGAGGCTCAATTCGCAAAAATTTGTCACGTAATTAATTCTCCCGCAAACAATTTATACGAATAAGGTAACACATTTTACTTACCCATTTAAATCAGGATAAATATTAATACCTTAAAGGTATTAAATTTCGTGGGTACTTAATTTCGCGTTTGCAAAATTTTTACTTTTCGCGGGTATTTAATTTCGCGATTTTCGGTTTTACGAAAATTTTCAGGGTATTCTAATTCGTGTTTTTTTTTCGATAAAGGGAAACTAAAACAATAACAAACAGCAGAAATAGACTGAAACAGTAAAAAACTTGAATTAACTTGTTTATTTTACTCTCCCCTTCACAAGAATGCATTAGTTCTGCTAAGAATGCATGGGAAAAGCTAAGAAAAATTTTCGAATGCAAAATTTGGCGAATTTAAAATTTCGGGTAGAAAATTTCGCGGGTATTTAATTTCGCGATTTTTGGTTTCGGACATTTTTTCGTGGGTACTTAATTTCACGATTTTTACCCAAAATCGCGAAAATCGCGAAATTTTCTACTCGCGAAATTTAATACCTTTAAGGTATTGATATTTTCATTATCTGTATGGAAACCATCACCAGCGAAATTACCATCCCTTGGTGCAAATTCCTTCCCCATCTAGGAGTGTCTCTCATTAAGACAGGTTACTTTTTTTATTCAGCCTTGTGGAATTTTGAGGGATCATTTTACAAGTGAAAACTTTCATGCCACAAGCTGGAATTGTTTGTATACTTATTGCTGCCTCTGCCCAAAATCTTGCAACTGTGTGTAGTGAACTTGCTACCAGAGAGAAAGATACTTTAAGTGTTATTTGTTGGTAAATTTGATTAACTCATTCAGGCAGCGATATGCCTGATAACCAACGATGACCAGAAATTTTCCCAATTCTGAATGCGAAAAGATTCCGATCAATGAGCTACATCCATACTCATTGGCAGAAATGTCTTTTAGTTTGATTGACAGTATGAGTCATGCAATCAGTTAACAACAGTTGGGTTTGATTTGTGTTCGAAATTAGGAAAATTGACAAATATCAAAAGCACTTTTAGTTGTTGTCATGTTCTACATTTTTGTGCCATTATGAAAAATATTTCAAAGAAAAATTCATATGAATTTCCATGAATTGAATCCTTTGAAACCATGAATTTAACCTTTTTCGGAATGCTAAATTTATTTTATATACTGAGTTTTGTTGACCAATATTGACTCACCTGCAGTGTCTGATCTCAGTGGTGGCCCAATTGTCTGAGACAGTCAAAAATTGGTTCGGGCCACCAAAATTTTTGAAAACCAGTGTTGTAATGGCCTGATTGGACAGGCGAAAAAAGTATTTAAATTGTAAATATGATTTAAGAATTTCCATAACAAGAGAGTTGAGTTTTATAATGCAATTTCAGATCTTTTTTTCTATTTTGTAAGCACTTCTAAGCTTAATGAAATTGTAGAGTGTTATTGATTATTGGGCCATTAAAATTTCCTTCTAGTCACCAAAAATTTTAAAAGCAATATGTCAATGGCCCGGCATGACACCTAGGTAAAATCTTACAATTAGACACTGACCTGCCACCATGAAATTGAGAAATTCAGTAGTAACTATTTTCCCTTCAGGTATATATAATATTAGAGTTAAAATTATGATCCTGTAATTGAAGTTTCTATAAGATCTGAATTTTGTGAAATGGAATAAATTACAATTAATTGGTGCGTTGTGCAGTTATACATAACTTTTACACTTTTGTTTTTAGTAATCAGCAACTGCTTGGCATTGGATCTTCATGTAACCTCATCTGAGGACCACTTAGTTGGTAAAAACGAAAGTTCACCTGCGTGTTTAACCAAACACGCTATCCTGTAAGAACGTAAAGCTGCAAGGTCTAACTTGTAAAACTGAAATTTGAAGCTTAAATAAAACCGAATAAAGTATCAAAGTTGCTGTAGTTTTTCCTGCCCATATGATTTCTGTTCATGCGTATCGTATTACTGTATGTAGTTTATATGCTGTCACAATCTGTCGACTAATAAGGAAAAGGATTTAACTGTTATGGAAACACAAAGTTTTCTTTTATAACGTTTACCTTAAGATTTAGTTAAGGCGACTTCCGTTAGAAAAAATACCAGGTACTAATCCAACTATTTTAGAATGCTAGTCATTTCTTTTGTAAAGTGCTCATGATCTTTAGATTTTTGAGCAGACAGTTCGCGCTGACCTTAAGGCCCAGGGCCTCTTGTTATTCATATTTATACAGGTTAATCCACGTCAGTAATAATATATATACAAGATATATACAAAGGCTACTGGTATCAATGGGGGACCTGTGTAAAAAAAAAAAAAAAAATAAATAAATAATATAATAACAAAAGTCAAAAATTTGCCGAAACATTGCGAGAAAAGTGAGAAAAATGGAAAAATAGTTAAAACCGAAAATGGAGTAATAGAAGTTCAAAAAGAAAACAAATTAGCGAAGATACCAACATAAGAATAAGTTAAAGTTAAAAATGGTAATTATTTACATGTTTTTTGAATAAATTAAAATTAGTTTCCTTCCTAATATGGGAAGGAAGAGAGTTAAAAATAACTGCTCCTTGAAAACAGGACATCTTTCTCCCAGCTTCAGATCGTATTGAAGGGAGACGAAGCAGACAGTTCTTTCCCCTAGTGTTTATCGTGGGGTTAAACATTTTGAATTTCCCATTAGCCTCGATGTGAAGCGATTTAAATACGTCGATCACAATGATCCTTTTTAAACGTGTTGAAAAGGTCGGCCATTTTTTTCTATTATTGACGATGTGTTTGGCTTTATGAATTAGCCACTCAAATTTGGTGCGCCAGGAGTCACTCATGCCACCATAGGCAGGGTAGCAGTAGAATAGCAAGGGCTGAATCATTGATGAGAAAATCTTGTCAGCAACAATTGGTGAGATGTTGTGCCTGACTTTTTTGAGCAACTTGAGTCTCGAACTAATTCTCCTGTACATACGTTGGAGCTGAGAATTCATGTTCAGGTGACTATCGAGAATGACTCCAAGATATTCATAGAAATCAGGCTGGTTGATTTCATTGTTATTGACTGATATTTTGACTAGGGTGTTTCGTGCTCGAGATGCAAATGCTACAAATTCTGTTTTTCCCATTTTCGGGTTAAGTATGAGACCGTTATCTTGTAGCCATCGAAATATGTTGCCAGCGTCAGAGTTTATGGCTTTTTCGATCTCAATTAGTGACTTGTGCGAGAAGTAAATCACTGTATCATCAGCATACATTAAGACATTGCAGTAACTTAGTTGGGTCGGAAGGTCGTTTATTAGGAGTAAGAACAGCAATGGTGTATTGTATAATCAATGTTTGACATCATATTTCTTTCAATAAATGTCGAACTTTCTGCTACGTGGTTATATTTGTTATTTGAGTTATTTTTTACTAACTTCTATATATTAATACTCGATCCTCTGTTTGTCTTTCACGCAAAATGGTAGATGTGGACAGTGAGAATAATAAAACTTCATAATCCCCAACGTAAGCCCTGACCGATTGAAAAAAGTCTTTTCTTTTCATGTTTGCTCATTAAATGATCAAAAAACACCGATGTATTTTTGGTGACCTTGATTTTGAAAAATGTTACGACATTTATTCAACCTCGAACCCAGGGTCTCTTGCCTTTTCGATATACGGATGGCGGCAAAGAAGAAAAAGTAGAAAAAAAGCTCGAATTTTTGTATCGCAAAAATAACCGCTAAAAATTGCGAATTTACTGCCAAAATTAGAACATTAATTAAGTACTCATGATACTCTAAAACCTCCAAAATTAATTTTTATGATTCGAATTTTCTATCAAAAGTTGCAGGCCTTTTTGTTTCAACTGCAGATTATTTTGAGACAGACTTTAGTTGCGACACTGGCAGTACAATAGTTAGTCCATGTCTTCTGAAAATATAAAGAAAGAAACTTCGACTGTGTGATTATTCAGAAAGCCTCAAAATAGTATTTCTTGGGTAAAGATAAATCAGGTCTAGAATAAGTTATTTTAAAAAAACAGTTTTAAACATTGTCCGGGAATAATTTAACCTCTTTTAATTTTATGCTTTGAAATTGCAAGTCATGTTTCAGCTTTTGAGTTAAAGTGCAAGGACACTGATAAACTCAATAAAAAAATGAAAAATTCAACATTAAGCTTATTTTAGTGGATATGTATTTGGAACTACGTATTGACGAATCCTGTTTCAAAAAAGCGCATTTTAGCCTATCGCCAACATTATTTATCCAGTTCTTCTTAATGGAAAATTTGAGAAAAACACTATTAGTCATAACACAAACTTATTGACACTCGCAATTGAAAAGGACCTTTTGACTCCTGATGTTATAAAATATTTCTACTGATGAATTTATTTTCCAGATGGTTAACAATAAAGTCGTGACCGAAATCTACAGAAAGAAAATCCTTAAAAATTTGATGAAAGATCCTTACATTCTTGCTTTATTTTAGAAAATAAGGATCAAAATTAACAAATGATAATGAACAAGAGGTGTGTGTCCTGAAGCTGGTTTAGGCCTGGCGTAATGTGTGAAAAATGTGTGGTAGCCTTTTAACGCGTAAACAATGATAATTTATGCGAGATTTCAGGTTCCCTTATGTCTTTGATAAACTGAAAGAAACTGAAAGGTATAAATTTCGAAGATAGTAACAGGGTCTACCATATTGCGTTTTTTTCATTGTTTGAGTAAATTAGTTCTCAGACAGCCTAGGTGTAAGCAACAAGTGGCTAAGATAAATCTGCCTGTGGTCGGGGTAATGTTAGCACGGAAATTCCCGACGGAAAGGCATCCACTAGGGACGTTTTTCTTCGGGAGTTCGTCTTAACATTTAGTACAAAGTCGGGAAAACTTCGTTGGAAATCAGTAGTTCGAAGAAGAGCCCACTACGACACAGTCTTCTCGCTAGCACATAGTATATTAGGCCACGATGTTACCTGGAAATAACCTGCAACAACGCCGCAACAACGTGCAATCAAGCCTTGCGAGCTATATCTTGACTTTTGGCATGTTGACTAAGTAAATATTTTTTATTGTAAACTGCAGTCAAAAAGCCGCATGTCTTGAAAACAGGATGTGCCAAAACTAGTATGTTGCGCGTTAATGACAGCACGTCTCTTAAAAGACTACCATTATGACTATAGATAAGTGAGATGTCTATGAAAATTGAATAACTTTCAAAATTTGGTCAAAATTTGGCCTAAGCTGAAAATTTGCCAATAAAATCGTTCAAAATTTGAAGATTAGTTGCTGTACAAAGAGGAAGTGGTGAAGGGAGAAACCCACGGTTGTACAAATTTTGAAATCGTGTACAGGGTTTGATATTGTTGTTCTTGTCAATATCATAATTGTTCTTGAATAACAAGCTGTTGACATTAACAGTATAATTTGTTTGTATTTGATCATCATGTCATTAGAAGAAGTTTTTTATTGAAAGGTTCGCAAAGACTGATGTAAGTCTATATTTCTGCAAAATTTTCTCTTCTCAGATGTTATCATCATTCTTTTATACTTTAGTGAATTTCTAGACTTTCTGAACAGTTTTGTTACTTAATGAAGAATCGCTCATAGTTTTTTTCAACCAACGCATAATATTATATACAATTACAAGAAACATACTTTAACGCTTCACGTTGTAATGCTTTTTTGAATAAGAAAGTTTGATAAAATATTGACGTATAAACTGAACTCGCTTAACACGTATAGAATTTTAATGGCATTTTTTTGGCTATGGACAACGCTATTATACACTGATTGGTGTTTATACGTCGCATTTGTGTTGGGCTACTCTTAAAGACTCGTTTTTATGTTGATAGTTACTTGAAAATGTCTCACTAAGACTTCCAGTTGAACACATTTTACTCATTAACAAGTACCATAGCAACAATGCAACATTTATCAATACGAGGCAGATATGGATCAACTGAAATGTGACATATGAATTCATATTCGGGAGACGTGTTTTTCCAATTGACTTAATGTTTTATAGAGGGCACTTATAAAAGGTTTGCCGACTTATAAACAAACTAAAAACAGTAACGCGTTGTTGAATTATTGATAAATCAGAGTTTCATAAACTTTTGATGAGTTAACATTGATTAATATATTTAAAAAAAAAAATCTTTTTCCTATGTAATGACACATACGTTGCACTTGCAGAATTATTTTTCAAAATGTTTATTTCAGTTGTTTTATGTTAAGGGATGGCAAATCATTTAACGAAAATATCTTTTAATGAACAGTGAAGGACCAATACTGTTAATATGGAGATTAACTTGTTATATCCTGCTGTTTTCAGATTTGTTAAATTTACATTTGAGATCTGGTCATGTTAAGTTTAATGCAGAGTTGGATAAAATTTGGGAATCGAGATGCAAAAGAACGAAAGAAGATAATCTTGGGTCTTGTTTTATTGTAGTCGCTATTTTTATCAGGTGTTGTCGGTCCATGACGTCAACGGCAACATGGTCGATGACGTTGCCAAAAAAGCGAAAATATTCAGGGGGTTAGGAAATTAAATCTTTTGTTTAAGATACGTCACCATCTCGTTTGTCGTTACGGATCTTACGAAACTTCGACGAAGACGATGACGTGCAAGATATTCAGTGAACACAACACTTGGATTTCTCCTCTTCGTTTTCAGTTGCGACTACAAAACCCTGCTCTGCATCATTTTTCGTGTAAAACGTGCAAGTCTGGTAGTGATGTTTAAAACTATAACAACTTTTCCCAATAATACTATAGCATAAAAAAAATTCCATTTTTAAGTAATTCCCCATTCACGTCAAAATTAGTTACAAAAACCTTTTTGCAGAGCTGCTTGACATTTTTTTGCTTGTAAACATATTTCGATTGTTTATGTTCCTTTGTTCAAATTAACTTTCAAACCGCAGTGACTACAACATAGTCGTTACTCATAATTGCCAACCTAAACAAGCAGCTACAAACTTAGCTACACATATACAAAATATTCCAGGAATGCAGTTGTGGACCTGGAGGTAAGTCACAACTTGTGTAGGAGAGTGTTAGCAATTTAACCACAAAAGAAAAACGTTCAAATAATCGCATTGATAATATAAATTGAATGCACAAATTATGTTAATACGCTTCTCCACAAGTGGCAACTCCCCTGTAGGCTTTTGAACATATGTCACTCTAGGTTGTCTCTGGTTAAGAAACGTGGATACCATTTTAATATTTCACGTGTTTGAAAAGTTGAATGATATGAGCACCGAAACCACGAAACACGATATGAAGTACATAATCTAAATGATGATTTTGATAACTTGGATTATGTAATGGATATAATCATCATCAGAACTACTTGAGTTGTTGTGTTGGTATTGCAGGTAAATTGCAGTGGTTCTTATCACGTTTTGCTTCGTTTATTTTATGTAAACAATAACTTTCTAGAAGGCTTTACGTGTTGCACTTTGAATAACCTAAAAAGATTTCCTCAATGATTTTCTTTCAAATGTATCTCTTAAATTCATAAATTGTTATGAAATGTAGAAATATCGTTCGTATCCGAAGAGACTGGGTTCGAGATATCTTCTTAAGAGCAAAAACCTCAAATTTCTTAACCATATTGTTAACTTTCATGGCTTCGAAACTTACGTCCTTACATACAGTCAACTGCTAGTTGCAAGTCGACGGGCAGAACAGTCGATTATTGCAGATGGAAGGTCAGGGACTCAATACTTGGTTACTTACTTACAGACGACTAGCGAAAGCTCGAACACTCAATTTATCGAATTCCTCGATAACTCGTGCTTTTTTGTCGATCTCTTAACATGATAATAAGGGTTAATTTCGTTCAATTTTAACACTCGATTTCTGGCTCTATTTTCTCGGTCCTCTGTGAATTCAAGTTTTTGAGAGTAGTTCATTATTATGTGGATCGATTGTTCAAGTAAATATTAGCATTTGATGCGTTGATGTTAAATGTAAATATAGCACACAATTTTTTTACAACGAAAAAGGTGTTATCGCACGAGCAAACAACGTTTTTAATCTAACTGCAAAAAAACACGCTACAAAATTCAAAGTTGATCATCAATCTTACTTAACATCATTATTCAAATTGTCTGAGTATCTATGAAAAAACCATCTGTCGAAATTACATTTAAACTTTATACATAACAGAAAACAAGAATTATGATCAACACGTTATGATCAACACATCATAAAATATTAGGTGCGAAAATTGGAACTTGGTGTACTCGATGAGATTTGAAAAAAGCTTTGGTACTTGTCAGTTATTCCACCATGCCCCGACTCCCAAAATAAAACAAAACAATACTTAGCCTTAGCCCTAACCCTAACCAGGGGGAGAGGAATAACCGGTAAATACCAAAAGCTTTGTTGATCTTTCTGTCTTACTGCTTGGATGACTGCAAATGGTTGATGAATGGCGTCTAGCGAAGCTATTAAGAGATTATCATTTTTTTTTGTAGTTTCTCTTGTTACTTGCTGTAAGAGGTTTCAAATACGTCATTGCGACCACATGTTAGATTGGAAATGTCAGGAACGTGATGAATAGTATCTTGACTATTCTCATACCTTCAATAATGTTTTCCATACTAGAAGGAAATGCTTCTAACTAAAGTCGGATCTCCACTTTATTGGAAAATACAGCTGTGGTTTAGTTTTGAGAAAGGTGATTGACTGATAAAAATTTCCCGGTAAAAATTGTTTCTAGCTTTCGCTTAGTGAAGATCCAGCAAAGATTTGTGTAGCAGGTCCCTATCAGGTAGCAGTCACCTGCTTGAATTTTATAAATGACGGAGTTAAGAGTTGAAACCATCATAATTGATGCTTATGGAATTTCGAACAAGCGCATCAAGTGAAAATAATAGAATATCTGTTGCAATAATGTATATTATCCAATGAAAAAGATCTTAAAGATAATGAACTATAGTACAGTAGAATCCCGATAACTCGAACCAATTCCGAATTCCCCTTCACCAATACTTTCTCATAAAATACCCCCGATAACTCTAACAATCGATAAGTCGAACTATTTTCTCGGTCCCGTGGGGGTTCGAGTTATCGGGATTCTACTGCATATGTAGAGCTGAGGTTTGCACTATGCTGGTGGCAGTAGAAATAGAATGATCCTGAAAGGAGCATCTGTTTATCATTAACAAAGTGCTCAAACAAAGTAAAAAAAAATGATTGGCTCTCTCACAAGAAAACTGCTGACACACTTTTTTCTCGACCTTTTATTGGTTCATTACCTTAAACCTCGTTCCTGTGCATTAGTTATAACGATGACGTATTTATCATAACAATAATGATGTTTATATGTTTAGGTAGAGATATTTATGTGAAGAAAAGGAAGGAAAAATGAAACCGACATTAGGACTAGACGAGGTTAAAAGCCTTGCTTTCTGGCGAGCATGTCTTGCAGAATTTATTGGCTTGCTGTTTTTTGTTCTGATTGTGACGACAGCCGTGTTATCGTGGTCCGATAACGGCGTGGATACGTCGGCAAATATTCTGAAAATTAGCGTGGGTGTCGGTTTAGCCATTACGTGTTTAGTACAGGCGATCGGACACGTCAGTGGAGGTCATCTGAATCCTGCTGTTTCAATTGCCATGATTGCAGTTGGAAAAATCTCCATCATAAAGGGTTTAGTTTATATTGTGGCACAAATGGTTGGAGGTAACATTTTAGTTTTGTATTTGTTTAATCGCTTATTAATCTTGTGATTTTATTACTGAATCACTACACGCCCATATAACCTCTGAATCACTACACGCCCATATGAACTCTGAATCACTACACGCCCATATAACCTCTGAATCACTACACGCCCATATAACCTCTGAATCACTACACGCCCATATGAACTCTCCAAAAAGATTGGTAACTGTGAGAAATTTCTTTTAGGCATTTTTGGTGCAATGTTATCATACGCCCTCACCACAGATGAAACTCGAGAGGGTTTGGGGGTACCCAGTCTTGGGAAGGGTGTGTCAATCGGACAAGGATTTGGTGTTGAATTCTTTTTCACTTTTCTACTTGTCTTCTTCATTTTCTCTATCACTGATGAAAGCAAGACTGTCGATACTTTTGGAGTTGCATTAGGGATAGGAGTGACTGTCCTTGTTGCGCATGTCTCGGCTGTAAGTGTATTTTGCAGAACAAAATGTCTTATTGACGTCCCTTAACATTTCCGCAAAATTTTTCTCCATTTCATTTGTTGACATTAGATTCCACTCACTGGATGCTCCATCAATCCAGCAAGAGCATTTGGTCCTGCGGTGGTCATGAATAACTTCAAAGATCATTGGGTAGGCTTTTTAAGGTTTTTGTTTGTTTGTTTCATTGTTTTTGTTTGGGTTTTTGTTTGTGTAAACATTTTTACAACCTTTTACAACTCCAGAAGTCTGTTGGAATATATACAGTGTTTCGTTTTGTACAATGGATTTACATAGTGGACGCCAAGACTTCAAGTGTCACATAAAAATGGAAGTCTAATGTTTGAGTTTTCAAGGATTAGTAATGAACGTTGGTGACACGTTTTGTCTCATCTTTATAGTTATAAGGTTCTTTCATCAGTCATCAAATGTTTGTTTTTACAAAAGAAATCTCGATCAAGACGTCACAGTGGCGTCGTAGTGACTGTTTCAACCTACTTTTTCTTCTTGTTGTATCCAAGTAAGGGTTCCACAATTTTTTCTTCAGCTATATTGGGTGGCGCCGCTGTTGGCTGGTGTAGCTGCCGCTTTATCATACAGCTTTGTGTTTTATGCAGAAGAACCAAAACCAAAAGAATATGAAGCAGCGAAGCAAAGAAACGAATCAGAAATTCATTTGAAACAACTTTCGTTCTCCAATGAAACAGCTTAAAACACAGCTGGAAATAAAAGTTGGTCTGTGAGCAGCGCATTCTTCCACAGGTGTCAAACTACTACCGAACATTCTTAATAATCTATAGACCACAGACCACGTTTGGACAATACATATTGGGCCTTTCCCACGATATAATACCTGAATTTTTTATCTGTTTATTCTTTCAATCTTTTTTATTCAAAGATTTCCTTTTGCCTATTGTATCTAGAAAGGATACAATCAATTTTGTTTAGAGCGCATTCATTTAACAACTACAGACCATCAAACTGTTCGGCGAAGACTCTTGTAATAGAGTTTGAAAGAGCGAGGAAAATATTGTTTATAAACTCATTAAGCCAAACAAATTTTCCAAGATTCATACCGCGACGTTTTATGGTCTGGAATTGCCAGGGGCAGTTACAGTTTACAGATTACTTTTATTTTATGAATATTGCGAGGTGTTACTCCCCATATAGGATCACGAAAGGATAACCAGTCTGTTAAATATCTATAGCAGGGACGTAGCTTGTCGGGGTGGGTCAGAAAGGTTCAGAGTTTTTCCACGAATTTTTTACCGTTGCATGAGCACGTCCATTACGAAGTTATGTATGATTTTAAAGAATGATTGCCATCGAAATCATGACATCAAAGTTTTAAGCATTGTCTGGTACTGACTGAAATAGTCGAAATGTTTGCCAGAAGATACTTCTGTTTATTTTATATTTTTACTTTCGCAACGGAACACAATTCAAAAGCAGAAACGCATTTTTAACCAATAAGGACTCTCCGTGGCACGCCCTTGACACGCCCCTGTATACTGAGGACTTGAAGTTCTTGACTCGATATTTACTGACAATATGAAATTGTTTGTAATTAGTAATTTTTTCGAGATGATGAAAATTAGAAATCAAGGTTTTGTGTTTTTGTTCAGAGTTTTCAGATGCTCTCTCTCAACCAATCAGATACTTGAATTTGAATGTTTGTTTAGCGAGCTAATAATTTGGGTTAATTTATGAATTCGAAATCTGAACACCTAACACGAATCTTGTATAATTTTCGAAGGTTATTTCGGTGCACAAATCATGAGATATTTTTTAAAATTTCTTGATTAGAAGTTAGTCTGTGATAAGACCTCCACACAGTTACATTTTTGTTTTTCTGTTTTTTAACTAGCTGTTTCTGTTTTTTCCACTGGCTTCGGAAATTTTCTCGACATTTGGTTGGCTTCGTAAAAAAAAAACTTTACCCAATGAGATTGCTGAGAAGATTTTCGCAGAGGTGTTTAGGTTCATAGTATTTGTTTTGTGATGATTCAGAAAAAACTACATAAAAATCACTTTATGTTTTATGTTTAAAGAACAAGCATTGCTGAAATCTACAGTACGCTGTTATTTCGTTGATTTTTTCAGCGATTGTATATCCTAAAGATCTGTTTCGTTAAGGCAAAACAGAAACGAAACGCATTTGGACAGAATGGGGATTTCTTTCAATTTTGTATTCGTTAGGCAGACAAAAATGGTTGAATCAGTATTCCACCAAATAAAATGCATTCTTTTTCTAGACTTAGTTTGATATTATGGATTTTTCAATTTTAAAAAAACTTCCTAACCTGTGGACAGTCTCTAACACGCTCTAACATCGTTGTTATCAATTAGTTTCATTTACTTGTCTATGCCAACTTATGAACTTTGTATTTATGACCAGAGGTATGTTAACAGAAGAGTAGAAGCTTTTACTGTTCAAACATTTCACTGTCCAATGTTATAGTCATTATTCGGTTCCTTTGGATACTTGAAATATGAAATCAGGTAAAGGCTTATATAGCTGGTATCCACAACTACTACGCCTTATGCTTGGCAATATGGCTAATGTGGTTTCTCTAAAGATTTTATCCAAAATAGAAAAGTGACTCGAATATCGTGAATGGAATTTACAGTTTCAATGCTGAATTTAAACTATTCAAGAATTGATGTAAAAATAAAAGTTTTAATTCTTTCATGAATATTAAAGAAAAAAAAACTTGAATTCATAATCTACGTCGATAAGTTCAATATTTGAAAAACTGTCAATCTGTGGCACAGCAAACGTAAAAGAAAACCTACGAAGATTTTCTGTAGGTCTGTTTTTATTATTAAGCGTTCTATTAATTTTCGAACATCTAACGTGATTGGATATTACTCTCATATGGCGGGAAATAAAGATTGACTTTTTTAACAAAACCTAAAGAAATGAAGAAGTTGTTTGCAATCGACAAGAACTATTTAAAATCACCAATCGCTATCCTGAAATACATCGAACTGTTCCTGGTGGTGATCGCTTTCTCGACTGTGTTATCTTTCGATGTCGGAGTAATCTTTTTAAACACAGATTATTCAAAACTGCGATTTTTTACTTTGGTAACATCAGTGGCACTCGTAACTGGCATCGTGGTTCTCCTACTCAACATCTTCAGAATAACACGATACTTGCCTATCCCTTGGTATTGGGTGAATGTCAGTTTAGCTGTTGTGTTTGGTTTATTCATACTTCTGGGCTCTGCATTTGTTGGTAAAGCAGTAACAGAAATGAAGAAGACCACACAACAGCATGTTACCAGTACATCAAAACAAGAATTGATACAATGTGAGATCATTTCCATAAAAGGTCATACATCTTGTGATACGTTGGTAGCTGGTTGTGTGTTTGGTTTCTTCGCAGTTATTGCTTACTTCGTTGAAATAATTCTCAACGTGCAGAAATTAAGGCTCGGAGAATACAGCCATGAAAACCGCTTGGTTGCGCAACAGCCACCACTGGAAAATCTGACAGTTTCATCAGTCATTGCACATTAAAATGCGCATGCGCGTGAAGTTTTTCCATGAAGTTTCGTTTTGTTTATAGAAAATGAATGGCGTAGAAAGGGCAATGAATGGCGTAGAAAGGGCGATGATTGGCGTAGAAAGGGCGATGCAGTAACAGTACTAAGGAACAAGTAACGAAAAGGAAAAGCGACACATTGAAGTTTATTACAAATTTCTTGAACTCCTTCTGAAGAGATGTTAGTTGTTAAACCTTCGATAGTTTTACTGATGAATCAACACAGTGATTTGCAAAATATTTGGAATGACTGCGTATTATTATTTAAAAATATCTTCGCGAAGATAAAAACCCTAAATATTTACCTATACAGTCTGCGCTCGATAAGTGGAACCCCCATTAAACCACGAATCGAATGCTCCTCTTATCCGATTTTCGAGAAAATGGGTTACTTACGGGTCGATTCATAAATCGAAAGACCATTATTTCCTCTAACAAACGCTGCGGCGTTTAATAGAAGGCAGCGTTCATCTGAGGGCGGTGTTTATTACAAAATGAAGAATGTTATAAGAACAGGAAAAATGTTTTCTTTTCCTAAACAACTCTACAAAAGTTTGTTTGAAAATGTTTTACACAAACGATACGTTCACACTATACAAAAATGTCGTTCAATTCTTGCAAACGGAAGAATTTGTTGATAGAAAACAAATAAAGTTATTTTTTCTTTAGCCTGTTTTCCTATAAACACCACTTTTCAAGATGCGGCGTTTATTAGAAGGCGGCGTTTATTAGAGGACGGTGTGTATTACAAATGTTGGGCTATAAGTGCAGTGTTTTTATTAGAGAGCTGTGTTTATTAGCGGGATTCATGTTTCATTTACACGAAACTATTTTTCTATAGATTTGTAGGGAATTATATACAACTTAGTAGAGTTGTTCGTGAATTTTTCCCTACAAAATCATTAGAAACTTCACATCAACACTTGAAATAAGCGTGCAAAGTAATGATGTTTCTTTTGATGCAAGAAAAGGCTTTAAATCTCTGAAGTACAGTTTTAGTAGAACAGTTTTCAGTGGCGGATCTAGAGGTATGTCGAAATTTGTGTAGGAGAGTGTTAGCCATCTAACCATAAAAGAAAAGCGTTCAAATAATCCCATTGGTAATATAAATTGAATTCACAAATTATGTTAATGCTCTCCTACACAAATTTCGACATACCTCTAGATCCGCCACTGAGTTTTAAAAAAATTCTCACAAGTAATTGATTTTTTTCGTGTAACAGGCTCGTCAAGCTTACGAATCTCCCTAATAAGAGGAAATACCGTTACGGAAAAAAGAAAGTAGGCTTAACACAACTCATTTTAATCTTTCTTCTCTTTCTATATATATTTGTAGGTTTGCATTTTTTTGTTCGTAGAATTTTAATCTTTTTGCCATTTGAACGCGCAAAGAGGTTCCACTACTTGCCTATAAATATATATAAATATATTTCATTGAACCAAAATAATGGTTCCACTAATTGAAAATTCCACTTATCGAGGTTTCCACTTATCCGACTTAAAATACAGGCATTTGGTAAAGCAAATGCAAGGAGCCGAGAAAATTGGTTCCATTCAGTTATGCGGGGTTCCACTCTGAGCATCAGTTTTTCCACGTTCAGCAAATTTTTATGACCACTTTGTTATCCTTTTCAATACTATAAGTTACTATAAGTTACTATAAAATCTACATAAGAGAAAATATAGAGAAAATATCTCTAATCACATCTCCGTTGTCGCCACAACTTCAAAATATGATTTTTTACGTTGGGTTCAGAGCTTGCAAACATGTTAATGATGTAGCTATCTTATAAAGTTTTACCAATGGTGTCATATGTGGTAGATTCTCTTTTCCAAACAAATTCCACAACGAAAATAAAAGCTTTTGTTTTAACGTCACCGTCTTCGTTAAGCTCCCTTTTTGTGGTTTTAAGGCCGATTTCCATTCAACGCTTATGCCCGCGCGGACGTAGAATTTTCCCAGCGGCCAAACAGCTGCAAATGGAAATCAAAAGACACGACTGGCTGAAATTATCAGCGGACATCGGCGGGTTTAAAAAAAGTTAAAATTTTTTAACTTTATTTTTGCTCGCTGAGCGGACATAACTACGCTTATGAATTAGCCAATACGCATGCGTTCTAAGTCACTGAGCGTGGATTACCTACGTCCGCGCGGATATTTTCCTGAATGGAAATTGGCCTTTATACTTTTCACTCACGTTGTTTGTCCCGTTCAAACTTCTTGTTGAAATACTCTTGAGAATAGTTTAACAGTGAACTGTCAATGAACAGAGTTTGAAACGCTTCGTTGTTCCTTAATGATCTATTCTCATATTTACAAATTGTGCATTCTTGTTTCTTTGTGAATGAAAAATTTGTTCACTACTGGGAAGATCAACATGGCAGAGGCGTAGTTAGGGTCAGTCAAAAAAACCTGGAGGAGTTCAACATTGTGATATTTCTTTTCAGTCTTAAGTGGCGATTAGGTTACTTGCACGCTTTCCTTTTCTACCCTAAATGACTTAACTCTCCTCCACAAATTTTGACTGACCTCTGGCTACGCCTCTGCATGGAGTGTCGTATCAGGATCGTTTTCTTCCATTGCGCACTCCAAATTGTTCCCTTTTTGTTAAGCCTTAATTGGTACTACATAAAGGCTTGGTTGAGACCTGACGATTACGACGATTAAAATTTAGTGTAATTGTCGTAATCGTCTAATGTGAACACTTTTGTAATCGTCGTAATCGTCATAAACAAATGCCCGTGTTCAAGCTACGGGAAAATCATTGAAGCTTTAAAAAAAGTGAACATATGTATAGATCCACAATTCTTGAAGAGTCATATAATCCATGGTCACGTTCTCTAAAATAACCTTTCACTCAATGATTCTCTATATACCATACACGTAGAAACAATAAGTGAACAGAATGCCAGCTCAAAAATAGTTTTTGTAATCATGAAAGCGTTTCGTCAAGAAGGAATCCATCGAAAGATGCTTAATAGATTGATGGTGGGAGACGCATAAAAATAAACAGTTAGTCACCCAAATAATTCATGTGTCTAAAATAACTCACACTTATAAAAAAGAAAAAACAGTTCTCTCTCTCTCTCATATAATACAACAGTAGTTCTAAGCAACTGTCAGCCTTCTTCTTCACATTCTTCCCAGGAACGTTACGAAACTCCCGTCCCCAGTCTTTTCAACGCGAGTACTCGAAGAATGTAGTTGGGTCTAAATAACAAAGCAGACATTAACTGCATGCTGGAGTCGTAAACATAATCTTCAGCAATTGCTTGAAGTTCATCTGCCATTTCCAACCAACCAACACCCTTTCTTTAAATTGAAAAGCTTTTATTTCTATGTTTCAACAGAGAAACTAAGTTGGTTAGAAATCGATTTATAAATACAAATACTACACTCTACAAATGTTACGAAAACAAATGAAGTATATTATCCAACTAGATTAAACACACACTGTTGCATTCCAGGCCAGTGTTTTCATTTCTAAAAGTTTGAGAACGTTTAACAAGTATCTCACCTTGCTAAGCCAACGCTGCACTCGATCCAGCTGCATTTCATGAGTAGCTTCAATGTCGGTCAATCGTTTCACCCATTCCTCTGAAAACGACGTAATTTCTTGTTTTAGGTCTGTAATTTCTCCTTTAAATGACTGACGTTGATATTCGATGATGTCGCACGTCGCCCAAATGTTTCTTGTCGGTTCTAAACGAAGGAGTTTGTTTCTCTGCAAACTCTGCCCTAACGATTTACCGCCCAGATATATCAAGACAATTGTCATGGGCGGTTAAACTACCTAGTGACGTCTCAAACATTCAGTAAGAAACCTTCTTCTTTCTTGATTAGAAGAATAAGGCGCAACTATATGCTTGATAACCCGGGGCAAAATTCAAAAACAAAAAAAGATTTTCAAGCATATTCAAAGAAATTATCGAGTGATTTGGTGATATGCTTATTATTTCCAAATCACATTTCGACAAAGCATTGAAGAATTTCACGTGATCGACAGGAACCCAGCAAGCTTGCAGTTCGTCGGAAAGCTTCGATGTAAAACTTGAAAAAAATAACTTGGATAATAGAGTCTAGATCGTGTCATGCATCATGACATGACATTACTTTGTCAAAGTAAAAGCTGTTGCTAGGTAACACTGTTTGTTGGTTTTCAATGTAAGTTACTACAAGAAATGAAGACACAAAAATGGAATCCAAATCTTCTGTAACAAAGCCAATTGTATCGTGAAGTCTGGAAACGAGGTTATATCTATGGACTTTTAAGTAAATTACGTTGTAACAACAATCGCAGCGTTTCAATACATTGCGCCCTTGGCACCCCGTTCTTATTTGGAAACAGCGCGTCATTAGTTGTCTGGTTGAAAGATTTGTATCGATATTCATTGGTCAAGTGACGTTTATCGAATTTCTGTAAAACACTATGTGTTTTGAACTAGTCAGTCCATATTAAAAATGTCAAATTTCATGATATTCCATGGAGAAATTATCATAAAGGGAAGTCAACAATCAGTGAAGCAACAAAATGCATCATACATGAGGTTGGCTGCACTGACTAAAGTAAAACACGTTGTTTAGACAGAAATTTGAGAAAGGTGCGCGTGTCATACTTTGATGTCCATTGGAATGCATCATGTCTTGTATATTTTGCTTCCTTGCATAACGTCTCCAATACAAGAAATCCCAAAGAAATCCCACAAATAACAGCGCCACTAAGAGGATAGATCCACCAATCATTGTGTTTTGAAAAAATGCAGAATCTGCTTCGAAAAGACCAGTCGATCCACTCGAAGAAGAGAGAGTTGCTTTGTTTTCCTAAAACCAAGACGGCACAAATCGATGTTATATTGGATATTACAGGACATACCGTCGACAAATCGGGAAACCTGGAATTTTGAAATGACAAACAAGTGACAGTACTGTTTTATATACTTCAGTGGAATAAAAGTACATATCAAAAAGAAGAAAGACATTCGCACTGACTAACCACATTACGCCATTATGGTATTCGCATTGCATTATGGTATTCGCATTGCAATACGGTATACGTGACGCTCCAAGAACTTCAACAACAAATCGTAAAATGTTCGAATAACGTTATTCTGTTTTGTGAGTAACCTTACTTTAACTTTATTTTTTCTTTTGTTCCTCACTTAACGTTTTATGATTTGTCATGAAAATCCCCTAGAACGTCACATATAATATTACAGATGGACTAAATTGGGTGTCGACAAGTGTCATTTTGATATAAATGTGTGACACAAAACAAGATTGGTTTAAATCACGGCGAACAATCGAAAAGACAAAGAAACAAATAAAAAATACATGCGATGTTTACAAATTTTGATTACCTTCAACGGTTTTACGACACGAGATATGGCGTTATAAATACGCCCCTGCTTTCGTTCCAAATAACTCCGAAATTGAGTTTCTAATGGTTCGGCGTCACGGGACAACACGATGCCATATACAAATACATGTTCTAAGATTTCTTGCAGTTTGTAATCCTGTAGTTGGTCCTGAAACTCTCCAGCAATGTACGTGTCCAGTAGAGCCCCTTGAATTTCTTCGCGTTTCAAGGCTTTGATGATCTCCATCACAGAGTCATAACCTGGATTCAAAACAACTGACATTAATATATGATAGAATTGGTGGCTTTCCTGCGAGATGATCAGCGGAGCTGGTAATTCTGTGAGATCTAATATAGGTTTATTTAAACGGGTGAGATCATAACTATTTTCCGGTCAAACCTTTGGTATTTTTGTTGGGGTTAACTGAGCATAATTTCTCGTTGTATCAGACGAAAATAAAAGATTTTCAACCGTTAAGCATGATCACATCTTTTCAAACTAACACGCTCCTCCACGGATACTATTTGAAATGCATTGTCTTGATATGAAAAAATTAATATACTTGATATTTTAAAATTATTCAATCGTAAATCTAGACCAGAGCTAAGAAAATGAACATGTCAATACGCGGTTAAACGCGACAGCCTTTCAAACCTACCTTTCACATCTGCATTTCTCTTGACACCCAGCCTGAATTCCTCGCTGTTATCTAGCGCACCGACTTTAGTGCCAT
This sequence comes from Turritopsis dohrnii, assembly GCA_027922465.2. Taxonomy (NCBI): domain Eukaryota; kingdom Metazoa; phylum Cnidaria; class Hydrozoa; order Anthoathecata; family Oceaniidae; genus Turritopsis; species Turritopsis dohrnii. The sequence goes on along the minus strand of BQMF02000353.1, from coordinate 134,272 downwards.
ATAGTTTTGCTTCATTTGACAGGCTAGTTGCAGTCAAGACGGTCGTGATGGTAGCTGTGAAAGTTGAAATGATCACCAAGCCGATCAAAATCCATATTATGCCGAAAACACGAGCGAAAAATGATCGTGGTGCTTTGTCTCCATATCTGATATGAACCAGAAAAAAAAAACATCATAGAACATACAACGATAACAACAGCTAAAACAACATTACTGCTCATTTATCTTTCCGAAACACGTCCGTGCACGAAACGATCAGTAGCCGATAATTAGGGAGCATTAAGAAACCGGTTGTTAACGAAGAAGCCTAGCGTTGCACAGAAACACAGATTAAATGCGTTTTTTATATAAGAATACAACCAATAAGAATATGTAGGCTGTAAACAATTTCAATGTCAAAAATATCAAAGCTGAATCCGCTCTGCACTCATACCTAAAATCAAGTGTGTATTTCTAAATGAGGATGCAGTTTGTTTCAGTGAAAGGGTCATATACTTCAGTAGACCACTATAAGAAAGCTTTCACATCCTGACATCGTCATTTAACCTTCTTTCAGAAAAGACTTATGTTTTTTTGTTTTTCAGTATGACGTTTTAATGTCTTTAACTATGTTCTGTTTTGACTAGCGTGGATACGTACCCAACAGTCGTCATGGTGATGAAAGCCCACCAAAATCCCTCCCATGATCCTTCGAGAAATGAATGTGGAAACTCGTTTGGATTGTGCACGGTGTCCTTAAAATGAACAAGAGAAAATGACCGACTAAACTTGCTTTCAAAACAATTGCTGACACGGTGGAAAGCTATCCGTACACAAATCACATTAAAACTACGAAATGATTTTGATAGGTATGAAGTTTGGAATAATAGGTTTTTACGTAGTGTTGACAACTTGGTTTTAACTATAAGTTACTTTAAGAACTCACCAAAAACCAAATAATGACTCCTGAAAGCGAGGCTAACAGTAATGTAATCACAAGAATTGGCCAGGAACCACCCAACGATTCAAGTAATGGATTGTCTTTTCTTTTCATCTCTTTAACAAAGAATGCCACACCAGGAGATTCAACTGAAGAAAAAATAAAGTCGATCTTTAAAAGTCGGTGGTTTAGGAAACAATTAGTTTGAGGTTGTTACGAGGTTTTTTTGTACGTTCCATGCTTATTGGACCACCAATATACGTTTAAACAACATATCGGAGATAATGAAATATTATAAGATCTGACGGTGATAATGAAACATTATAAGATCTGAGGATTGCAATCCCGCTCTTTACGCTGACGTCAGTAATGAGATCCCTCACAATGACAAAATGATCTGTAACAAGCAGTTGACTAATATGAAAATAGTGAATGAACAAGCTAAACAAATCATTGGTAAACAAAAAGATAAACAAATTATTGGTAAACAAAGAGATAAACAAGTGACGGCCTCATAGAAAGATTCAGTTTTCTCACGATTTTCATAAAAGTCCACTATTCGTGGATTACGGTAATTATTTTCTCAAATTTGATGGACATACTTATGGGCAAGAACGGAAATCCACGGAACTTTTCTTGCTCTTTCGAACCATAAAGCGGACAGGCGATGTCGGTTTTGTTTTTTTCCACAGACGCTTCAACATCGGTGGATTTGTTCAAAGGCGGTGGAAACTTGATTTGTGAGCAGTTATTGCAAATGTCGGTCAGCGCCATGGTGAGAATGTCGCGCAATAATCCTGCAGCCGAATCAACGTTATCGCTTGTTTCGATGTAAGGATTTCTTGACCACCACGAGACGACATACTGACCAGTGCAGAACGGAGGCGGAAAGCATCCTAGAGCTGTAAACAGAGACATCAAAATAACCTATTGTTGAACGTTGAACCATTACAAGCATTTTTATTTTAAAAAATCCGTCGACACGGGAGTACTTACATGTTAAATTGCCTTGCTCACATAACACAGTTTCAAGTAGTCATATATGAAGTATTGGATGTTTTCTTAAATTACGCATGCGTACCTCCTGAAATCGTGCGAACGGTTACACAGAACATAGAGCTCACACCGGCACGACTTGACAATAACCATCTTCTCTCTAGTTACGGTCTACTAGTCTCGTCCAATATTTTACGCCATATTTGTGCGAGCGCAAAAATTAAGTTAGAATTTTTAAACATTTTTTTTTTTTTTCATTTCAATCAGCTTAGTACGCATGCGTATTAAACACCACACGTGCTGCTTGTTACTGATTGGAAATCTTACATTAAAGTCTAATGGTCACAAATTGAATGAACACTTTACTGAATACAATCTAGAGGGTATGTTGAAATTCGATTAAAAAATACGTACGGACACATTGATTGACACCATCTCCCTTGAATCCGCGGTCACACTTACATCGATAGCTACCAGGAAGATTTTGACACGAAGCGTTAGCGATACAATCATACGTGTTTTCCAAACATTCGTCAACATCTGAATCAATCAAGAAAAGCTTGTAATAAGTGTTGCTGTCTTTTTAAGAAATGAGGTTTAGTTCAACTGATCAGATAAAGCTTAATGATGATTTTATTGGGAAGGAGGTAGATCTGTGATCTGCCATCTCATGCCAAATCATCTCAGTGTAACCATGATAACTGTCCTTCTTATTCTCTTTTCTATGATTACTTACTCAGTTTCATTACGAGAGTGTTTTTAACTTTCAACAAGAGATTAGATACCTGAACAAAATGTCCCATTTCCTTTCCAGCCAGAGTCACATTTGCAAAGGAAAGATCCCTCAGTGTTCTCACAGTTGGCATTTTGATCACAAGGATAATCGCTTGGATCACTTTCGCATTCATTTATATCTATGGCAACATACATATCAAAATAATTCATACAACCTCTCACGGCAACAGCAGCTCCACTATGGTGACTACTAGAATCACCTTCGTAGCATACAAATAATCACGTTCTCTTCAGACATTTTCAAAAAGATTTCTGATTGGACTACATACCATGACAGAAACCATCTTTCTTTTGAAATCCCCGATGACAGACACATTGAAATGTGCCAGGATAATTGACACAAGAGGAATTTCGGATTTTCAATTCTCCCTCACAAAAGTTTGGACCATTCAGTTCACATTCGTTTATATCTAGACAGAGAAAACATGGAAGAGAACCATTATGGATTTTGTTGACAGATTACCCAAAAACACACCAGCAAAAGAATTTTATAAACAACTGCATTGTCTCAAGAGTTTAGAATCTTTCCATTAATGTTCCCAATAGAAAATTCTTTTGATGACAAGACTTTTCTTCACTGTAATAGAACAGTATTTCCACATACCAACACAAGTGTTTCGAATTTCTTCAAATCCATCGTTACAAACACATTCATAACTTCCATTCGTGTTTTTGCACACAGAATTACTATCACATATTGAAACATTTCTGCATTCATTGACATCTGAAACAGATTATAGCTAAAACAATGAATGCTCATACATGGCAGATCATTGGCTCATAAAGAAGAACTCTTAAAATTTCAATATGTTTGCAAACCTCTAAAGTAAAAGCTTGGGTGTAACTTTACCTGTGCAGTTATACCCATCACCATAGTAACCAGGATTACATTCGCAAAAGTATGAACCAATTGTGTTTGTACAGGATCCATCGGCGTGACAACTTCGTATGGAACTGTTAGCCATTTTCATCCATTCACACTCATTGTCATCTAGGTGAAGATGATAAAATGATGAAAGAAACGTTGTTACAAGAAATCAGTGTTCAATAAGTACAGAAGGAATAAAACACAGAAACTGGATAGTATTGTAAACGAACTTTGACATGACAATTTTGTGTGTTAACACCACTGGTTCACTGATAATTAAAACTGAGGTATACAAGATAAAAATATCAACTATAACATTGAAAGAATGAAAATCGTTTTAAAAGCAAAGATACAATTTTCAAAAGTTATGAAGAACCTATCAAATGCTAAATTATTATCTTTTACCATTTGAGCGAGTTTCACCAAGCATTTGACCACAACAGAACATGAAAATAGTATGATGCCTATTTCAAGTAAAGCAGCAGTTTTACCTGATATGTTAACTGTGGCTAAGTCTGATTCAAATTCAACACCTTTGTCAAACACGCTACAATAGTAATACCCAGATTCTTCTGGAAGACCATCAATTTTAAAACTCTTGCCATTGGATATATTTGATGAAAGCACACTGGAAAACTAAAAATACGAAACATTTAGCCAAAGAAGAATGTTTTTAAAAGAAAGAGAAAAATGTCTCTGAAAGATGAAGATCACTCTGTTGTTCTTCAAACAAACATTACATTGATTATTGGAAAGGGACAAGGTAGTTGATTAAACTATCTATTTAATGACTTACCAAATCAACTCTGTTCCAATGATATATCATGTTACGTTCCTCAACCACAGAGCAAGTGAATTCATTGTATTGGTTTGGTTTTGTGATAAGCTTTGGCAAAGGTTGAATGCTGAATTTAGGGAAACTTTCATCAATTCTTGGTAAAAATGTTTCTAAATACAAAATTTTTATTTAAACATACATCATGGTTGAAAGGTCGTTGAAAGTAATTTTTGACTCATACCAATTTGCAGTACATCAAACTGACTGGCCTGAAGTACTATATAAGAATGGTTTCCACACATGAACTCTATTTGAAGTGTATCATCTTTTCTCATGTACATCCTCTTATTTAGGCTGTATTGGAAGCCAATTTTTGAGTATTGTACTTTCTTTAATGTTTCTCTACCAGTTGATTGGCCATTCACAGTTAACACAGCTGATCTAGAATGAAAATAGAATCAAAACATTGAGAGAATTCCTTTTGTCAATATAATCAAAGACAAAATGCTTATTGTAGCAAAAGAACAAGGGATTTTAACATTTATCAAACTGAAAATGTTTGCGAGTTATAACAAAGCATGTATGCATAAAATATTGTCTTGTTGAAGCATTATAGAACTATTATATCAAGTTGATAATAGTTACCCATTACGTCCAGACTGCTCAATGAATAAATTCACAGCAATAAATATCAGCTCATATTCTTTAGCACGATATATCCAAGAATTGTTTCGATCAAATTTATTTTGCTTATGTTTGATATATTGAAACCATGAGGAAGATAACTTTTGATTGTTTGTATTCATGCAAATCAATATTTTGACTTCTGGTGAAACAGTGAATAACTTTTTCTTGTCATTACCCAAAAACTTGAATGAGCTTCCCAGATGAAAGTCTTTATTGGATTGGTTATCCAATTTGAATTGAGTATTTTCAGGAGCATAAAAGATGGAGTTAACATCAAGAGAACAGTATGAGCACTCAAGGTTGACAAAAACATTTTCGGACTTGTTGTTCTCGAAAAGAATACTGACATTGTACATACTTGGTTCTTCATACCATATTTTATCAACATTTTTTGCAAGCTTTTCAATTTCAACATCCTCCATTTTTATATCACTAATAGTGTCTCTTTTTTGTCTTAAATCTCCCTTTCTGCTAATAGTGATAAATGACATGTAAACACCATCAAGTTTGATTTCTAAACATAATGTAGCATAAAAGACCTTTTTATCAAAATGTGACAGATTTAGGGAAAAGCATAACAATCATTTAATCGATTCTGCTGAAATCAATTTTTGGATCAAATTTTTGGACTTTCACTCACACATTCAAGATTTCAAAGAATTGACTCATTGGATTCTTAAATCTCTTAATTGCTTTTCTTTAAAGTGATTTTGGGATTTCTTAATTACTGAATGAATTAAACAATTGTTACCCTATTTTCCCTAAAACTGTCACAAATGAACTTAAAAATGCACTTTCAAATCAGTGTTAGTTACAATTCTCTTCCTAACTTTTCTGAAGGTAACATACCTGGTTGGCTTTCACCTTTTGTGACATCTACTGGTTTGAAATAGGAAGCTGAGACATTCTTTTGCTGGTCATCTAATACTACCAAACTGATTAATGTCCCGTCTAATGGCTTGAATTGAAGATTTTCTGATAAATTAAGAAAAATCTTTATTGTTTCACTTGGATGGAGTGTGACAACACCAGTCATCTGCAACGAAACTTCATCAAGTGAGATGTCAGTAACTGAAGACTTTAGCTGAGGCCAAATGGCAGAATCTTTTAACATAACTGAAGCTTCTAAAAACGGATGATTAGAATTTCCCTTAATTTTCCCCACCAATGAAATGGAAATCAATGCGGTGAATGTCCTTTCTGCTTTAATTTCATAAAAGAAATCAAAATAAGGGCTATTAGATTTTTGCATCATGGGTAATTTCCAAATTTCACCACCAGTACTGGTTGCACTACCATATCTGTTATGTTCAACCAGCAAATGCTTATCATCAGATTCTGTAATCAATAAAAGAGATATTCGACTCAGCTCACTGACTGACCATTCAATGGCTGATGTGGCTTTTATTTCCACTGTAACAGAGATAGTATCACCAGCTTCAAACTTGTAAACACCAGTTAATGGAATAGTTACTATATTCTGTTTGTCTACATTCTTAATGTACTTGAATAATTGTCTTTTACGAGAATGTGTCACTTTCAAGATCAAAGTAGCCCTGATGTCTGAAGTATACAAATTAACAGCAACATTACAGACAAAGATATAAATGCCATGACTTAAAATTTTGATTTGTCTACCATTACGTATTATTGATGCGAAGAATGTTGTGTCGTCATATTTTTCATTTTGGTTCTCAATAACCAATGTAATAGCTTTTTCTGATGTTGTTTCAGATGAGAAATATTGTGATAATCCTGTGAATAACTCTTGAGTCTTTAAATACTGAATTTCAAGATATGAATTACTTGATATTCTAGCTTTCCCGTTGTTTGATGATTGCAGAGATACACTTATAAAATCATTTACTGAAAGTTTAACTATCAACGGTATGAAACAATTTTCATTGGTTTTTACATAACATGACGATAATATTCTCCACTTGTTCCCATTGGTATTACTATGCAATAAACTAATGTTAATCATCTGCCTGCTGTCTGCAATAATTTTCAACCATGTCAATGTAATTCCATATAATCCACTCCGATGTACTGTTAAAAATGTTCTGTTTGCATTTGGTATTACATTAAAATCGACATTTATCTGACGCATTAAAAGAGGTGTCTCTGATGTATTTGGGATTTCAAGTGAGTAAATGGAAGTTACATGGAATGGTATTCTGTAAAGAGTGATGGTACTTCCATTGATTATCGTAACATTGCCATTGGATTTGAAAAACAGATTTATATTTTCCCTTTCTTTAAGATAGAACACTCCATTAGTGAATGCCTTGATATATCTGTTTTCTTGTTCTTTGTGACATTTCACTTTGAGACTTGCATCAATCAATAAGTAAAACTCTGTATCAATATAATTGAATGTTTCAAATTTAATATTCAAAATAAGGTAATAATAACCAGTTCGTTTGATATGAAATCCTCCATTGAAAAACAAAGTATCATTCTTGTGAGACCAATGTGTTAACTGTTTTACTTCTTGGTCTTTTGAAAGCATAAATTCTCTATTTTCATCCCAATTATAGGTCAATGTATCATTCTTTCCAACACAGTTAGATAGAAATACAAGAGAAAAACTTGAATTACTTGATAAAAATCCTTCTGAATACGTAGATCGAAGCCGAATGGACAATTTAGAATACTTATCCAATGATGCTATTTTCGTTATTGTTAAAGTATCAAATCTGTGCTTCTTAAAATATGTCTTTGAAATATTATGAATTTCAATATTATTGATATAAATAGAAACAGAAATTTCTTCAAAAATATTTACCAAGATAAACTTGCAAATAACTAAGTAGACACCACTCAAGGCAACAACATAATTCCCAGTTGCAGAAGAAAATCCATTGACTAAACCAAATATCAAGTTCCAGTCTGTAATGTATCTGTGGCTAATACTTGACTGAAGGTTTGAAGTTTTCAGTTGTGCAATGACACCAACAAATTGCTGATGAGTACTTAAAAATTGTATGGATAGCCTTGTTTGTGTTGTCAATTTCAGTGCAGATGAGGCATAAATCAATGCACATAATGAGTTCTCACCTTTAACCAAAAGAACATCATTTACTAAAGCACTACTTGTAGGCTGTGAAAAATCATACTTGGATGTATAATTTATATTGTTGTGAAAGAAACTCACAATTATCTGACCAGTGAATTCAGTATTGAAATCAAGATATAACGATAAATGATAAATTCCAGATCGAGGTGCAATAAAGTACTCGTCTTTAATAGCAAAATTTTGGTTAAAAGACCCTTTCACGTTTACAGCATGTTGCCATAAGCCAATTGCTGTCCATTTATTCTTTACATCAAGGTCATTAGCCAAAGGTAGATTAAAACCATTTTCTGGATGTGAAGTTACTAGAATAAGAAACATAATGTTAATAACTCTATTTAAACTAAAAACCCAACAAACATTGTAGAACAGAATAATCAAATTTAGTTTCCAAAGTATTTCCCTTCTTAAACCACGTGCACGCGCAATGTTTATTTCGATATGCTCGCTTGCCTTGCTCTTCATATTAATCGTTCACCTTTTTTTACTCTGTCGCATCGAGGTTATAGTAAACAAAATAAACTTCTCGATTACTTGGCTTTGTCAAACGATTTGGCGCTGATTATGGCGCTGAAAACTAGATGTTCATTGTCTCGAACATCTCATTTGGTCCCTTCGGCATTTCTAATGACTTAGAAATCCGTCCGGTATTTCGAATCTTGAACGGTTTTTCGATCCCTTCTCAGTGCTTTTGGGTGTAATTTCCATCTGCTATCTCGAGTTAAAGGCGTTTGAATGTTTGAAAGAAAAAAACTTTGAAATGATTTTGGAAACATGCCAATTAAGTGAAACAATATTAGGCCATAACGGACACTATTTCATAATGATATTTATACAAAAAATGTTCCCCAGAAAATACGATATCAATTTATTTCTTGCTGCTCAGAAAACATTAAATACAGTTCAGTAAATTTACCCCTTTCAGTATCTACAATATAATGCAAGGGATTTTCCGCTATCTCCAACCTTCGTCATGTCGAACTTATTTCACTTATTTTTATCGAACGCATTTCTCCTCAGGGGCTATGTGCAGTTCTTTATAAAACACACAGAAATTCTAGCGCAGTTGTTTGTCCACACCATTAAATTACTCTGTAAAATTTGTTTTGTTAAAAAATAAAAGTTAGGCTCGGCTCTAATGCTTCTTATATATGTAAATTATCTTCTGGATAATTTCTTGAAAAGACTTTGAGGCCAAAACTAATTGAAAATAGATCTAACAACTGGCGAAATGGTTTAGGCGCTTCGTGTAGTGAAACCCAAAATCTTGCCTATGGGGATTTAAAAGGTTTTTAAATAATATCTTTATATTAATATCTTTATATTAATAGTGAAAATACTTCATTTTCTTTGTTTTAATTGAGCAAACTTTGTTTTAACTTTGTTTTAATTGAGTAAAATCTTAACTTTTTTAACTTTATCGCCAGAAACAAGTACTGATGTTGATTAGATGACTCGACACCCAATAGTTTGACCCTTTCTTCACCAGCTTAAACTGCATTTATAAGCTGTATAAAACACGGCTAATCATGAAGTAATAATCTTTATCGAAAAAAAATGTTATACTTACTTGTTGATATCAGAAACAGAAAAACGACATCTATCAATCTATCCTTCATTTTTTATTTCGTCAGCCTAAAGATTAGCAAAATAAAGAAACAGATGGAAAAAAAACTTTCACGAAATTATTAATATGTCCCCTTAACGACCATCCTTGACGACCAAGTAGACGCAACTTAATTGGTGTTGAAAGTTAATTTTCTTAAGAAGAAAACAATTGGAAAATTGGAAGGTAGGAGAGCGGATATTTTTTCAAAACTATTATGTGTGTTGTTGATTTTGCTCGTTTTTGTACGAACACGCTTCATCTATACAATAACAGCTTCCAGATTCAATTTAATCCCAGACACATGCAACGACTGATCATAGTGTATGGAAAAGTAAGATCTAGAGCTGATGCAAAACTCACAGATGAGATTTTATCTATACAGAGTATAAAAGACGAATGAGCTGATGATCAATGCACATTTAAACTAAATATTGAAAATATTATTTATTTCCAAAAGCAGGGACCGCGGAGCAAAATTTCGTTTGTTGTTTGGGGCTGAATAATTAGGGCCAAGAAAATTTGGCGAAATTTATTGGACTAGAATGGCTGAAACTGTAAAGCCTTAACCAACAAAATAGTTATTGGGCTTATAGCCCACTTAGCCACCCTTAGCCACCCTGCTCCACGGTCCCTGAAAAGTCTTGCAAAGTCACCTGAGGAGAGCAGTAACTTCTTTCGTTCTTTGATAAAACTTCATCTCCTTCCATTTTCCATTTTTATTTTAAGATTATTAAGGGGGGGCAGGCATATCTAATTATACATAATCCACTCCCTCCTTGATGACATTTAAATTTCAACACATATGAGAGACTTTTGAATGCCCTTTAAGAAATCCTTTCATATGTCGTAACCTCTTCGTTTATCACAACCAATCATTTTCGTGTGACATGAAGGAATAATTTGTTATAAACTTCTAATAAATCACATATCTTTCTTGAAATGTCGTGTGTAGGAGAGCCTTACGTGAGTACAAAATGGGTTGGACACCATGAATGTCATAAACACAAATTCAATTCGTTTTTTTGTTATTTTTCTGTCATTGCTATATATATTAGAAACTGTATAAGTTACAACATTCATTATTAATACCTTATTAATCTTATATCCAAGATTTATAATTGATTTCATTCATTTTAATGAACTTGATTTAAGACTCCTGTGAAATCAAACCATAAAAACATGTAAAAGCTGTGGCAAATTGACAAATAACGAGTATACAAGTGTCAGTTATATTCTTGCATGATGGATGAAGATCCTAATATATTTGCAACATTACTTTGTACAAATTCACACTTAGCATGATTAATGCAAATAGTATGATGATCTTGCTAAGTTTGAGATTCTAATGCTAACGAGAGAAGATTGAACTTGAATCAGCATTTTATGACTCACATCCGTTTTAAGATAAATCAAAAGCCAAAAACAACAAACGCAGAGTTAACCACAAAACGTTATATGAATAACGTTATGACGTTAAAAAGAACAAATGAGATGATAATGCAACTTGTTAAAGTAACGTTATCAACAAAAGACTGATGTGATAAACTAACGTTTTGCGGTTTGTTATCAAAACTCCTGGAGTGTCACATATAAAGTATATATAAATATACCCAGTGCTTAATTCTTCTTTTTCCATAAAATACTCTCTTTACAACGACAACAACAACAACAACTTCATAACTTCAGAAAAACCATGACAATCTCTTTAAGAGCAGATAAAGCGAATGAAAACCTCAGCAAAAGTATGGCGCTAGCAAAATACTAGAACTTGAAGAAATGATCAGGTTGTTGGATATTCTTAACTTGGTCGTTTTCAGCTTCGAAATTTATACAAAAGAATTGTGGTACCTCTTTAGGTGTATTAGTCATATTTCTCTCGCTCACTTCCTTCATCTTTCGAACAGAAATTTGTTACTTCTGTCTTGGTTAAATTAGTTACACTGCTGTACACTAATGCCTATTCGTTCAAACGAGAGACTAAGGGAGAATGGAAAAGAACAGGAGACCGTAAAGATAAGCATTATCATATCTTGTTAGATAAAAAAAATATTATATTAATATTTTTTTATTATTTGGATTTTTAGTTGATTGATACAGTTTCATAAATTATCTACTATTTACAAAAAAAGAAAAGAAACAAATTCGCATAACTCTTTTATTGTGGTTAGAATTATTAAACCAGGAACCAAACTAAAGATGTAATGCAATTCATGGCCATTGAAACCGATAAATGCATTCACTGATACGCGGGGTATTCGCAGACAATTTTTTACCCTCGAACTGTGTTAATCATACCTGGAATTCCGTACGACGTATGGTTGTTCTTCGCATGGTCTGGTTACATGTTGAATTACGCTAGAAATAGCTGACTTATTCCAAGTCTCGCCTTTGCGATAGTTTTGTAAATTAAGTGATACATTGAAATGATTTTGTAGTTTCAGAAGCACGATTTTCTTGGCCTAAATTATTTATAAAGTTAAAACGAATAAGAATGCCACGAGGTGAAAATCAGAATGACGGGCCCTCCACCTGCTACATTTTTTGTGGTAAGTTAGGTAAATATTTATGAATATGAATGGAAAAAGCACCTGTGATGGAACAGAATACGATATTTGCATGCATGAGTACATTCTCGTTGGCTCCTATTTTGCTAGAACATGTCATTGAATCTAAGCACGATATCAGAAAGGTTCAAAGACATTTTAGCGTGCTTCATTTCTGAAGCACGATACAGTTCCACAATATAAACACTAAAATATGAAATGTTGAATCATATTAATCAGATTTGTTCAGCCAGATAGAAATGGCAAGCGAAATTGAGCTTGATCTGCAACCTGTAGTTGAGTGGGGACAGAATTGGCTGGTCACATTCAATTCCACAAAAGCCAAACTTCTCTCTGTAAATCATACTAAAGATTCCTTTTTACCGTCAGTTTCCATGAATGGCACCCAGTTGGAAGAAAACAACTCCTTTCGTCTCCTCGGCATCACTTTTTCACAGGACTTCTCCTGGCGTTCCTACATTGAGGCAATTGCTAAGTCAGCCTCAATGAAGGTGGGCTCCCTTCTTCTTTTTACCAACAAAGTTTCATTCCTCGCTCCTCCACTCTCTGGAATTCTTTACCACAGTCTGTTTTTTCTTCAACACTTTAAATGCAACTAACTGCCTCGTACAACCAAGTGTTTGTAGTTCTTTGAGTTTAGTCCGTTAGGTTGGAACATGAATAAATCATACATTTTGATAATTTTAGCTAGCGTTTTCAGTTTCTCTAAATGTTATCTATCAGTTGAAAAATTATGGAGTTTTGTGTATTAATACTACAGAGAGACAGAAAAGAAAGCAAAGCAAGAAGATGTTTAACACAGAAATTCCATTTTTTAGATTCTCAAATTTTTGCAATAAATGAGAATATACTCCTTTCCATTACTTCATGAATTATCCTTCATTGCCGACACCTTCTCACTTCGAGTTTGTCCTTTGACATAAGGGAGCTTAAGCAATCGGAACGGCAACGAAGACGGCGACGTGTTTAAAACAAAAGCTTTGTTTTCTATGTGGAATTTGTTTAGAAAGAGATTCTGCTGCTTATGATACCATTGGGAAGATAATTCCATCATTAACATGTTTGCACAACGTGACAAGTCATGTTTTGAAGTCGTGCTGACAACGGAGACGTGATTATAGAGATAAATCTTTTTCTCTAATGTAGATTTTATAGTAACCTGATAACTTTCCAGTCGATATAAGTTCATCAATTGAATAGTTTCTCTAACAAAAATAATTTATTCATACTTTTATTTGGTAGTAATTATTTATCCTGTTGTTTTTCCTCACGTCGTCGTCTACGTTGCCGTCGCAGTTGCTTAAACTCCCTATAATTACTGATATAATTTCTACTTTCAACTTTCTAACTATTTTCCCCTGAGTGTTTGAGTTTTGGAGAGTGTATTGTGTATTGATGGTCGCATTATTTATCACAATAAAAAAAACTTCGTAAAATCATTTTCCTCTGAGATATGAGATTCGGATTGAATAGTCATCATATTTTTATCATTGTTTGTCACGACAAAAATCTACATTATTTTGAATTGAAATTTTTCACAAGAGATTATTAAATCTGTGATGAAAAGGCCTGGCGCCAACTTAAGGGTGTACTAAAACTAGGTGTCAATAGGCCATTAAGCGTGCGTGTCATTACACTAAGTCTTGTAAAAAAGGCAAAAACGATATTGATATAATTTATGTCATTCCTAGGCAATCATCTTTCGAATTAGACCAACTTTATACATCACTGTGACTTGTTTATTGGCTAATGGCATTTTGAAGAACAGCTTCTTTCAAATTTTGAGTTGCTGAGAGATATCAATTGATTATGAATTTCGAATACAAAATAAGTATATAGCAAAGATCTCATCATGACGAGAAATCACATCAAAGAAATTGAATTTTTCATGAGGTGAGCTATCGTCAGCTGAATGGCAAATTCTTCTTTTTCTGAATTGGTTCCATTCATTATTCCTCACCATGTCAGCGACAATATGCATTTTAAAAAGAAATCTGCTTTCATCATAGAACGCTGTAGCTTCAAGAATGCATTTAAGATCCCTTGAAGTTTGGAAATAAAATGTTCAGTGTAAAGAATGTTTGAATAAATGAGAGTATGAGGCATAGCAACATGTTTTTTTTTTCGTGACAACAAATAAATCTTTCGAGCTAGACGGAATCAATAGGAAGATTTACTTCACAAGTTATAAACGATTTAAAAATGGATATCAAGATTACCTTAATTATCACATTTCTGCATTTAGTGAGAGTTCAAGGTATGATTTTTATCCCATCTTCACAAACTACAGAAAGAAAATTTACAAAAGAAAAGAGAAGAAGAAAATTAATGAAAAAAAAAAAAAAAAAAAATTGAAAAACAGATTTTATAAAATTTTTTGTGAATTTTCATTTTGTGGTTTCGTCTTTTTATTAAGAATGATTTTGTGGGAGACAGGAGACAAAACGAAGGAATATTACAGTATCCAAACATAGTTCTAAAATTTATTTAATAACATCAAAATAATATAAAAACTTTGTTTATTTTTCAGTATCATTTTTAAAAATTCTTATCTTACCTATTTACCTATGCCAATTGTTTTTTTCTGATCTTGCAGTTTTAGTTGTTGTTACTGCATTTATTGGCTACAAAGACATGTTACATAACTTCCCAGTCAAAAGAATAACCAACAGAAAATCAATCCACACTATCAGAATAGATAGCATAACAATTATCATGAAAAATATGACTTTTGGTGTGTTAATATTGAAACTTCACTGTCAGCAAATCGTCAGGTTCATTTCAGCACTAACTTTGACCGGGTTAATTGCAAACACGTCAGGTTATCACTATGCCACCATACTACGCCATTACATGTTCAAGAGAAGGTCGCATACCGGTTATAAACACTTCACAGAAATACTTGAATATCGTGAAATAAATGAAAAAGCACTTACTTTTGTTAACGTTGATAACATGATCTTTCCTGAATGGTTTACCTGAAGTCCTTCTTACTTCGATTCCACATCTTTCAAAAATTTTGATATATAAAACAAACACCGACTCTCTCTTTTTTTACTCTCATGAAAATTCATATTCAAGAAAAATATTCTTGTAAGTAATTATTTAAGGTTCT
Source organism: Turritopsis dohrnii (assembly GCA_027922465.2). Classification (NCBI taxonomy): domain Eukaryota; kingdom Metazoa; phylum Cnidaria; class Hydrozoa; order Anthoathecata; family Oceaniidae; genus Turritopsis; species Turritopsis dohrnii. The sequence goes on along the minus strand of BQMF02000353.1, from coordinate 118,865 downwards.
AACGAAATTATCTGGCGCCAAAAGAAAGCGTTCATTAAGAATAAGAATATATAGAAAAAGAAGATCAAAACGTGAGATGAAGTTTAACGCGGAAATCCATAAAATCGAAGATTACATTTTTAGTATCTTTGTTGTTTTATCCACATTGTTTCCATTCGAAACATCATGCTCATTTTGGACTCGAGTGGAAAGAACAACAATAACAATAGAATTATTCTGAACAGGGCCTATATATTTTTTCACAAATCTTCTAGTTTTTTTCCACATTCTTAAAAGCAGTGAAAAAAACTCAGACCTTTGTAGACCAAACAAGATTTGCGTTTCTTTTTCTTCTTTTTAAAGATGGTCGTTTCATAACATTTGCAGTAATTGTAAGATTTGCTGCTATTCAAAAGGGTCCTTTCAATATATTTAAAGCTGCAGGGAGGCTAAAAATCTGGACTTTGCATCTTAATTGCACAAGGCTTTTCGAATAATAATTTTCCTTTTAATGAACCAGCAAGAAATATCTGCTGCAGAACTGTTTCAATCCACTTCATTGAACTCAGCTCATCCAGGACATTGCTAACCAAAACAACAGCAATCTGACGGAGATAATTTTCCACAAAGTCCTGCTGTTTAGAATGAATATTTAAATCAAGGAACGAGGTAATACTTTCTGTGTTTTTGGGCTTCGATTACTATTTTCAGCACAGTTGATTATAAGGATGTGTGAGATCATCTATGGTATATTAATTAACATACAAGTCGATCATGTTTATGTATCCAATATTCTTCATATCCGACTCGATATGGAAACGAATCGATTCAGTAGGGTCCTTAATTATTGATTACATCTTATTCCAAGCATATATTACAAAAAAGGAGAGGTTGTGTGCAGTTTAAAAAAGACATGTTGAGGATTTCATTTTCAAAAAGGTTCATCCTTTTTTACTCGTTCTAAAATTTAAATTTTTTAGTTTACCTCAAAATTTTTAACATGGGCGTTTAGAGATGTAAATAAGCTTTCCAAAAAGGTATCATACTTGATATAGACATATTCCTATCAAAAGGATTAATTAAAAAACAAAAACACGTTTTTTCCCCTTACTAATTTCCTTCTAGCTTCCATGACCTAGAGCATAAACAAAAATTTCTCAAGAATTTAATTCCATATTTCCCTGTAGTGTTACGTAAGGTTTTTTATAGATATTATTTTCTTCCTTTCTTATGACAGCGCTGAATTAAGTAAAAAAACAGTCTTCTATAAAAACTCAACAATTTTCCAGCCGACAATTCTTATTAACTGCTCAAAAGGAAAAAATATTTCCAAAAGGCAAATTCCAGATTTACTGTCTTTCCTGGGGATTTTAATATATATAACTTTGAATTAAATTTTAAGATCATTGACATAATAGCTTGAACAATATTTTCAAATATTTGATAGTACTACAAAAATCTTGATTTTGCCATACTTTCGTACAATGACATTCATGATTTTTGGACACTTCAAGTACTTAATCTTCATTTTCGAAACTTTTTAAGCTTATAAGGACGGTAACAACAGTAGTCAAGGAAAATTTGTAAAATCTGCATACCGCAAAGCTTCAAATAAACGCCCCCCTTCTTTTGTCCATTTTTCCAAAATTTAAAGAACGCCTCCCTCGAATAAACGCCCCAAAAAAACTTCGAAAAATTTAATAAATGCCCCGGGCGTTTATTCACAGCGGTATATGTAAATTTTTCACAAGAAATTTAACACTCTTTAACTGATCTGATGCAGTTATTATTTGTGAGAAAGTTAGAAACAAAGATAAGAAGCCGATCCAGTCACCTATTGATAAAACAAAATAATTATATCAATGTCATAATCACACCTGTCAAGACATTTCGTTATTTTCTCAGTGCATCACTAAAACCACCATTTACCAAATTCTTCAACATTAAGTGATACCATATAAGTGTACTAAATTGTTTAACAACACCTAAAAAAATATTGAACTTGCTTTCTTCTGATAATACAGATCGTTGCAAAGAATATAACCAGGACTCTATCTTATATGAAACAGTTCTTTCGTTTAAATGAAAAAATAATCTATTTTGATTTATATATATATATACAAAATCTTTTTCATGAATTTCTATTTTCACCATAAAACCTTGTTTCTTAATACTTTTCAGGGAAGGGAAACCCGCATTTAATATTTACTTAGGTTTTCTTAAACAATATTAAAATGAGTTATAAAGATTTTGTCGCTCTGGCTTAATTCACACTGAATAAAAAGTGTTTGTTTTATATAACAAAGGATTGAACATCTTGATAACAAAATCGAATTGGAAAAAATTTTTTTTTAATCTGAACATTAGTTAACTGGCTGGAAAAATCAAAGATGGGAATATGTCACCACCAGGAGATCATCGTGTAAAGAATGAAGTGAGAATTAGAGAGTCTTTTACGCATAAAAACTCTTTTAAAATCTATACGAAGTTGAACTGCTGTCATTTTTTAGTATCCATAATTTTACAGTATGAAGAAAGTAGACAGTTTCGCCAGGTATTTTCGCCATGATGGTGAAGGATCTTCAATCGCCCAAACGTTAAAGAACGGTTTAGTTCTCGTACAATTATACAGCTTTATTTTTGGAAAGATTGTTTTTTGTTAAAACATCATCGGCGCAAACGTAATTGGTATTTTGCGTCGATGGGCACATGATCATTAAAGAATAGTCATTTATCCAAAGATACCTCTGGGATAGCCATTTTATCTTCTTTCCTTGCTCATGCTGACTCACTGCATATTTCTTGGTTAGCATATACATTCCGATTCTCTTTTGTGTGTTCTGACAAACAGCCAAAAACCCGCGACAAATGCTAATCTATGAAACTATAGGCTATTTTCACTAGCTTTTCGTCAGTGTTGACGTCCTTTCACATAGACGGGCTGTTTAGGGATGAAATTTTCCCGCGCGTTACGATTCTATGAATCAGCTCTATAATATTATAATAATAATAAAAAAACTAAAAACCATAAAAATTTAATTGAATAACTTCCCTTTTTTTATAATTTTGAATGTTTGATGAAGAGGAGGAGGAAACTTTCAACTTGATGAGCAAAACAGTTGTGTTACAGGACAGAATGTATTTGTGCTATTGTTGACCAAGGTTCGTTAAAAAGAATGTTCCATGCATTGTAGCTAGTTTTACCGGCGAGATTGCTGGAGGACTTTGTATCTATTATTTTTTCTGTGTCCGTCATTGCGATAGAACGATGGAACTTTTTCAATTGTGATGAGTGACGTATCGTTATTTCGGACAATTTTTTAGAATTTTCTATTTTGTGATTATCGTTGTTCAGTTTTGTTTTGCAAGACTAGAACATAACCAACACATCAACTAATCTTTTCGTTTCGTTGTTTTCGTTGTATTCTTTCTTTCCACTCGTTAATTTAACTGATACAAAATAGTTTTGATCACTGAAAAACACTTTGAATTAGATAATCGACCATGAAAGGTGCGAAGCTTGAGAAAAAACGTGCGCGTTTTCAACAGAGTAGACTGTAGAAAACGAAACTGAAATTAAAGTTTCATAATGGCCGTGTCAAGTGTGAAGGAAGTTAATGTCTGTCCCAAACTAAATCAAATAAAAGGGATTGCAGTAGAATTCTCGATTTGCGATTTGCTGTAATCCCGGACGCGAGAATATTTTTTTTATCATTTTTGTATTCCCATAAGATTTCTTTGAAGATGTCAAAGTTGGTACGAAAAAGTCCCTCTTAATTGAATAATATTACTTTCATTTAGCTTATCCAGAGCATGGAGTAGCATGTACAATAAACGAAAACCATGACTATTCTGGATGGGAGAAATTAGGTGGTTGGAGTGTGGATTCAAGAAAACCAGGACAGTATATTAGTGGTAAATAATACTTATTCGTTAAAAGCCCTAGAACATTGTTCTACTATAGTCTCAAAAAAGAACAGAATTTGGATCTTGTAATTTTTCTTGTTAAACAACCCTGTTTCTGAATTATTCTTTTTCATTTCACTTTGTTCTATGCATGAAAAATAGCTTAGGAACTAACACTTTTTATCCATATTCATTTAGGTCTGTCTCTTGAAAATGACGAAGTTCTTGTGAAAAAACCTGGTTTATACTATGTTTCTATTCACATTTTGCTTGCCAATTTAACTGGGGAAGATGTTATTGTTTCTGTTGTTGCTAACAATGACAGAGAAAATGGTTTAGCATTAAATAGTGCTGCTAAGGTTCAGTATGAATCTGATTTGAGTTTGGCAGGATATTTGCTCTTGTCATCAAGTGATACAATATCAATCTATGGATACTCAACAAATTCATTTAGAGTTTGCAAAAATAGCTTTTTCAGTCTTCGATTTCATGATAATGCAGCATCTGCACCTGGTTTTTCATTTTCTTTGGCAGTTGCCATTGAACTTCCCCCTTCAACTTCTAAAAAGATTATTGGGCCATGGAAAGTTAATGGATACGGACAATTTTCAAGTTCTTCAATATTCCCTGAACAAAAGTTTATTTATCAAGCTCCAATCGAAGGAATATATATGATAACTGCAAATATAATTTTAACATCACTTACAGAACATGTTGGATTGGTTGAAATTGGTGCATTCATAGACAATGAAATAATTGCACACACTAATCATTATCTCTCTGCTACATCTACTATAACAATGACAATCAATGAAATTCTTAGAATTCCTAAGGGTTCTAAAATACATCTTGAAATAAAAACAGAAGGTTCTAGGCTCAATATTCTTGACACTAGCTCGTTTTCATTCATGTTGTTGAGACCAGTTGAAGTCCTAAGTGATGGATTTCATGCTAACCTGAAAAATAGTTATAATTTCACAATTGATAATGAGTATAAAAAGATTTCATCATGGCTACCTGACATCGCAGAAAAACACAATTTCAAAGATTTTTACCAATCGACTATAGTTGATGAGCAGAGCTACAGTTCATCTGTATCAGGTGTATTCTACGTAACAACACATCTTTTGTTTACATTACATGTTGAGAATCGAACTGATGGACAGGATGTTGAAGTTGCATTCTTGGGAGCTGAAAATTTGGTAATACTACAGACAAAAGCTCAAACTCTTTTTCAATTACCTATTAAAGATTCATATTACACTCAATTATTCAGTATAACTCTGGCTGGTAATTTAGAATTGACACCAACAGAACCTATTGCTGTTGGAATCAAAGCAGAAGCTGATTACATAATAATTGAACAGACATCCAGTTTTGGAATCCTAAGAGCCATTTCAACATATCCTGGCACACTTGCTTGTATTACCAGTCCATTATCCATATTGACAACTGAAACTGTTGTCGCTGATTGGACAACTGATGTTATTACTGGCCTCTATGATTTTACAGATAGTGTCGATGCTGTCAGTGGTAGCTTCACTGCTTCTCATAATGGTGTGTACTTGGTTACAACAAATATTGTACTCGATGATGTTGACTTCAGCATTAAGGCATATGCATCAAAAGATAAAAATGTTTTGACTAACGTCTTTTTGGCAAAAGATGGTCATCCATCCCTTAAGTCACCTCTAAACTTTGGTGGTCTCACATTTCTGAAGGAAAAGGACAAACTTTTTTTATTCTTAAATTCAGAGGATGAAGAATGGAAAGTGTTTAGAAGTGCTCTTAGTGTTACGTATGTTAGCTTAAATCCAAATTACTTTCAAGTTAAATTATCCGAAGATGTACCTGTAAGCAGTTCAGAATCTCAGTTGGAATTGCTCCAATGGCAAGAAATTTCAAATACTGAGAGTCTTAGTGGTGGCAAATATGTAGCTCCTTATGATGGTGTTTACTTTACAATCGCAACCGTAATTTTAAGTGATGCTGATTCCAATATTCCTGCTTCTTACTATAAGGCACACCTGAAAGTCAATAATATTCCAGTGAACGGACTATACGCCCAACGTAAAATGTCAACAGACGAATCGCCTGAAACAAGATCATATTATACTTTGTTTTTTTCGGGAGCATTTTATGCATTCAAAGGTAGTACCATTTCATTATCACTAGAATATTCTGGCAATAAAAACTTTAAAGTTCTCGAAGACACACAGTGGGGTGTTCTTTTTGTTCCATCAAGTGAGAAGGAGACAGGTGCATTAGCAACTTTACAATCACAAACAACTTTTCTTGACGAAACCATTGAATGGCAAAATGTTGGGACATGGCGTTTTCGTAGTGTCAAAACAGACGGAACATTTGAATACAGCAAGGCTGCTTCATTTGAACATCCAGACTACATACAAATTGGAAAGGAAGGGATGTATTTGATATCTGCAAATATTGAGGTGAGATATACTCAGTCAACAAGCATTCTAATCAGAATAGCAGTCACTGTAAATGATGAGTATAATGCACGCAATGGAATGATGCAATGTGGTAAATCAAAATTCCCTTCTCAAACATTTCATATTGTGGGAACTATGTATCTGAAAGCAAATGACAAAATTCAAATTCAAATATCATCAGAAGATTTTCAAAATACCTACGTTGATGCAGCTAGTGGGTTTTCCATAGTATTGATACCTGAAGCACAGCAGCCATCATCATTTAGTGTTGGATTGAAGGTAATTTTTGCTAGAAAATCCGAGTTCTCCTTTTTTATCACTTGAGATTTCCAATTTTGAAACTGTTACCTTTTATATTATTTTTCCATCGCTTGAAAATCTGAGTAGAAGCAAGGAATTGTCTCTTTTATAGGATGATGTTCCTGTAGAAATAACACCAGATGTGTCAGAAATCAAGCTAAAAGATTGGAGCTTTCAGGGATCACTTTCAAGTTCAAGTTTTAATCTCAATAGTGGTGAGCTTTTTGTTCCAATGGATGGTTTTTATTTATTATCCGGCTCATTTGATATTGCAGCCAATGGTAAGAGTACGTTAGGAGCAAAACTATCTGTAAAAGTCAATGATGCAATGGTAAAGGAATATACAAGAGAGTTTAGGTAAGGATCTGGAAGTTTTCCATCTGATTAAATAAACAGACCAACAAAATATCGCATACACTTTCAGTTTTTATTTTGGACTACAAGTTTCTTCTTTTCTCCATAGCAATTCAACTAAGACGATCGTTTTCTCCGAAATCATACATCTGAAAGCGTTAGATGTTGTACACTACACGGTATCACCATTATTTGATTCAAAGCAACTTGACATTGATTATCAGCAATACTTAAATAACACTAACCATACAAGTGGCAGTAATAAAACATTAGATCCATATGCTAACTTAAATTTACTTGTCAAAGAGGAACAGTCCTCCTTATCACTGGTGCATTTACAAAATTATGTGCCAAGTACAAGTTCATCGGGTGAGTTCACTATTGACCGAAAAATTGACGAAGTTAATGACAATGCTGATTTATATCCTTGGACACTTCCTCAAAATCCAAATGCAGATGGGAATGGTGAATTCAGTGTAGAGCAAGATGGTGTTTACTTATTGTCAAGTGAAGTTATTGTCAGTAATATCACTGACGCAATCGAAATTTCATTTGTAAAAGATGAAACAGAAATTTGCACTAGCATTCATGACTGCACCGAAACTTGTAAAGTCAATTTAAAAATGAAGTGTCTCACAACTGTAAAGATTGGCGATGCAATCAAAATGACCATATCAAATAAAGCACCTCATATAACTGTACAAGAGAAATCTACAAGAACCATTGATTACATATCAAGTTTGGATGCAGGTTTTAATGTTTTACTTACACAATCCAAAATGTATGGTGGCGCATCTGACTGGTTTGAAATTGGTCCTTGGATAAGTAACCATTCCACTTTTGATGGATTATTCATGAAACATGTGTTTTACTATGAAAATGAAATGATAATACGAACATCTGGTACCTATCAAATCACTGCAAATTTGCTTGTGCAGTTTAACCCTTCTATGTAAGTGTATTATGTTCTAAATAGTTTTCTTTAAAGATAGTGAGAAACTCGTTATTTGGGATTGTTTCATTTTATCTAAATATTATTGTAGGCAAAGACGAAAGAGAAGAAATACTATAAAGTAAGTAATCTTCAGGGTCAAGTGTTGTATAATCTAGAAATTTTTCACTTAGCAAACTGTCCACTGATAAGTCAATCAGTAATTCATCAGATATTTATCTGCTGTTATCGGTATTTTAGTTAGCAATAAACAAATGACACATACATTTCATGTCAACATAACTGAGGACAGTTATGGCAATAAAGAATGACATTAAACAAGCCAATAGTATTATATAAAAAGGAATAAATGTTAAAGATTGGCCAACCTAAGGAAGTCCTTTTGCCTGTCAAGAAGATTCTGTTCTCTTACTTCAAAAAATGTGAGAAGGAGTAAAGCAAGTCAGAAACAATAGGTTTTGATTGTTTTTTAATCATAGTCCACTTATGGAAGTAGCAATATTCATCAATGGTGTTCAAGATTCAAATTTGTATATGAAAGAAGAAGTTGATCCAATAACAAAAACAACCACATTGAATTTAATTGGTAGTGCTTCACTAATGAAATGGAACCACATGAAGCTTAAAGCAAGAAGTCCTGAATTCCACATTCTATCAAAGAGTACCTGGTCAGCTACTCTAATTGGTAATGCTTATGTTATGTTTCAATATTTTTCCTATTTGACTTAATTAAAATGTTTCAATTTAAATGATGTATGTTCAGTTATGGCATACTTACTGTTATCTAATATCAAATAACTTTCTTTAAATAATTTTTAATCTCCATTATCTTGTTCTCATATAGATCCTGCACCTTTTTCAAGGGTAGAAGATTTGGGCCCAGTGGTGGTATCTGAGTTACTACCTAGTTCCATTCAAACCAACATAGTGGGAGATAAAAGAACTTGGGTTTGCCAAGCCTTTGCTGATGAACAGTTCAAGTATAAATGGTTAAAGAATGGTCAAGTTAGTTTCCTTGCAATATCTTTTTTAAAACACACTTATCAACCTATATTGTAACATATTTCGATAAAGGTGCATCTCTGAAAGGCCTTAGAAAAATGTTTGAATATATAACAAATTCACAATCGAAAATATAAATTAGCCTCTCTTGGTAGCTGAAAAATTTTGCTTATCAATTTTTACGATTAATGAGATTCATAAACATTTAATGTTCTTCTTTTCATGAAACACAATGATAAGAAAACTGTCTTGATTCTACTGAATTGTTTTCTATAACTTGTTTCATTTTATCATTGGTATTTTTAGTTATACAAGGAAGACAGTTCTGAAACAAGTCAACTTACATTAAATGGTGCCATTAATGACACTGGCACATATCAATGCACTGCAGAACTTAATAACATTACCTCAACATCAAATGAAGTTGTCATCAAAATAACAGGCAAGTTCAATTTTGTATAACAATGTCCTGGAATTAAGACTGAATCTATTCTCTGAATTATCAAAGTAATACTGTACTAACAATACTGTGTTTTCTTTCAGACATTGATGAATGTGAATTAAAAGTTGATGACTGTTCCACTGATGCTCAATGTGTCAACACACCAGGTTCGTATAAGTGCATTTGTGAAGAAGGAACTACAGGTGATGGAAGAAATTGCACGGGTAAGAAATGATTAGATTCCTATTTAACCAAAGAACTAAATGTGTTATGCATTTCTCAATCCATGCCAGTTAGGTATTAGTAAACGTGATGCTAATGTTACTTTAGCATTTTAACCTACAAAACTTGCTGCATTAAGTAACTTCCCCAAAAATCAGATCTCCCACGATAGATAATAGAGAATGATTTGAATAATTTGTTTTTAACAACTTTATCAATGCAATGAAGTTATATAACCAGCATATATTTTGCTTGTATATTTTGCTCTTGTTGGATTCTTCAATATTTTCTTAGATTTTGATGAATGTTCCATTCCCAATATATGTTTAAACAATTTGTGTATCAATAAACAATGGACCTACTCGTGTGAATGTCATCCTGGCTACTTTGGTGATGACCCTAAACACAAGAACTGTTCTGGTAAGTTTTTTTGTTTGTGTTTTGCTGTTACTGTTTGTCTCAATCAGCTGTATGTCCTGAACTCAACACTTTGTGACAACAATTAAAAATGAGATTTGTGCCATTTTGTTTAAAGACCTGTTGGTTGCAACAAAAAACAACATACTGTGACGTCTCAACCAGGGCGCATTCAAATGATTTAATTTTTTACAACAACTGAATTTAATTCTGCTTTTGCATGTTCAGATATCAATGAATGTGAAGTAGATAAAGTAGTTCTCCATGACTGTAACCAAGAACTGGGCGTCTGTACTAACACCAATGGAAGTTATAACTGCTCATGTATGAAAGGTTATGTTGGTGATGGACGCAACTGTACAGGTGAGCCCATTGATAAGGACATTAAGTCGAGGACATACACAGTGCATCTATGATTTTAACACAACTTGCATCAGTCAAAGGAACATTTTACAGATAAAAAATGTGTTTAAGCTATTTACAATTAGACCTGAAATGGATTGAAACGCAAATGTTCCGTTAATAAGCAGTAGATGGAAGTATGACTAGCTCAATAAGCCGAGTCATAAAACGCCCAAAGAAATTTCTGTCATACCTTAGGGGAAGAAATTTTCGCGGGAATTTAATTTTGCGGTTGATATAAATAATTTTTTTCGCAAAATTTAATTTCGCGGATGGTAAAATTTATTATTGTTTTGGTGGGAATTTAATGCTTATTTTATGGCATTGAGCGTAGGTATTGTTTATTAACAGGGTCAATATATTAGTAAAAACATTAAGGAAACCATTAATTCACCTAGTGTACTTTTTTTAAAGAGACTTAACATATACCCAATGCCTAAAATCAACGATTTCGTTTCAAATGGAATTACGAAGAAATACTGAGGTTTAGTTTTGTAATTTCGTGAATTTAGTTTCGCAGACAGCCAATTTTTAAAAATTTCGCGGGAATTTAATTTCGCGAACAACTAATTTTTGCAAAATCCACGAAAATTTCTTCCCTTCTAAGATAGTAGGAAATTTAAAAACTGAAAGTGTGGTATTTTTTTGATTTCAGATGAAAACGAATGTGAGACTGGCAATTATCATTGTGATCCAAACTCGGTCTGTCAGAATCTGAATGGTACATATGAATGTTTGTGTAATGATGGTTATTATATGGGAGGAGATGGGAAAACGTGTTTAGGTAAAAAATTTTTCTCATTGCAATTTCATTCACAACAAATTAAAAGAATGATTAATCAATGCTGTTAACTATTCCATTGATTTTTACTTTCCCAGTAAGCAAAATGACGTTGGATTAACGTCGGTCTGACGTCGCTTTCCAACGTTGGATGACGATCGTTTAATAGTTGAAATGGAAACATCGAAACAACGTCGGATTGCGACGTCGAAACAACGTCGGAAAATGACGATAAAACGACGAATCCCGACGTCGAAATGACGTTGAAACAACGTTAGATGACCGTGTTACAACCAAAATCAACGTCGGTATGACAACTATATAACGACCAAAACCGACCTATGAGTCATTTTGTCAAATATGAATCCACGTGAGCTTTTATGGTCATAAATGAAAACAGTTTTTTGTTAAACATAATTTATTCAAACATGTATCATATTCGTTAATACAAATTTAGTGTTCACTTTCACTGTCTGAAAGGGTTGGTGTGACGAATCTCCTTTTAGGTAGGGGAGATCCGTCCAAATTCGTTTCGTCATGCGCATGCGATGTTACTTGACATCTTCCACCAGCACCGACGCGGTCAGGAACGTATTTCAAACAGTTGCCTATGATATTCCGCACCATAAGCTCTGTAGCATTGCCGTGCTTTTTCATTACAGCATCTAAGAAAGAAACTTTATTTATGAATTTCAAACGTTTCTTATCTAAGCAAAAGCCTTTCCAGAATCATACCGGCTAATCATACGGAACTTTCTATCCCGGCAAAGCGAAACAAGACGATTATGACGAGGTCCTAGCTTTTATGTAATTGTCACTAAATTTACTTTTCTGATCATATGGAAAATAAAAAAAATCACCCTGGCCCCTAAAAACACTCTTTCCTTCCATTGAATATTCAATCCTTACCGATGACTACCCGGTAAATTCTCGTTTCCGCAAACGCTTTTTTTTCAATCAGGTTCCTCTTCCTGGAACCAACCAAATTGAATTTTGCTTGAAGCGCAACATTCATCAGTCTAAATTTGATAAAAAATCAGGGCATTATTTTACGGACCATTTTTACATTTCAACTTAGTTTGGATTTGAAATGTTTTTTATGAACAACATGTACCAAGTGAAAACTTTAATTTAGCCACATGAACGACATGTACGTTTCTCAAACATGCCCAGACAGCAATCAGTTAAAAATAAATTCGAATTCGAACGATATTTTCATACAACTTAATGGAATGTCTGGTTTACTTCAAAAGAAGAGTAAAGAATAAGAAGTCGAGTAAAGAATACATTTTTCAAGTATGAAATTTTCGTTTATTTTCTAGTTAAATTTCAAGATTGCTGTCTTTCTGTAAATAAATTTTAAAACGAGTTTTCTGCAGAAATGTCTGGATGCAATCAAATTGTAAATCGGATAAATCTGCGCTTAAAAGTTATGAGATTAGTGAGAAAAAACACATTATTGTGTTATAAAGTTATGCTCGGTAAAAATGACAACTGTTGCTATAAAAGATTGATAGAATAAACTGTGAAAAAAGTCAACCCACCTGTTCAATATCTGCCTCACATGGTTCTTTTCATTCGTTCCTCCGAGGCGACTCATCTCCTTTACCTACAAAAGTTGAAATTATTAAGTCATGCAACTTATAATTTATTTAGCACTGCTTGTAACTCATAAACATACCATCTGTTTGAATTTTAAATCATCTTCCAGGATGTTATTAAGCTGATCAAATTCAGCCATTGTCTCGAGAGGCTCCTTGACAATTTTTTCTGTCTTATCACCAACAACTACAGTTTCTTGGGCTTCTTGACTTGTAATTTTTTGCATCAATATCTTTTGGTTATGGGCAATATCTGCCATGAACTTCATTACAGTCTTTTGGAATCCTGAAAACAGTAAACCGTATATTGGTGTCAAAAATAAAAATATATGTCAAATTGAAGTATTTCGAAATTCATGCAGAGGCTAAGGTTGATAAGGAACCATACTTGCTGTTGACATGGGAAATTGATTATTAACAGCAGCTGCTGAGTCTATTCTAGGTGGCATTGGTGAATACTCTTCTGTAGTTGGAATTTCTATAATATTGACAATAGTTGACATGCTTGAGTTGACATGTATTCACATATTTTACTGAGAACTCCATAAGAAAATACTACAAAAAACATCTTAAGATCATGTTTGTAAACTATTAAACTTTCTTTTTTAAACTACTTTATTTATGAACTACTCAAAACCAAGTAACTATATACACTAGTACTAGTCCCCTACCACTCGGATCATCTGTTGATTTTCTCTTTTGAGCTACAGCCTTGCTAGCATTTTTCAATCTGTAGTAAGAGATACAAACACTGGATGCTTACAAACATAAATTGAAAACATATCACACATAGGAAAGAAAACAACACTAACGAAAAACATTCACCTTTCATTATTAAAGTTGCCAAAGACAGGCATTGGCTGTTTTGTCACAGGTTTTGGAATGGTCTTTGTCTTCCTGGGAGCTAAAACCAGATCAGAAATTCCATCAAACTTTGATGATTGGAATAAAATGGCTCAGATTGATTTACCTTAGCACCTAAAACAGAATATTATAAAGAATTACTTGGGGAAAATAAATGGTTTGCATTGCCTTCATTATCACCGCCATTATTACAGCCATCATCATCATCATCATCATCATCATCATCTTCGGCAGTGGTTGTGTGTGTTTCACCAAACTGATCACACAAATCTTTGTCAGCTAAGCATTGAACATTTTAATTAGATTTCATTAGACATTCTCATTAGAAATAGCTTTTAAGAAAAATAATTACCTTCATGTAGTTTCAACTTCTTTAAAGGAAAACAACGCCAAGATAAAGTTGGCTCTTCATGGTTATTAAACGAGCGTTTAACATTCATGTGATTAGGCCAATATATTTTTTTATTTACAATCCAAACAGATGGTACAGTCATTTCGTACTCCACTGTACTCCCATCTTGGGCTGGTTCAAACCAAACTGCTCTACTCCAAGACATTATAATATATAAATCTTAAAGGACTAGAATGGATGAGAGAAGACTAACCAAAATACTGGATAAATGACCAAGATAGAACTAGAAAATGGTAGACAATGGAAACAAAATGGCTGAAAGGGGTGGGGCGAGGCAAAGGTAATACAAGCAAACTGTATAATATGTTAAATTATATAAACATAACTGAAATAACAAAGTCAATCTATCATGGATAAAGCAGCCACAAGCAAGTAGATGTGTGGTAAACAAAATGTCAAAGTGTAATCCAAATATGATAGCTTACTCAAACAAACTTTACTAAATGCAAGAGCACAACTGCTCTGCTTGAAGTGTAATAAGCAACTTACTTAACAACCAAAGTGAGCTATTTATAGTAAAATATAAACTAGACAAAATGGTAGCTACAAATCAAAACAAATGAAGAAACAGGTTATTTAAAAGAATGAAAAACAAAAGAAAGTATAAGATTATTTTGAGCTAACTGCTAAGCACATAAACATAAACTATTTAAAGTGAATACTATGTAACATAGGTATAAGCAAGATACCCTCTTCATCTGGAATGGCAACAAACTTTTTACTAATGTCAGATTTGGCAATAGTGGTGACAATAAACTGACTATTCTTTGGTAAAAAACAGATATTCAGTGCCTTTGATTCAATTGCCACATGAAAAAATGATGATGATCTTTTAAACGAAAACTGGTTCACAACAATTTCCTCATTCACACTTGCGTCAATGACTTCACAGATCTTGTTGTTAGCAAAAAACCAAGAATCTCTTTTATTCGTTCTATTTACACCAATTTTAGTAGGAATTTCTTTGAAAGTAAAACGACTTTCACTTGCTTCCATTTCATCCAATCTTCTTGCAATTTGAGGTAAAACTTGATGAGTTTTCCTAACCATTTTCTTTATTCTCTGCATGAAATTTTCAAAAGGGAAAGCAGATAGCTCTTCTAAGCCACATTGAAAATTTTCAACATCCTGATGTAAATGGATTAATGAATGAACATTGTAGGAAACAAAACAATCACCATATAAATCCGAAGAAACTCCAACAAACCACTTAATGAGATCTTTGGTGAAGTTGAACAAATCCATGTATCCATCATCAGTTGGTCTGTAATAAAGCAAAACTGACATGGAAAGGGTCAGACTAACAAAATGCTCATAGACAGCTTTGGATACCACTCCCTTGAGGACAAAAATCCCGGTATACAGTAAGAACTGTTTGAACTCCGTTGCCTTCCAGCGATTCAAATCTTTCAAAGACCTAGGCTGTCGTGCAAACTCTGATGGAAGCTGATTACGTAAACTGCATAATCTGCTTGACATCAAATTCAACTGACTGTGTGATAACTTTGAAATCCTTGGACCTTCCTTAAGATGAAACAACATCCTTCGGACAACTCCTAAACACACAAGGTGCATGTAGTCCAAAGCAAAGCCTGTGACACATGGTATGTCATATGAACACAAAATACTTCTACAGTGTTGATGTGAAGTATAATTAAAGGAATTGAAGTTCAAATCATTCCTCTGCTCAGAACTTGTATCTTTAAATGTCATAGTTCTTTCCACAATTTCGCCTTTGACCATACATCGCTCACATGAATTATATCCAGTATGTCCCTTAATACATTTTAAAAATTGGCGTGCTGGTGCATCACATGTGAAACACTTGAGTTGAAATTCTTTCTTGTCATGATCTATCTCAACTCCATTAATAAGCAAATGGCTGTATTCCTCTAAAAAATCTTTCAAAAAATCCGTCACAGAATCTGGCTTTTGCTGGCCACAAAACAATGCAATGGCATAAGGTTTTCCATCATTCACCCTGCCTAGAATTGGCCATACCTGGGTACCAGAGCTCCTGAATAATGGCAAGCCATCTATATTCACTGTCAATAGAATTTTTGTCCCAGTGATATTTGGAGATTGTCTTAAAATCCCTTGCCTGATACCAAGATATATGTAATCCCCACCACATTTGTTGGATACTGTAACTTTACTTGGGGTTCTTAACAGGGTTCTGGCATCCACAGGAAGTTCTTTGCATCCATGCTCCCTTAAAATTGATAGCAACCCATTCATAGCTGAGTGAGAGATATTCTCGTGGATTGCCCAATGTGCCAATTTTTTGCTAAACGTTTGATCATCTTCACCATGACACTGGCCTAGGTCAGCATCTTCACTTGATTCAAAGGACAAATCCATGGATGTGAACTCATCCTCAGAAGACAAGGAATTTTCACTTTCTCCTTCAATAACAACATCATTTTCGTTCTCATCCTCATGGCTTGATTTCTCCAAGTAAAGCAACAATTCTTTATTTCTCTGTCTCCAATTCGATGTTCTCGATGACATTTTAACACAGAGACTAGATCAAGAAAACAAACTGACATAAACTGACTTATATATAACTTTCCTGAAAATGGAGTATTTCCTTTTCACAAAGACAGCATTAAGTCTCCAAGAAGGAGAGTGCTTCAAATTCAAAAGAGCGAAGATGCAAATGCTTCAGCTATTATGTTTTTATAATAAAGTTCCTTTCTGAGACATAAATTTAGTTGTCACAATGGTTATCAAAATATGAACTGAATTGGAATGAAATATCATGTTTTTCACTAGATATGTTTCTTGTGCTGTGCAGAATGGTTTTCAGCGAAAAAATACAGGGGAGTGAAATGGAAAAAGGGCCCTGAAAATTTTCTTCAAGGTTCTTTTTGTTGATATACATTCTAAGAAAAGATTGTGAAAAAATACCAAAAAATATGTAGCAACAGAGATTTAAATGCCCTACATATGATCATCATAAAACATAAAAAAGAGCCAGCAGGCAATGACTGTAATTCTAGTTCTTGGTGTGAAGAAAGTGGGATAGCTCGCAAACATATAAAATAATAGGTAAAAATTTCTACTTACATCAAGCAATAAACGAACAGATGACGTGGAAACTGTTTGTAAATATTAAGTTAACAAAAGCAAAGAAAATTCATGCAAACTGATACGTTCCCTTCGCTCATAAACATAAATCAAATGTTACCGCGCTCTGTTCACCTATCACGAAAATACTCGAATCACGCAGGCGCATAAAGTTCTTGGCGCGAAAATTATGAATAAAATTTTGCGACGTCGTTTCGACGTTGAAACAACGTTGGATGTTCTAATGACATTGTAATTGCATTTCCTTCACTGTGTTATGTTTAATCTTAATAATAATGAAGCGCCTTGAAAAAATATTCGTGAAGTCAATCGTTTCTGATATGGTTGATTTATGGTCATTTTCAGTCGCAACTAAAAGCGACCGTCGTTCCGACGTTCATTTTGGTCGTATAATGGTTGCGACAATGAAACCACTAAAATGCAACTGCAATACAACGTCGGGTTGACGTCGGATGTTAACTGGGTTTATATATAATATAGATGTGAATGAATGTCTTGGCAATAGTACACATTATCCAGAAGGGAAATGCGTTCAGTATGCCGAATGTGTGAACGAACCTGGAACTTATGGCTGCGAGTGTCCGTCTGGATTTACTGGTAATGGAACTCAATTATGCATAGGTAAAATCAGTTTCCTTTTTATGATTCGATTGATCAAAATGAAGTTTGCGACGATCTGTTTCTTAAGCCGGAACTCCACTAGACGAAAAAGTTCGCGCGAAGCGATTTTTTTCGCAACGAAAAATCGTCAAGTGGAGATCACTCTTAAAATCGTCTGAAAGAGAATATTAATATTAACAGTATTAATATCAACAGTAGTGTGTCCTTCCACATTGTCAACCATCTTGAAACTGGTTATGTTGGAAAGTTGGAAATTACTGCAATGCCACTGGTTTAGAATTACTTTCAATTCTGTTGCGTCAGCATTTTCCGTTAACCTTACGATCTCCATGGTTACAACTGTCATAACGTTTAAATGAGACTTTTGCAATAGCTCAGTGTTCGAATCTTCCAAAGAACAGTGTATATACACCATATCCTTGCTCCAATTAACCTTACTTCATTTCTGTTTAAAGACTGATCTTTTATCCTGGTTAGTGCACCCAACCTTGTTATATCAGAAATTCGAAGGGACATGCTAAGTAAAAATCTTGATTTGTCAAAGGCGATGGAGGTTCTGTATGTGTAATTCTGGTTTAGATCTTGATGAATGCTATGAAGTTAATTGTAATCCAAATGCAGATTGCATAAATACACCGGGCAGTTACGAATGTGTGTGTCATACAGGATTTGAGGGGAATGGCTATAAGTGCAAAGGTAGGTGTTTGTATTTGTTCGTTCTTTGAAGTCATTCCCAGTAATAATAAATGTATTATATGAGCAATGCTTATAAAAGAAAGTTTGTTATACATCTATACAATATCTACAACGGAATGAGTTCAACTGCAAAGGTAATTGAAATGTTAAGATGAGTTCCTAAACAAATATTAATTTGATGTTATGCCCCATCAGAGAAATATTTGAAAAAGGAGAGACTGTGAATTAAACCGTTGATGAATTAGAAATATCATATATAAACATCATTCTGAAACTTTTTTCGTGAAAGTTCTTCTTTTGCCTTAGATGTTGATGAGTGTGTGACTGTAGATGGCGTTTGTACGAATGGTAATTGTACGAACCTCATTGGCGATTACCTCTGCACTTGCTTCGAAGGTTATCGTTCGAATGGTAAACTGTGTGTAGGTAAGGATGTTTTGTGCACCCTGGGATGTGTTTGAAATCCTAGTTGAATATTGTTGTTATTTGTTTTACGCTAGCAGAAGAAATGTTAATAACGTCTTCCGAAACGTAGTTTCAAACATCGAGTTGAGATTAGCTAATTAGCTGATTTTAAAATATACCAATAAACCATAGCTGGTATTAGATTCTCAATGTCCAGGTCATCGGTATAAGGTTGGTTGTTGAAGTTCTCTATTATTTAGTTGATCTCGATGTTCCGTTTCTCATTTGTTTAGTGGACACAGCTACAGCGGGAAAGTTAGAGGACGCATGCGCTCAAGACGCCGATTCGTTCAAATGTTTATGTAAAGATCCAGAGAAACGCGAGAACAACATCATGTGTAACGGCCTGTTTGTAGCTTTGCTCATTCTGACGGTTGTAGCCATCGTGGTTTTGATATTCGTCGTCAAATACCTCAAAAAGAAAAAAGACACGAAAATCAAACCTGCTCGAACACATCGAGAAAAATATATTGAAATGCCGAATGAATCAGAAATGTGAATAACGAAATGCCGAACGAAGCAGAAATGTGAATGTGGAATATTCCGAGGCTATGATTAGATATCATTAGGTCCCATCATGGTTGATGGAAGATTTAAGGTCACAGAAGTGACATCTTTTTATATAGATGTGGCAATCCATGCTGTCTTTTCAGCTAGATGTGGCAATCTATGCTGTCTTTCTTAGAAAGGAATAAAAATGACATGTAGTTTGTTCTGAAGTGTAGTAAAACTAACCAGACACTCTCGTCCGAATGTTTTTTGTCACGCACACGAGAAAATCACTTCAATTTTTTGAAAATAAAACTTTTATGTAATATATTTTTTTTTTCGTTTTTTCCCCTCGTTTCTCTGTCATTTTCAAAGCACTATATCATTTCCACTTCAAAAGTCAATTAAAAATAATGAACTGTTACATAGTTTGTGACGAGTCAGCAGATTTCTACAAGGGGGGAATCTCCAAATGAAAGCCAATCACATTTGCGGAAATGTGAAGTACTTCAAAGTTGCTGATCGATCTTTTCAAAACGTTGAATGGCTGTTACAGTGAATTTCAATGAGTTATGCGCAATATTTCATCCATTGAACGATAACTAGTTTCTGTTCACATACACTACAACATCGTTCGAGTGGTTTATTATTAGCATCACCTATTGACATAAAAGATAAAACGATAATTCCAACAAAATGTTTGACAGTCGTGAGGAGAGGACTTGCGTTAATACCCAACCTCGAACCCAGGGTCTCTTGCCTTTTCGATATACAAGTGACCGTCCTGCTAATTGATCCCTGATACCGAACTACCTCGGCTAATATATAATGTTACATGATACTTTCTTCTTCCGAGATGTCTCGACCTCACAAATTTAAGCATGATATATATGTATATTGATTTTGTTACTATAGTAACAAAATCAAAACAAGAGTTGATTAGACAAAGTGGACTGTATTTAGATATCTCCGATATACCCGGGGTGCATCATGTAACTCAAACCCCTACAATAGCTTTATACAGGTCAAAACAAAACCAAAACTCCAGTAGGAGGTCGTTAATATTGTAGACTACAATAAAAATTCTGTTTCATGTCGAAGGATAGATAGAATACCTGTTTCTATGACGATATAAATAAAGCTAGTTCACGATAAAGTTCTAACAATAAAACATCATCACTATCGTTATCATTCACTGTGCTCCGACCTTACACTGTTTTTCTGTTTTTTAAAATAACTTTGTAAAATAAATTTGTAATCTTTGTTTCTTTGTCAAACAAATCCATTATTTTGATTTGTTGAGTAGATTTTTGTCACGAATTTTCAGCTGCGATGGCCGAGTGGTTAAGGCGTTTGACTCGAAATCAAATGGGTTCTACCCGCGTAGGTTCGAATCCTACTCGCAGCGAGAGGTGGTGTCGCACCGCGACATCGTTTGATGATAATATTGCACATTCTGAAATGCATAGGTGGTGACGTGCATACAAAGGAACAATGTGGGTAGGTTCCTGCATAAAGATTGCCTGGACTATCTATGGATCAAAGATTTATCTAAGTTGAACCAACGCGAGAAAGAAAAACTAAGCGCCCTAGAGAACACTGTATCTCAACTGCGGTGGGTGAGTATGTGTGATGAGGAGGCGGTTTTGTGTGATGAAGAGTATCATTTGGTGCATATCTTTACACTGCTCGTTTAATACAGTCACAAAATTGATGTTTTGCAGAGTGAGTGACGTAATCAAGCAACAATTTTTTATTTTAAATTCTCTGATTTTGTGATTTGTGTTTATTGATTCAATTTGCTATAGTGTTTGCTATATATATTTGTAATGATTGTTTGTTTTTCCGTTCGCAAAAATCTTCATTGCGAAATATATATTGTGTTTTTTGTGGTGTATTTATTGTTGTTTATGGCTCCCCTCCTATAGATGAGGTTTAAATTGCAAGCTGATACCCTGTTTAAAATATAAATTGAACAAACTTCACAAGATTTCAAGTACTAATGTGTATTAAAAGTAAGACATCTCTCCTCCTGCTTGAGAAAACTTTCCAATGAGAGATTTTTTTTACGTATTAACCAAAAACATCATCAAGTCTCATATCCTTTTATTCCACTTGCTACTGTCAAGGGGGCTAGCAGGCTAGTGGGTTTCCTCTCATAGCGAATGCAAAAAGTGTTTTGCTGATATAAAATATGAACAAATTAATCTCAAATCAAGATTGCTATCCAAAGTTTTTGATCACCTTTTTGGCAATATGGCAGACCCTTCAAAAGCATCAGTTACTATTCATTTATTGTTAAGATATTTGCATGTAAATATTCCCTTTATTAAGAATGCAGTGTGATGTTTCATTTGTCAAAACTATCAGTTTCATGAAAAAATTATAAATATATATCTTCACAGTATGGAATAACATTATGAAATAGAAAAATCTTTTATGTAAATACAGTTTGTGGTAAATGTAACTATATATAGGTGTGTAAACATGTATATAGGTGATATTTCCTTTTTTCAAGAGCATAAGATTTCCTGGCTTGGTCTGGGTTTAGCAGCACTGAATATGAAAAAGACAAAAACACCTTTAGTTATGATCCCATGTATAGTTAAAAACTTTATTCCAAGATTGCACTTGTTATGATGTATCAAGAACATAATGATGTGGAAGAGTGCTGTTTCTTCCTAGAATTCTCTTTCATCTGTAAGGCCCATTTCATTAACATTGCCTGCTATCAGTATGTTAATTAAAGAAGGGTGTCTATGTAGTATCCAATCTTTGATTCATGTTTCTTGTATCTTCTAGGAAGGGTTCGCCCATAAATATATAATAAAACTGTGTAAAGAGAACACTACATTGGCGACGAGATAAAACTCCGTACAGCAATTATGGCTGTGGCAACTTTTGGAAGGATGCCACCAAAATTTGACCCAACTCAACACCCCTTCTCATGTGGAGAAGCATTTAAGGAGTGGGCAGAACAACTGGACGATTACATCATGGCCTCAGCAATCACTGATGAAGGTCAAAAGAAGGCGATGCTGAGATCAATAGGAGGGGAAAAGATCAGAAATGATCTAAAGACCGCAGTTATTGACTTTGCTGGCAGCACATATGATCAGTGTAAAACAAAACTTATCACCATGTATGAGCCAGATACGAATAAAACTGCAGAGAGGTATAGATTTAGAAAGATGAAACAGGCATTAGATGAGAACATCGAAGAATTCAAAAACAGACTCTGGATTCAAAGCGAACGTTGTGGATTTACTGATAGAGACGAACAAATAAGAGACCAAATTGTATTCGAATGCAAGTATAAAAAACTCCGCAGAGGGGCCCTGAAACACGGTTGGGACCTAAAAGAACTTATGAAAGAAGGCCGCAACCTTGAGATGACCACAAAGAATGCCGAACTGATTGAAGGAGCGGAAGGAGAAATCCCAGAATCAGACAGTGAAATGGCAGTTAATGCGTTAGGTGGAGTATACAGTAAGAAACGCCAACAAAGAATGAAGTTGAGGTACAACAACCAAAACCAACCACGGAAAGATATCTCACAAGAGAAATGTACAAGATGCACTTATCCTCGACACAAAGGACCAATTGAAAGAGAATGCCCAGCATGGGGTCAAGAGTGTCATAAATGTGGCAGACAAAACCACTTCAGCAAAGCCTGTCTTACCCCTGCCCCAACATCAAACCAAAATCTGAAAATATCAAGCCAACATCTGAAAACAACCTCAATAAAAACACTGCAGAAAGACTCAGAAAGTGAGGAAGAATACAGCTATTACATGTACCCCATAGCTACACAAGAAGAGGAGATTGCAGCTATGTCAACACACAGACCAACCAACCAGCCAATCACCACAGTACATATTGGGAACAAACCAATCACCATGCTAGCAGATACAGGAGCTATGGTTAGTGTCATGGCAGAGAATCATTTGCAACAGTTGGAACCAAAACCAACACTCCAACCAGTCAAAGTCAAACTGACACCATGCGGCCACCATAAAAGCAGCCAGCCATTCCTGTACAGAAACAATCTACATCATACCAGAAGGGAAACTGAAGACCCCAATCCTCAGCTATCAAGCCGCAACCGCATTAGGAATCATCAAATTCATGGGACAGATTTCCCAATCCACAGGCAACCCAGAATCAAATTTATCAAATCCAGACAACATGGCAGCACTACTCAACAAGTATGACCATCTTTTCAAGGGGATAGGGTGTCATAAATCCAAAAAAGTCACCTTACACATTGATCCCAATGTCAAACCAGTCATTGCACCACGTCGTGAAGTTCCCATCCATCTCCGAGAGAAATTTGATCAAATACTCGCAGAACTTCAACAACAGGACATTATTGAGGATGTCGAAGGGCCAGTGGAATGGGTTTCCAACCCAGTGCTAGCACCCAAAGAAAAACCAGGAGAGATCAGGTTCACTGTGGACATGACCAATGCCAACAAAGCAATAAAAAGAACCAGGAAAGTAATTCCAACCGTTGAGGATGTCAAAACAGTGTTCAGGGGAGCCTCAGTCTTCAGCAAAATCGACATGAACAGTTCTTACTTCCAATTTCCCATCACAGAAGAAAGTCGTAGCATCACAACATTCCGAACACCAAACGGGTTAAAACGTTTCAAACGCATGACAATGGGGATCAACTCAGCTGGAGAAGAAGTGGATGCAATCCTTCGGGAAGCACTCGCAGACATCCCTGGAATAGCAAACATCCACGATGATATAACAGTTGCAGGAAATCAGGAAACTCATGACAGAGCACTACGAGCACTTTTTGCCAGATTCGATGAGCTTGGTCTAACAATAAACCGCTCCAAGTGCAAATTCAACCAAAAAGAGATTACATTCTGGGGAATGCGGTTCACAGCCAATGGAATCACCCCAGATCCAACAAAAGTAGAATCGCTACGCTATGCAAGTCGTCCAAGAGACAAGGATGAGCTCCGATCCTTTTTAGGGATGGCACAAGCCAATGCAGACTTCATCCCACAGTACAGTACCAAGACATACAAGATGCGACAATTGTTGGCAAAATCAAACTGTTATACATGGACAGCAGAACATGAGGAAGAATTTGCAAATCTGAAAACCACCTTATATGAATCCACTTTGCTCGCTTATTATGATCCATCTCTACAGACAGTCATTTACGTAGATGGACATCAGAACGGACTGTCAGGTACCCTGTGTCAAAAGGACGTGACAGGGAAACAGCGGGTAATAGCATATGCAAGCAGAAGTACCACACCAGCTGAACACCGCTATCCACAAATCGACCTGGAGGCAGCTGCCCTTGACTTTGCTTGTCAAAGGTTCAGAATATTCATCATGGGCGGACCACCATTCACCGCAATCACAGACCACAAACCTTTAGTCCCAATATTCAACGGCAACAGACATGGATCAACAAGGACAGAGCGAATAAAACTGAGACTGCAAGGATTCAAGTTCAACCTACAACACGAACCAGGCATCACTAACCCAGCAGATTATTTTTCACGTCACCCAAAGCCAATATCACAGTGTTCAAAACAAGAGGTACAGGAGAGCAAGGATATACAGAGAACTATCTATATGCTAATAGCCCCAAAGAACAAAGAAAATGCAGTGACACTGAAACACATCAGGGAGGAAACTAAACAGGACCCAACATTACAAAAGCTGCTGGAAATGATCAATACAGGAAACGCTCATCTATATCCAAAAGAACCGAAACTGCAACCATTCCGAAAGATTTTCACCGAGCTTACCACCAACAATGGGATCATCACTAGAGGTAGTCGAATTGTTCCACCCGAGAGACTCTGTCCAAAATTAATAAACATTGCACATGAAAACCACCAGGGCCTTGTGCGAACAAAACAGTTATTGCGCAGCTCTTTATGGTTTCCGGGTATTGACACTCGTGCAGAACAAGCACTAGCCAGATGCAACTTATGCCTTGCTAGTACCAAATCACCAAGACGAGTTCCAATCAGAATGTCCGATATGCCCAATGGGCCATGGGAATCTATTGCTGTTGATTTCTATGGACCCATCGCAAACTCACAACACGTCTTGGTAGCAAAGGACGAATATTCACGATTCCCCGCCGCAGAAATTGTCAACTCAACCAGCGCACAAAACACCATCCCGAAGTTAAAAAAAATCTTTGCAGACTTTGGCAACCCAAAGAAGGTAAAGTCAGATAACGGACCACCATTCAATGGAGAAGCGTTTAAAAAGTTTGCCAAACAAGAAGGGTTTCACCACCACCGCATCATTCCTCGACATCCACAATCAAACACTGCTGAATGTTTCATGAAAAATATGGGGAAAACATTGAGAATAGCACACCACGAAGGACAAGAACCAGAAGACGCCATCAATGGTTACCTCCAAAGCTACCGTGCTACTCCTCACCCTGCAACTGGAGAAACACCAGCTGCATTACTTTTCCAAGGCAGACAGTTCAACACAAAGCTACCACAGTTACCAAAAACCTACGAAGACAGAGAGATTAAATTAAAGGACCAGCATTTCAAATCTGGACTGCTTCAACAACACACCAAGAAGTACCCAATACAACATGAATTCCACAAAGGGGAGAGTGTCTTAAAGCAACACGATGTCAAAAAGAAAAACGCTTTCTTTTATGATCCAATCCCTTGGACTGTCACATCTACCAAAGGAAGCAGAATTGAAATCCAGAAAGGGAAGAAAACGTTATTTCGACATGGTAACAACCTGAAACTAGTAAAACAACCAGGGTTCCGTAAACAGACACAATTGTCGAGGCAGCCAGCACGCCCATCAACTGACTCAGACTCTGATTGGAGCACCACGTATTCTAGTGCTTCAGACGACAACTCATCCGACCCAGAGGCATACCAATCAGTCACAGAAGAACAGCCGCCACCTGCTACACCTGAAGACGAGCCCGCAGAAGATACTCTAGATGAACCATCACGTGAGGCAACAACCGATGATGCGCCTACTGATAACAGTGAGTTAGACACTAGTCAATCCCCATCTGAAACGGATACCATCCCATACGATATAACAGATGACGAGCAGACCGAAGAAAGACCAACTCGCACAAGACGATGCCCCCGTTGGCTAAACGACTTCGAACGTTAGAAATTCGAACTGTTGAAAAAAAAAAGGACAGGATGTAGTATCCAATCTTTGATTCATGTTTCTTGTATCTTCTAGGAAGGGTTCGCCCATAAATATATAATAAAACTGTGTAAAGAGAACACTACAGTCTACACTATTATTATCATTATATATAATTTCTATTTTTTCAAAAAAAACAACAACAAAATTTTCTAATGGATTCTGCTTCTAATGACATTGATTTTTATATCTAAAATTAGCTCTTAGGTCTTGTTTTGTTAATACTAGATTATGAATATTTTACGAATTTATAGTATTTTTAGCAAGGCGAATATAAACTCCATTTAGTTTGTTGAAGGATTTACATATTATTTAGAGTGAATTATGGTGATAGAATGTAAACTAAAATTAAAAATTAATTTCCTAAAATTCTGACATATTTGAAATAAACGAAACTGATTTTATTGATGATGTGTGTATATATAATTAAGTTCAAAATTGTTTTAGGAAGTTTATTTGGTGTGTTGATATTTTGGTTTTTAATCTGATGTTATCATTCACGGTTCTGAGATAATACAATAAGAACATTTTTATTGATAATTTCTTGTATCTTTTTGTCTAGTGCAAATCACCTTGAATTAATTAAGCATTACAGTGCTAAATATGTATTATATATAATATATAATGTATTATATATAATAGACTTAAAAATGATGCGTTAGTATTGAGATATTTTCACACGAAAGGTTGTCGTTTTGACTATCAATTATTATTAGAACAACATTTCTGAAATCTTCTTTGTTTTGTTGTAACTGAGATTTGACATTATGATTTGAAATAAGATAAAGTTTGACATTTATGATGTAATAATAGATAAACTACTTTTTGATTTGTATAGAATAATAAACAAGGCAAATTTTTTTTCAAAATGGAACGTACTGAAAAAAAAGAGAAACGAAAGCACAAAAGACTGGTCACAACAAAAATGAGGGACAAAGCTCGTCACAATCAAATCGAAGAAGGAACTACTCTACCGCAGGAAATACACCAGAGATTACAAGCATTGTTCAGTCAAATAGAAAAAGAGTTTGAAAACCTTCACAATGAAAATGTGTCATGTAGGTATTTATTTGTCTCACTACTGGACGTGAAGCTTATTTTTATCTAGGTCTCTACACTTTTTCCATGGAAGTTGTAAAGTATCGGATAAAAAGATGATATCTTTATAAAAAGTTGATAATAGTTTGAAACTCTACATGGAATATATATATATATATATGGTTTCTGATCTATAGTGCACGAGAAATTGGAGATTCTGACTGAAAAATACAATGCCATATGCGAAAGTGAGAAAACAGAGAAGCAAGATTTGTCAGCTACTGAATCCCCAGATGGTATGGCTACTGGAAAAGGAACAAAGAAACCATGTAAGGCTTTTTCTCTTTTGTGTTTTTAGTTGGTAAAGGAATGTTTATTTTATTTGTTTTCTAATTTGGTTTCCATTCAGCTGCCAGTCAGTTTCAGAAACTAAAAACAACCTATAAGGTCTCCACAAGCAAGGTATGCAAATCAAGTTCTCTTACTCCATTGTTCATAACAATGTTAATAACATAATAGCTGTTAAATTGAACATCTGCATACTGGATGGTTAGTTTTCGAAACTACCATTTTATTTGAATGTCAGATCACCCTGTGAATGGCGAGTTCAGTCTCCACGAAGATCCAACTTTCTCTTGTAAATTTATTTTTTATTTTAGATTGTTTCTAGTTTTAAAATACCGAACAATCAATCTGGCAATTTGTACTGTCAATTGGTCAAAGGATATGTTGGACACAAAGATGGTATTTGGGAGGTCACTTGTCGAAGATCTGGGCAAGCCATTATAGGAACAGCATCTGCTGGTAAAATTACATGATTATGTTTCATCCATGATATGGATTAAAACGTTAAGTGTTCACAACTGATTTCCTATTAACAAAATGAAAACTTCAGAATATCTTGCACTATATTATTTTGTTGTATGCATCATTACTCTGCTTTCATTTATCCACCACTATACAAATTTCTTATACCAATATTGCTTAAACTGCCTCCACTTGCAACAACTCGAAATATCATATTTTTTGCTAGTTCTTCTAGAAACCAGCTTTAACTTAACTTTAGTAAAGCTAGATTCATCTCCTTCTTTACAATCATTTCTTATGTTCACCAACAAGGAGTATTTCAGTTTTAAAATTAAGCCTAAGTCTAAGCTTAACTCAGAAAAAAGTAAAATTACATCCATGTATTTTGTCCTATCCTCGAAATTATTAGTTACAAGAGTGGTACTAGAAATAGAAAAAGTGAAATAATGGTATTTATTGATATGATTATATAACGTGCATCAGTACTTGTGAAAAAAAGGTTATCTTAGTACAGGCAGACTTTTTAGAACAAAGTAACTTTTTACTTTATTCTTTATTTCTGCGTTTCAAGAAAATTAACTTATGCATTCATAAACAGATCTTGCTTGCATGTTATTGTATGCAACTTGTGCAAATCAGTAATTCAAGGGAAATAATGTGATCAAGGTTTTGTTGTTTAGTGCTTGAAATATCTTGTTAGTTTTCGAGGGATGGTAGTTGATTAGATGTACCGTTAGAATCGTTAACATAAATATAGGAAATTTTTTAAAAATAATCCTGATAATAATATTTATAAAACCTTGTTTTCCTTCTTAAAGTGAAAGTGGTGTATGTAGAATTTTTTTATTAAGATGAATTGGACATTAGATTGTTTCATTGCTCTTATACTGGGAGATTTTTCCTCCGTCGGGTGTTGCAAGTATTTCTTTACACTTAGCTGCAGTTAACGAGGTTGTTGAAGATTAAGAAGTGTAAAAAGTTCATCTCCGTCTTTTAGATCGTACCGCAAGAGTATGGAATGCAGAAAGTGGACTATGCTTAATGTCATACCAAGGACACAATGGCTCAGGTAAATAGTAGATTTTTTCTGCTGCTTTAAAAATCAAAAATAAAAGTTAAAAACAAAATCCTGAAACTGTTGGTTCTAGGGAGAATGCCTTCAATGCCCTCTATGTGATGGCTTGTGGTTTTATTTTAGTAAACTCCATACGCTTCCATCCATCTGAAACGCTTGTATGCACAGGTAATCTTTACCATGTTTCAATTTAGTCATCAGGTCATGACCAACATCTTCATTATATCCATCATAAATGATGATAACATGAATTTATTTAACTACACCTCTTCTTGAAGTCTTTTTTAATAATTCACCAACAGTTCTCCACCTGACAATTTATAACCAATCCGCAGCAAGTATTTACTGTCACGTGTACAGTTGGTCATGAAAAGCAGGTATTTCCAAGAAATTAGCGCGTCACCTAATTAACACGATTTTTAAAAATGATGTTAGAAAGGTTTAGGTAGCTGCCTTAGATTCGCGTTAATTTCGTTTAATTTGAAATCCGCTTGTTGTTATTTTCATTGAAAATATGAAATAAAAGTTCCTCGACCGCGTTCATTTCCGTGCATACACCCTCCACCCGCATCATCTACCGTTGTGATTCCTTATGCTAGTACATTATATCATGCCAGTCTTCAGTAAGCAAGAGAACGTTTTCTAGGTTCCGGTGATGGATCATGTCATATATGGAAAATGCAGTTGCCTGCTATTACAGATTTAAGAAACAAGTCACCGATGGAATCTCCTGCGGTAATTATTTTTAGATAGTTGTTAACAGTGTTAGCTATTTTTCTGTTAAGTGTTTATAGCAGCGTCTTGCTGTATTGCCAGCTTTTGAAAAAACTGGAAGATTAATCCAAGCCATTAGATCCACAATTGAGATGTGTATTGACTTTTTTCTAGTGAAACACCAAGCTAATACAACATAATGTTGATTTTGTGTTAAGGTCGTTAGAAGTATTTTCGTTTGTTCTGTCAGGGTTCTGGTGACGACGAACAAGAAGATGAAAATGAATTTGGTACGCTTCTATTAATTTTGAGGGTCCTAATGCAGTGATTAGGCAATCACCAGTGGAGCAAATAAATTAGGCCTTGATTAAACGCAGAGAAAAAACAACAGGATGTTGACAAATCCAATTTTATTGCTTACAAATTTTCGGTGGCTTCCGCACACCATGATCACGTACAAGTTGTTTTTTTCATAAAAGTTCGTAATTTATAAAAAAATTAACAATAGAAAAATTATACGCTAGAATAATTCTAAAGGTAGTGAAGTAATAGTTCTGTTAAGAAGAGGTTTGTCTCGGTTGATGAGCAAGCTCTCCTTCAGAGTTAATTTAAAGTCATTACTATCACTACCTATGCTAGTAAAATTACAAAACGATGGAGTATAATCACAAACAAATCTATGGTCCCGAACCGCAGAAGGATGGTATAGACTGCTCACGGGTTTCTCAGTGAGATGCGATATACCTAAGTGTTCACACATTCTGACCTTAAAATGGCGGATAGTTTTGCCGTAATAGGTGGCGTTGCAGCCACCGCACTTAAACTGATAAACAAGGCCAGACCTTAGTAGCTTGGGAATGCGATCCTTAAACTGAAAAAAATTCCTGAGTCTACAAGTAGAACGGAAACCAAATCGAACCCATCTTTGTTACCAACCAAATTACGTAATTTTTTCTTCTGAATGTTGTCGTGAAGCTGTATTTTATTTCCTCTAATCTCTCTAAAGAGGAGTTTGAGGCATTTTCTAATCTTATTCAACAAAAGAACCTCGTTATTCAAAAAGCTGATAAGGGTAACACTGTTGTTATCATTGAAAAATCTGTATATGTTAAGGCTGTTGAGTCATTACTCACAGATCAATCTAAATTTGTTAAGATTGATATTCCACCTGGAAAGGATATTAATTTTATTATTAATATGGAAAACAGATTGAAATCTGCGTTTAGAAGTATGCTCAATAATGGCTATATTGACGATGCTACTTACAAGAAACTCAGTCCAACTGGCTCTAGACCTGGTGTTCTTTATGGTTTAGCTAAAGTTCATAAAGAACCCAAGAATGGTGTGCCTCCTTTTCGACCCATTCTTTCTGCTATAGGCACTCCTACATATAGCTTGGCCAAGTTTCTTGTACCTATTTTAGCTTCCCTTACTATCAATGAATATACAGTTAAAGATTCCTTCACTTTTTCTGAAGAGATTTTGAAAGAAAACTCTATGTTTATGGCTAGTCTCGATGTTGAGTCCTTGTTTACTAACATCCCTCTTCAAGAGACTATTGATATATGTGTTAATGAGTTATTTGATGACGAGAGCACAAGAGTTAATGGGTTACCTAAAAAAGAGTTTCGTAAACTTCTTGAATTAGCCGCCACTGAATCTTTTTTTGTTTTTAATGATGTTTATTATAAACAGGTCGATGGCGTAGCCATGGGTAGTCCTCTTGGGCCAACCTTAGCTAATGTCTTCATGTGTTATTATGAAAAGAAATGGCTTGAAGAGTGTCCTGTTGAATTTAAACCTTTGTATTATCGACGGTATGTTGATGATATATTTGTTTTATTTTCCTCTGCTGAACATGTTGCATCATTTGTTACCTATATGAACTCTCTCCATCCTAATATTCGTTTCACCAAGGAGGTTGAGCATAATAATTGTTTGCCTTTCTTGGATATTTTGGTTAGTCGTGAGAGTGGTAGTTTTTGTACCAATGTCTACCGTAAACCCACATTTAGTGGTGTTTATAGCCATTTTGATAGTTTTATTCCCGAATATTTTAAGCACGGACTAATTTTTTCACTTTTGTACCGTTGTTATCGTTTATGTTCGGATTATGATAGGTTTCATCAAGAAGTTAGTTACCTCAGAATCATATTATGTAAAAACAAATATCCTAGGAATGTCATAGATTTTTGTATCAAAGTTTTTCTCAACAAGATACGTCTTCCTAACAAAGAAGCTATTCCCACGGTTGCTAAGAGAGAATTGTTTATTATGTTACCGTTTCTTGGCAGTCCCTCTTTGCAGGTTCGAACTCGTTTGTCCCGTATTTTCCGTAGTAATTTACCTCACTGCTCGGTTCGATTTGTTTTCCGTTCTACTTGTAGACTCAGGAATTTTTTTCAGTTTAAGGATCGCATTCCCAAGCTACTAAGGTCTGGCCTTGTTTATCAGTTTAAGTGCAGTGGCTGCAACGCCACCTATTACGGCAAAACTATCCGCCATTTTAAGGTCAGAATGTGTGAACACTTAGGTATATCGCATCTCACTGAGAAACCCGTGAGCAGTCTATACCATCCTTCTGCGGTTCGGGACCATAGATTTGTTTGTGATTATACTCCATCGTTTTGTAATTTTACTAGCATAGGTAGTGATAGTAATGACTTTAAATTAACTCTGAAGGAGAGCTTGCTCATCAGCCGAGACAAACCTCTTCTTAACAGAACTATTACTTCACTACCTTTAGAATTATTCTAGCGTATAATTTTTCTATTGTTAATTTTTTTATAAATTACGAACTTTTATGAAAAAAACAACTTGTACGTGATCATGGTGTGCGGAAGCCACCGAAAATTTGTAAGCAATAAAATCAGGCCTTATGCATTTTATGCCACACAGGATCAATCTCCTTAGTTTAGGTGTACCATTTAAAATTGTTACATGAATGTAAGCGCGATATTCTTTCCAGTATGGTTAGACTGTTTTCCTTGGCTTTTTGACCCAATGCTGTTTCAAAAGTTGATTTATTTGCATCTTATATTATTTATGTGTTGCAGTGATACAATTCTGTTCTTTATTATATTTATTTAGTTGACAACCAGCAAATTAATAAAATCAAGACCCCTCAAAGTGAACTATTTGGGCACGAAGGTAATTGATTACTGTTTCTATGGTTTCATCCCAGCAATAATACGGGTGTAACCACAGCCTCACACCCCTGTCTTACCTTGATACTCCATCCCGATGTACTCTAGATAACATATATCAGCTCATAGACCTTTCCCGAATTGTTTTTTTAATTTCAAACGTCAATATTTTTTCCTAAACTTTCCCGCCCGCATCGTTTGGATATGGTAACTCAATTTGTTAACAGTTTTCATATACAAACTTCCGACATAGTTAGTAGCGTATCAGAAGACGACCAATCAAGTGTTTTAGAGTTTGTATGCTTACTGACGTTCAAACTGAAATTGAGAAATGTGTATTAGGAAAAAACAGGGAAAAAACACGCACAAAAAGGTGCTGTCAAACCATGTTCGAACATGTAAACACGTAATATGATTTACTGATACTAATTATATGTTATATTTCCTGAAGGGTTGAGAGAAAAAAACAAAATCCAAAATTCATTCTTTACATTTTGGTTTCTCAAAGTAACTTGTGGGTAACTGATAATGTCAAGATAAATATGTCATTTGTGATTTTGTTGGTACGGGTGTGTTGCATAACATGTTGCTGATTGATGTTAGGGCCTGTTTCCTCTGCCGATTGGTGGTGTAACGGAACACAAATTGTAACTGCATCTTGGGATCGAACGGTGAAGTTATGGGATGTCGAGAAAGCGACAGTCGTCCATACGTTGGAAGGTCAGCAACTTTGAGTCGATTTCCATACTTAGGTTTACTCCATGTTTGTGTAACAGGTTATTTTGAACTAAGCTGTCAATCCGCAGCGGGAAATCTATGGATGTTGATTGGCTAATAGCAGAAGCCGAGCTCTAATGAAAGTTTCAATTTTCGTCAGTTCTGAAATTTTTCGCTGGATGGAAAACGGCCTTTACCTGCTTATTTTCATTCAAGATTTTGAGAGGTTGGTATGCCCTGTTTACGTTTTGGTGGGTTTTTTTTCAGGGCACGAGTTGGAAATCACTCACGCGTCTGCTCACTCGGCCCAAAAGCTCATCGTGACCTCCTCACAAGACACCACATTTCGTCTGTGGGACTTTAGATTACCCACAATGCATTCGGTGAACGTTTTCCAGGGACACACCGAGTAGGTTTGAAAGATTTTATTTTTGCGCATGCGTGTATCAGTAGTGTTGATTGTACTCGATGTAAGCCTTCCTTGCAAACATCTTTGAACGAGAAAATAATTACAGATGGAATTCAATTATGTGTTGAAAGTATAATAGATTGTCGTTTGACGCCCCAAGAGGAATTTTTTTAAAAAAAGAACTCCCATCATTTTCGTCATGCTACATCAGTTGCGAAAACGTGGAAAGCGTATTTATCTTCTTTGTTCTGTTCTGTTTTTTAGTACAGTTACGTCCGCTGTATTCACGAATAAAGCTGATCACGTGGTCAGTGGTAGCGATGATCGAACTGTCAAGGTAGTAAAGCACGCTTGTCATTGTTAAAATATTGCAACCCTGCTGGGTGAATACGGTTGCAGGTGTGTTGGAAAGAGTGGCGTGAAGCCTGATGCTTTAGCAGTCTTGTTGACCGGATTTCAAGGAGGGTGACACTAAAAGAACTGTTTTCGGACTTCTAGAAGTGATAAGTTCACTTTATTAGGATTTTTCTGGAAGGAGAACGTTCCTTTCAAGTTTCTGTTCATTCGATCTCATGATCGATAACAAAATTTGATCAGTTTAAAGAATGGGGATAACTAATAAATAATTAAAACTGTAAGAAAGTGAATTTTGTGAAAACGAGGTTAGACATACAGACATGACGTAGAAATGATCTGTGAAGAGAAACGTTACGAATGAAACTCGTCACTGTGCGTTTTAGGTTTGGGATCTTAAAAACATGCGATCACCCCTAGCAACTATACGACTGGACTCGCCGATTAACAGGTATTCTTAATAGTTGCTCCATTAATGTGTGAACAGTCAATGGAGAGAAGATCTGTTATGAAATTGGCGAACCTTTAGTGGAGAAACATTATACCGAATGTGATTCATTCTGAAACAATTATTATATCTATGAGGGTTTTAATTTCGTTTAGGTTATCACTCTCTCCAACACAAAATATAATAGGAATTCCTCATGATAACCGACAGGTTCGTCTGTACGATCTGTCTGGCAACCGGCTGTGTCGGCTACCCAGACGGCATCGACAGGTAAAACCATGATTCAAATTTTTAAGTCGGATACATTCAATCACGTGGGGTCATAATGATCTGGTGACGAACTTCTATCGTCTGTAGAATGCGTGATTTTATGTGAAGTAAAATTGTTACAGTTATTCTTTAATTTTTAGGGACATATGCGAATCGTTTGTGCTACGAGTTGGTTCGATGATACAAACACAAAGAACATTCAGTTATTAACTGCTGGTTTTGATAAGCAAGTCTTAGCTTGGAATGTCGTCTTTTAGGATATTATAGGGATGTTTATTTATCATTGAGTTTTATTCAAGTGGATTTTTGCATTGGAAGTGTAAAATCACGCATGCGCATTACGTATTTTACGATGGGCTTGTATTTTGGATAGATTGAAGAACGATGTTAACATAGTGCAACTCAATCTCTTCAATCCTGTCGTTCTTATGAGAAAAACAAGTAGCGGCAAGATTTACACAATTATAAGTTATGTCTAGAAGTAATATTTTGGTTCTTTAAAGCCTCGTGTCCTCTCAATAGCGGCGAGCTCTATAGCTTCGGAGTATCAATGACATGGACACTTAAAGCGATTACACCAATAACTTTCCGTTGGTATTTTTAGTGAAAAGGAGATGTGATGATGCTTACAGTCATTTTGACAAAAGTAACAAGAAACGGAAGGCATGACAGGGTTGTGTTTTTTGCGACAGAACAAAAGCGATAGTCTCTGTCGTCTTTAAGTGGTCACAAGGCTAATACTTGATAATACCCTAGAACATTATAACTGTGTTATAGATTTTATTACATACTGCTTGTCCCTGGTTTGCTGGAAATATGGGTTCGTTCATGTTTCTCTGGCAATTACTTGTTTTAAGAGATTATTTGGAATTTTTTTTCAGTACTTTTATTTTCAAAATTCTGGAAACTCTTGCCACCAAATTGTACTGTACCTATCGAGTGAATCGTGTTTAGGGGCAAGCTTAAATACTTCATGTATTCTTTTGTTATATCACAAAAGGAAGAATAATTTTTTCTCGGGCGTTAGTTCCGTTTTATTATTATTATTTTAAGAATTTGGCTCACCTGTCTCGATTTCATGTGTTGTGTTGCTGCACGGTTATGACTAATTTGTGTGGCACCATTTGCGATAATGTTGATACATTAAATTCCGACATAGGGGCGAGTACAAGGTTGGCCAACTTCGACGTTTGAAAAATGTTGTTCTTAGTTGCTTTAAGTTACCTTTCACTAAGGAAAATTACAATAGCAAAAAATCAAGGGGGATGGAAAGTGGTCTACATTATGGCTGTGAAAGCTTAATACCAATGCAGCACACCCTGTAGGATAGGTTTAGGGGCCATTCAATAATTACGTCACGCTAAATTTGCCGTATATTAGAGGATTGCGTTAAAACGGCAAATAACTTCTTTATTTTCACTAATACAAAAGATACTTTTTATCCAAAATATCTTATATCATGATGTCACGGACTTGAACTTAGTACTACCCACCCGCCATGAAAATGAGAAAGAACCACCCCCACCGCACTAGCGTGACGTAATTATTGAATTGGTAGAAAAAATGAAATGTATGACAGAAAACTATTAAATTCTCAGAAAAAGGTCAATTAATATAGGGTGTTTAAAAAAAGTGGTAACCAGAAATGTTCCCGCAGTTTTTAAAGCAAATATCCAATTTATTACGGTAGCAGCGTAAGCGAATACCGTATTAAAACACCCTTGGACTCTTACTACTCCTCCTCCTTCTCCTACTACTACTACTCCGGCCGAAACGGCAGTTTTTAGCCTACGATTTAGAGTATGCGAATCCCCACTAAAAACTCAATATACATTCTAATGAACGAACGCAGTCTTTTGAATTTTCGAAGGTTTTCAATCACATACATTTAAAATACGTTTTCTTTGATATTTTATCACTTAATTGATGAAGGAATGGATATTAATCAAATAGGTCTACATAAAACTGGGACTTTCAGTTACTTTTATGGTACTGCTGAATCAATGAACTTTGGCACTTGAAAATAGATATGTTTTTCGTGTCAGTAAAGCACAGATCAGACTTTCTTATTACTTTCTACGTTTGTTAGCTATCGGTTCTGTCTTTGAACATCAAGGTTTTCAAAAATCGAGTTAAAAAAAGACAGTTATCTGTTTGAATTCATTTTCGGTTTCAAAAAATTATAATTCAAAACATACATTTTTTTTTCTACATAAGCTCTTATAAAAAAAACGTACGTTATAAACTACCGTGGCTGATTTGGACATTTTACTTTTATTTTATAATTTTAGGAAAAAAATAAAAAACTCGCGGTAAAAGACGCGGCCCCACAAAAAAACGCGCGGCCCCGCAAAAAAACACGCGGCCGCGTCTTTTGACACAAACTTTCATTGTTTGTATAAATGGTCTGCTAAACAGCGCGGCCGCGTGTTTTTTCGTGGGGCCGCGCGTTTTTTCGTGGGGCCGCGTCTTTTACCGCGAGTTTTTTTATTTCTATCGTTTTCTCACTCAAGTCAGCGGTCTGGAAAATCCATTCTTTCCGGTCCTTTGTTTATATCCAGACTTTGTTTGTATCGCACGCTTAGAGTAAACATGGCGACTTCGTTCGGATGTGGAAGATGCAGCGTTTTCTAAAGTAAGCTATAATCAAAGGGAGTTTCTTTACATAGTTTTACGATAAATATTCATCCATTCTGCTACTGTTGTGATTCCCAGTTCTTTCCAATCACTTTTCAAGCTTTTGTTTTTAAAGAAAAACTCGCGGTAAAACGCGCGGCCGCGCGTTTTTTGCGGGGCCGCGCATTTTTTTTGCGGGGCCGCGTGTTTTTCTGCGGGGCCGCGCCCTTTACTGCAATTTTTTAAAACTTTTCCTAAAATTATGAAGAAAAAATCATATCACAGCGGCCACGCTGTGTTGTAATTAAGTTAAATTACAGACCAGAATAGATAAATAGTCTATTGATTTGTGTCAAAAGACGCGGCCGCGTGTTTTTTTGCGGGGCCGCGCGTTTTTTTGTGGGGCCGCGTCTTTTACCGCGAGTTTTTTATTTTTTTCCCAAAATTATAAAATAAAAGTAAAATGTCCAAATCAGCCACGGTAATAAACAGCTCATGCATGTATAATTCTTTTGTCTTCTCTAATAAATTAAATTGCTGGTGTGTTGCGATTAGACCCTATTTACACGAGTTAGTAATTTTAAACATTATAATATCGTTTATGCCTGTTTTCCACCAGTAAGATATCTCAAGAAATAACGTTTACAGAACGTTTAAGAACTTTAAGTAAAATTTCAAATTTAAAAGTATTCTTGTGGCAAGTACTTTTGCTGCTACCGTTTTGCGCCATCTGGCTCTTGTTCTTATAAGTTTTATATCAATGGAATCCTCATCTTTCTATCATCATGAGGTACTTTTTGTAGGGAACGAAAATTATCTATAGTTATTTTTTTTGTTGCCACACTGTATCTTTGAAAATATTTTGTATCTCTTGCATGCCAATCAGCATTTGATGTAAATAGGTAAACCGGCTAATATAGTGGAATCTCTGTAATGCGGACACCATTGGGACCTGGAAGAAGTGTCCGCTTCATGGAGATGTCCGAATTTCAAATTTTTTGGACCTGCCGAAGCCATTCAGTGGGCATAAATGCTGTGAAAAACGTTATCGACAAGAAAGTAGAGTAAAACGTTGTAAAAAGTAAATATTCCCAGAAAATATAAGTTATTTTACTTGGAAAATTGTTTTTTGTATGCGTGTCCGCTTTTGAGAGATTTTTTCTAGGCTAAAAGTTAATTTGGGACCTGAAAAAAGTGAAAAGAGTGTTCGCTTTATGGAGCGTCCGCTTTATAGAGACTTTTTCAAAAAAGTTTGACTGCAAATCCATCCGTTCCTAGAAATCTCTGTCGGTCTTAAAGAGGTGTCCGCTTTATTGAGATTCCACTGTACTAATAACAGCAAAAACGGAGGTAAGAAAACAGAAAAAAAAAAGATATTCGATTGTAATAACCTTCACCATAATTCACTAATAAAATAAATATATTTATATATGACGTCCTTCTAAAAATAACGCCATTCGTCTAGGGCGTTTTAACAGGCGTTATAATCTAGTAACATGAACGAAACTACAATGCGGTACAAATTTGCAGACTATGATCATATGTTACCGTGCTAGAAAATATAAAAAAATATGAATTCTGAATTTACATAAATTTGTTAAAAGTTTGCGATTTCAATGTTGCATAAACTAGACTTAACCTAAAAGATTTGTGGAAATTTCTACTAAAAAAAACCATAGCGAAAGGTACGATAGAATTATGTCCATCCATTGTTTTGTTTTTCATTGTTTCGGATAGAAATATGAAAATAAAATTTGTGAGCAAAGACGTGGTAAATATGTTAGCAGCACGTACAAAATTACTTTATTGAAGACAAAAAATAGACTTAATAATAAAATTCAGATAAAACTAAACTAGACCGTTCTCGTCTAATCTTCACTTTCGCTCTAGAAAAAAACAAAACATCAACATCTTTTAAAAGCGTATGAAAGTACACTGTCTGAACCTAACCTCTTCGATCCAAACAAATTTAACGAACTGCATAGAAAACACGTTTCTAACTTGGGAATAATTTTTAGTGCAAGCATTCTTCGAAACAATGTCAC
Organism: Turritopsis dohrnii; assembly: GCA_027922465.2. Classification (NCBI taxonomy): domain Eukaryota; kingdom Metazoa; phylum Cnidaria; class Hydrozoa; order Anthoathecata; family Oceaniidae; genus Turritopsis; species Turritopsis dohrnii. Next base: position 78,587 of record BQMF02000353.1, on the reverse strand, counting down.
GTGAAAAACAACTGCGGAATTCAAAATTCTACTATATGCTATAAAACAGTCGAGTTGAAAAGTATAAAACACGCTATCACGTTTACTGTCGACGTCTGAGGAGTAATTACCATGAACAGACTACACGTATCACATTCTAGATCATCCGTGAACACACGATAGTATCCATTAAAACAGCAAGCTCAGTGAAGGGTTGTATTCAGCCTTATCAACAACCAATCAGCACAATAATTTTAGACCAATCACTCGATATGGAAGTTCCCAGCCAATCATATCGCTGTTACCACAGCCTACTAAAAGCGAACCGGCGTACTATAACCATGTATCTTTAGAATCCGCTGGAATGTTATCGTTCGGATAGCTCTCAAAGATCCACAGTTGGTTCTTATTAGCTTTATCACATCTACGGATAAGGATTTGATCATTGTGACCCTCCAGACACCGGTCATAACCTGGATGCCTTATAAAACCATTCTAAAACAACCAGTTAATAAATGCAGTATTATTTCACTGACATCGAAGCAATGAAGAGTAACCAAGAAAAGCTACTCAGCAACTAACAAAATCAAACAAACCTTCTCGTGTCTCCATTCTTGATTTCCGCCTTGTTTATGACACGACCACAGCTTAGCCTGGGCACTACTTGAACTGCTATCCAAGTCTAGACACAGTTCATCATGCCAAATCTCCTTTCTCTTGGTAAAAATGAAGAACTGAAACAAAACATAAATCATTCTTTCAAATCTGCTCCCTCAATGGTCGAAAAAACCCCACGAAACAACAACAATAACAACGACAACAAAACCCGATGAATCAGCATAATTCTACAAACCTGATTGGTTCCCATTTTGTGACAGGGATACAAACCAGGTCGTCCACCTTGGTTATTATTAGCTAACGTATCCAAGCAGGACTCTGTTCCAAGGTTTTTCACCTAAGAAAATAACATATCCAATTGAACAACACACTGACATTTTTGTTTCAGTTTAACCAGAAAATTATCGGGTAATGACTCCCACTTTTCACAGGTAAACTATACTTAGTCGAACAACAACAACAACAACAATAAACAAACAAACAAATCAAAAACGAAACACAATGAAGTGTATCTTTACATCGCCACGACCGTATGGATATTTGTCCGGTATCTCTAATTCAGGAATAACATTCTGCAGATACCATTTGAAGCTTCTACAATGTAATCGTTCCCGTAACTTTTTCCTTTCACTGACGTCACCTCCCATACTAGGCAGAAGGTTGGCGCGGAACGAATAAAAGATGTCTTTGAATTCGTCCATCCAGACTTCCGCAACTCGAATGCTATTGTGATCTGTCGAACCGTCGGGAGATTTGTACGGCGCCCTTTCACGAAAAACATGACCAACACGCGAGCAGGGTAGGATTTCAATTCCATCTCCGCACATCCAAAGCTAAAAATAGGCAGCATACGTTGTTGTTAACTGGAACTGATCTCTTAGTGAGAGAGACCATGCAGATAGGTTGGACTACTACTCCTACTACCTTATCGGGAAAAAAAAAGTCGGGGGTAAGTGACTAATTTTTTGGGCTAGTGACTAAAATTTTCCCCGACCAAATTTCCCCCCAACTTTTCAACACCCGTCCAAAAATTTCACCCGATTTTTCATTTCCCCGTCCAAAAATTTTCCCCGGTTTTTTTACTCCCGTCCAAAACTTTTCCCCGATTTTTTAGTCCCCGACCGAAACTTTTCCCCGATTTTTGATAATCTCAAGCGGAGTCTATCTATCGATTTTCGACTGGAATTATAACGGTCAAGCAAAGGAAGGGGAATCGAATGAAGTTGAATCAGTCAATGAGGACGATACAGATTTTTCTGTTACGATTGAGGGAAACAAAATTGATGTCAGTGAAAATAAAATGGATGTCAGTGAAGATATAATTGATGGTTGTGAAAGCAATATGGATGCCAGTGATGAAAATAATGACGATCAAACCTCAAAAACTGTTATTGTATTAGATTGAACTCTTAATTTGTTATTTTGTAATATCATTTTTAGTTCAAATTGAAAGTGTCGACAAAAATTGTGTTCCATTTTCTACTTGTATTGCAAATTTTGGTCGGGGAAAAATGACCTATTTGGAAATTTTAGTCGGGGAAAAGCGACTAATTTCGAAATTTTGGTCGGGGAAAAGTGACAAAATTTCCCGAGGTGACTAAATTTTTCCCCAACCAAAATTTTCCCCGACTAAAATAAATCCCGACTTTTTTTTCCCCGATTTGTTTGTTCTTTACTTTGTAGTATTTTGGATTGAATTTTGGTTTTTATTTATTTATAATTTTTAAAGAAGGTGACGTTATTTTTTTCTCTCTATTGGCTCACATTTTTCTTAAAAAATCATTTTGAAGAAAAATGTTACGTATCCATGGTTACAACTCATGCAAGTATATTTCTTTTTGTTTCGACTTCTTGAACTTCTGTTTATTAAGCTTCGTTTACACCATAGATATTTCGCATTCCTATGTGTACACTTACTGATCATTTTAAAACCTAACATGGCGTAAGTGTAAGTAATATTTGGTCACTGTTTCAGATGGAATAAGTTTGTATCTATTTGCATCGCGTATTAGTTCCATAATGTTGCTACTGTTACGGCTCTTGTATTTTACTACAGATGCAATTCGTTTGGCTTACAAACGACGCGGGAATAAGCAATTTCTGATGTTTTTTCAGATAAAAACTGTTAGATTACCAACAATCTTTCACAGTATCACCATAATATATCAATGAATTTCAAAAAAATAATATCAACTGGATGCAACAGTTTTTTTTCTGAAAAAAAATAAAGAACTTTAATGGATCCCGAAATAATTTCTGAAAAGAATAGCGAGGTTCACAGCAACGGTTCTCATTACCCAAGGTTTCGTGGAAGTTTTAGTTATTTTGGAGTCATGATTAATTCATGAAACTACCAATGGAAAGAACTACTTTTCAGATTGTGGTTAACACAACCTATGTAATCTTGACGTCAAGGAAATATCTCAGTTTCTTATAAATAAAAGCAAAGAACAATTTAAATTCACCAAAGCTACAATGTATCGTGGAAGTTATGAGGATGATGATGCGGGTGATACGGACAATGACGTCGAGTGGCCAAGTGACGCTTTTGATGATTACGAGCAGTCACGAAAAGCTGTCGCAGTAGTGATATTCAAAGACTGTTATTTAAACAACATACTAGAAGACATTGAAACACATACAACAATTTGGAACAGATACACGAACTTAAAATTTCGTCGTGAGAATCCTCAGATTACATCAACAACAATTAAATCCAAAACACCAGTTTGTGTTAGTGACCAAGAGCTCCAAGGTCAAGCCCTGTATACACAAGGTGTTACCAAGCTGAAGGGTTCAAGCTCAAAGATTCAACATGGTGGTAACGAAAAGAACATTGCCATTTTAGAAAATAGCAACTACAGGCAGCCTAAACATATCAACTATACAACTATGATGAGAAGACAGCAGGAGAACAAGAAACGCTGCTTTGATACTGACAGACGTGCTAGCAAAACCCATCATTACCAATCTGTACATCATAAAACAATAGTTAGACAGGTAAAAAAAACCAACCACGAAGCAACACAAACCAATAGGGTGACCAATTCAGAACCACTTCTATGCAACAGAAATGTGGTTAGACAAACATTGGAAGGAAAAAAGACCTACGTCATTAATCCCATAAGGCAAGTCAGTTCTGTTAGCTGGAAGAACCTCACAAGAAACACAACATATGATGATTTTGTACAAATTCTTTCCCATTTTTTATATCATGATCTCGTGAACACTACTTAAAATTTGTTATCAATATTTAGAATATATAAAATTGAAGAAGTAGCGTCAACCGATTATTCGTTTTTATAATATATATAATCTGTGAGTAGTCATAATAGTTTATTGATATTTTCAAAGTAGATTGTTTGGAACTGAATGTGATAGAACTACATGAAGATGTCAATCAAAAACAGGGATGTCACTTACCCTGAAAGACATTTCTACGTTTTCACCACCCCAATAGGTAAGTTCTCTGTCGTATGCTCCACTCTCATAGAAATATTCACGATCCATTGCAAACAAACCACCTGCCATGGTGGGCGATCTGTAAACAAACAAAAAGCATCATCAAATTGAACTGCAATAAATCTTAGTTACGTTTATAGTATTTTGGTAAGGTCTTCACAGGTGTTCAATGAGGACTCCTATTGCATTCATTTCTTATTTCTTATGAAACAGGCATATATCAGGCATAAATCAAAATACAAAAATAACTGTCTAATTAAGTTTCCTGATGATAAAATGAACACAAAAAACCCCAAAGTTGGTACTCTTTCAGTTTCAGCTCAATAGCAACTTACTTTATTGGGTCTGATTCACTTGTTCTTCTTTTCTTTTCACGCTCTGGCAATGGACCCCAGTTAAACATCAACTCCCAACTAAATATTCCTCTATTGTATGAGCCCTTTTCTCTACTATATTCAAAGTTCTTCCAACCTATAACCTCTATGTCAGGTACCACAGCCAGTCTGCGATTTTCTTTTAATCTTGCCAACATAGGTTCTAACCAGCCATAACTAGCTTCACAATGAGAGTCTAAAAATACCAGCACATCACCTTTAGCATTATCAGCTCCAAGAAGCCGTGCTTGAGTGAGGCCAATCCTTTTCGGTGATCGTATTAGCTTCACTTTTGCAAGTTTATCGACATAATTCTGCAATTTGCTACCAAGATGACCTAAAAATAAAAAGTGAACATAATTCAAAATAACATAAAAATTTTCTAATAAAAGGAGATTGACAAGAAAGAATTCTTACTGTAAGTAGAATCTTTGATACTAGCATCATCCACTAAAATAATTTCGTACAGCATATGTGCAGGAGATCTTGCGAGTACAGTGTGGACTGTCCGCAGGAGTGCTGACCAGGCTTCATTATGGAATATTACTATAACACTTGCTGTTTGCAAATTCACAGGATACTGTACATTGAAGCAGCTATAAAGGAAAAAAAAAGGTGTTCACGTAATATAACCTAGCTTACAGTTCAGTTGGTGTCACCTATGATTTCTTCTGACTTGCAGTTGTAAGAAAAACGTCCAAGATCATCAATTTTCGGAATGTCAAAAAGATACAAATCTCATACATCAAGCCACAAAGTCCCTTGGTATCATTTTATTATGATTCTGTGTTGCTTTCTACAATAGTGTCACATCTAAAAAAATCTCAGCTGTTTTCTCTTATTCATCTAAAGATGTTTTTCCATAACAACTTAATCTAATTAGTAACTGAACTATACATCAGCAATAATCAGTTATGAAAACATTGTGTATATGAAAGTTTGAAATTTCATATGTACAGTAGTGCAGTCAGGGACCTATTTAGACACAATTTGATAGCGTTTGAACGCTATGGGCGCCCAAAAAATTACGCCCAAAAAAACTTTTTTAATACTAAGAAAGTACTTCCTTTTCACACGGAGACTGCTGAACTGTATATGCAGATGATGTAACTTCATTATAGCAATAATATTCTTTCCTTAAACAATATGCTAAAGCTGTCTTATTAACCAGTTGAGGCGTGCGACTCAGTCTTGTCATTGAGGCTCGTGATCCACGCTAGCACTCGCTATAACGCGCCTTGAGTTATTTAGTTAAGACATGATTTTAATCGCACCTGTAGATACTGTTTAAAAACATGCGAAACATTGGTACTCAATTGACAACAAATCACTGAGATATTTTAAGTGATTTTTTGTTGTTGCTAGGGAGAACGACCACCGTGCTAAGGTGATTTTGTTCTTTGTTCACCTAACGAAAGAATATGAAAACATAAGTGGTACCAGTAGGATTCATTTTCGTGTTATTCAATGAAGTTAAAAAGCATCTTAGTTTCCAGCTCCCTTTAAAATATGATTTATCTTGACTAACGATTGCAGACACGATGTTCCCCAGTGAAGATGTTTCTGATTGGTCAATATTTCTGTACTCGTCAGCGAATTTCGCCGGAATAGACTTTCTCGATATGAAGAAGTGAAGAAAATTTGAGTGCCGCTTTATGTGGACACCGTCTTGCAAACAGTTGCTACGTTGAGTCAAAATAGAGCGGGTGTCACTAAACTAAGAAAACGCTATCCCCAAAAAATCTCTGGATACGTCACTGGCAGTCTACTTAAGGTGTGAGTAAGGGAAAAAATATGTTTTTGTTTTTTAATTAATCCTTTTGACAGGAATATGTTTATGATACCTTTTTGGAAAGCTTATTTACATCTCCTCTAAAAGCTCATGTTAAAACTTTCAGGTAAACTAAAAATTTTACATTTTAGAGTGAGTCAAAGAAAATGAACCTTGTTGTACAAATGTAGCTCCATTTACAAAACGAGTTCAGTTTGACTTACATGTTTTACAGTTTTTTCATTTTTTCTGTTTACATGAGTAGAAAAGATACAAAAAAAGGGGTTTTAGATCTATCATTTTGAAACAAAAGGATCAATACATAACATGATCAATTTGTTTTATTTTTTTCAAGATCTTTCATGTACACAAATAAGCCGCTAATACAACGTTTTTGGAAAAAAAACAGACTTCCCAGCCACTTCCTAAAAAAATAGTTTCACTATTGGAAAATTCAGAGTTCCTTTCATCCTGATGTGCAAAAATTCAGAGAAGTCAATGATTTTTTCCTTTACTCACACCTTAAATCAACAAACCCTGAGCTATGTCAGTTGCCAAGATTAGCCTTAAAATGAAAATCTAATAGATTTAATAAATCTAATTGCAGTATCAGTAAAACCAGAAAATCTGCTTTAAAATGAAAAAACTGAAAGAAAGAAGATAAAACCCCCCACAAAATAAATTAAACTGTTTAATTTCAATCACAAATAAAAGTAAAGACAGCTGCACAAGTTGCAGTTGTGTAGTGATCTTTATGTGTGTTTAGATTTCCTTTCCATCATTTTTCGACATCACCACTATGCATACAGGAGTACTATAGTTACATTCGGCAGTTGCATTCAAATTCAAAAGTGACAGTGAGAGCCCTGTGTAGTAAATTACGAAACTAATGGTTGCATTTTTGTTGTGTTCTTGTTCAATTTTAATCTGCTTCATCTGCATCTGAGAATATTACTTAGAAGTCACAAATAAAAAGTCAAAAGGTATTTTGTGGATGTTTGAACAGCAAACCTTATTTTAAACAATTTTTTGTCACCATCAAGTAAAACTATATAGGTGTTTGCCAAAGTTTGTCAAATACAGTAGTGAATTCAGGATGGAATTTTTGATTTCAAGATCATAATTATTATGAAAACATCAGAAAAGCCAGAAATATCACTTTCATAGTGATTCATACAATTTGCTTTAGACAGGAAAACACCTGTTGGCAGTTGTTTTCAGAAAAACAAACTGCCATAAAGTATGTTGACAACACTTTTACCTTGAATGTCTGTTATCTGGAATAGATCTTTCAAGTGAAATTTTCGAACTCGACAGCTCATTAAAACCGTAATCATTCAAACTCACATCTTCCTTTTGTTTTTCACTTGCAGGATTGAAAACAGCTGCACCATCCATACCTGCACTGCCAGGTTGTGGATCCAACATGGTTTTATAATATTTTTTAAAATAATCTATTGTTACTAGGTTGTCTTTGGATACTGATCTTTCGTGAGCAGAAGTTTCAGTTTTTTGTCTTTGTCCATCAAGAAGAAAAGTGAAATCTATTATGATCCAAAACAATGATGTAATCGTAATTGCAGCACAAACATATCTTCTTGCCAGCCTCATGTTGATGGTTTTTAAATTTGATGTTAAAAGGAGATTCAGTCATGCAGACTTATGACCATTTTCAATGATGTAAAATTTAATTTCTCTGCTAGAATAGAAAGAGTATATTACTGCTATATATTTATGCTGGCCATCAGGTAAAATCGTTGATCAATGAAAACTCCATAAAAGTTGAACATTTTTAATCAGATTTACAAATTCTTTTTGGCTTCCACTACCACAGAACCTATTAATTATTATTACTAGCGTAGCTTTAGCTAAAAATGCCCCCGCGCTCAAGCATTCCAATTTGTACAGATAGCAAGCTATACATTAACAACAGAAACCAAAACAAGATTTTGGCCTAACAAAAAATGTTTTGGTTGATTTGAGACACCTGATATGAGGCAAACTAAATAATGTTATCTCTTAGGCCTAAGTCACACTGATGCTAATATACCTTTCAAGAAGTGTAAATAAGGCTTAACAAGTAATATCAGAAAGTATTTGCTACAAACAAAAGAAATGTGTGAACTGAAACATGAATATTTTAAAAACAAAACGATCGATACAAATTTTAACGTAAAAGAAAAAACAACAGCATGTTTGTCAACGTTTCGGGTGAAGACACCCATTTTCAAGACAAATTTTTTTACAGAATGCATAAAGTATATATACAATTTTGTTTAACAACTAATTAATACATAACTGTTCTTTAATTAAATAAATACAAAGGTGCTGATCGTATATTATTGTTTAATTGAGGATTATCACGCATAATAAATAAGCTCTCTTTTAACTCCAGCAAAAAGCGATTGCTCCCTTGAGCCAGAATATTGAAGTCATCAAGAGATGGAGTGTGATTGCATTGTTTAAGATGTTCTCTAATGGCAGACAATTGACATGACTTAGAAATCTTACCAGTTAATGGAGACACACCAATGTGCTCACTTACCCGGACTTTGAGGTGCCGTGACGTTTCTCCTATATAGGTAGCGTTGCAGCTACCACACTTATATTTATAAACGACGCCAGATAACAACTCTTTCGGCATACGGTCTTTAAACCGAAAAAAATCGGATAATCGAGTGTGTGCCAGTTTACAAACTGGCAAAATTTTTTGTACCTTTACTGTCTGATTTGACCCACAACGACTATACTGTCCGTGATTCTTTCTCATTTGCCTCTGACATTACTAAGCAAAATGGCAAATATCACATGGCTAGCTTGGATGTCAATTCACTATTTACTAACATCCCTCTGGACGAAACCATTGATATTTGCACTAATCTCACTTTTCAAGATTGTGAAACTTTCCATGGGTTCTCTAAGTCAGAATTTAAAACTCTCCTCGAGCTAGCTACTAAGGAATCTTATTTTGTTTTCAATAATGTCCTTTATCAGCAAGTTGACGGTGTGGCCATGGGCTCACCTTTAGGACCTACACTAGCTAACGCATTTTTATGCTTCCACGAGAAAAATTGGTTGGATAATTGCCCTATGGAGTTCAAACCTATTTACTATAAAAGGTACGTTGATGATATTTTTGTATTATTTTCATCTCCAAAGCATCTACCTTTGTTTCAAGCCTATTTGAATAACTGTCATCCCAACATCTCTTTCACATCCGAAATGGAAGAAAATAATACATTCTCCTTTCTTGATACCTGTATTTCACGGAACCAAAATGGTCAGTTTGTTACTTCTGTGTACAGGAAACCCACCTTTAGCGGTGTCTACACGCATTTTGACAGCTTTATTCCTGAAGCTTACAAATTTGGCTTAATTTATACGTTACTACATCGTTGCTTTAATTTATGTTCTAATTGGTCTGCCTTTCACCTAGAAGTTAAAAAACTCAAAGAAATTTTCCATTGTAATGGTTATCCAGCGAGTTTTGTTGATAAAATAGTTAAACTATTCATGATGAGATCTCAATGTAAAAAAGAAATCGTTCACACTGTTGAAAAGAAGAAACTATTGCTTGTTCTTCCTTATCTAGGCCTTATATCATTACAAACTAGAACTAGACTTGAAAAACTGTTTCGGGACACTCTAAACTGTTGTAAAATTTATGTCATCTTTAGGACACACACTCGATTATCCGATTTTTTTCGGTTTAAAGACCGTATGCCGAAAGAGTTGTTATCTGGCGTCGTTTATAAATATAAGTGTGGTAGCTGCAACGCTACCTATATAGGAGAAACGTCACGGCACCTCAAAGTCCGGGTAAGTGAGCACATTGGTGTGTCTCCATTAACTGGTAAGATTTCTAAGTCATGTCAATTGTCTGCCATTAGAGAACATCTTAAACAATGCAATCACACTCCATCTCTTGATGACTTCAATATTCTGGCTCAAGGGAGCAATCGCTTTTTGCTGGAGTTAAAAGAGAGCTTATTTATTATGCGTGATAATCCTCAATTAAACAATAATATACGATCAGCACCTTTGTATTTATTTAATTAAAGAACAGTTATGTATTAATTAGTTGTTAAACAAAATTGTATATATACTTTATGCATTCTGTAAAAAAATTTGTCTTGAAAATGGGTGTCTTCACCCGAAACGTTGAGAAACATGAATACGTATTTTATAATCAAAGTAAGATTTGTTAAAGAAATTATGTAAGAGCCAAAAGAAAAAAAAACTTTTTCAAAAAAAAATAAATAAATAAAGCGAAAAATCCATTAGAAATTTGCGTTTCAAACTTTAATTCAAAACAAAAAATAGCCAACGTTTACATAAAATAGCAAGAAAAAAATATAAAAAGGTTTTTTATTGATCATGATCACTAGTGGAGGACAGTCAAAGAAGAAAAACAAAAACAAGAATTTGTAATATGGCTTTCTTGCATAAACAGAAATCCAATTAAAATGGCAACATCCGCCAAAAATCAGTGCATTGAATGAAATTTATTGAATGAAAGATTTAGAGCTAAAATATATGCAAAAATAAAATGTATGGTTGGCAAAATTTCAGATTTCAAGCTGTGCTTCAAAATCCTTGTTGTTCACTTCACTACAAAAACGCTAAAATTATAAAAAATGTTAAAGTAATTTTAGCATACGAACTTCCTAAATAACATAGTATAATATAATGATAAATTAGGAAAGAGATACGAAAAAACATTCTGTCTCCCACTTACAGTACCATGCTTTGAAACGGGAAAAAAGCAAAGTCAGCTAATATTTGTATACCACCGTGTAACGTCAACACGAAAGTTGGAAGATGATGAGGATGAAGAACAAAATCGGAAACTGACATTCGCCTATCTTGTGAAACTACTATGCCTCCTCGCTCGCTGCGGGGGCAATTATTATTATTATTATTATTATTATTATTATTATTATTATTAAAACAAATATTTTTACAGAATGAACATTCAAAAATTATAAAATATTTTATATATGGTACAATTTCTGTTCTTCCATGTGTCCTGTTGCACCCTAACACTATAATCAAAAGTGAAAAGAAATAATGTCATAGAACTGCCCTTCCAAAAAATTTAGACATAAAATAACTGATAGTAATTTCAAAATAATAATACAGCCTGTATACAGTTTGAGATGACAGGAGGCATTCCTATTAGTCAAAGGACTAGTCAAATAGGAAGCTACCAAAAAATTGACAGGATCGTACATATGTGATTGAAGAATACTACTCATAAACAAGTATATAAAAAAAAGTAATTGAGTAAAAATTTGTAACAAATCAATATTGACTGAAGGTGATGCTAGTGAACAACTCAAAAAGTTCAGATTGACTGATAAATGGCAGAGTTGATGCCATATCTAAAAGTATTGCACTGGGGTCTTGCAATTAGGCCTAAAGAATTTCCTCTGGTGTTATGAAAGTCTTGGCATTTTCGTAAATTGTAGATATTACAAAGAGAAGAAGGGCAGATCTAGAGAGAACAAGAGAAACAAGGTGTAAATTGAGAGATTTTGCTAGGTCAGAGAGTTTAAGAATTTTTAGAGCAAAAAAAAAAAAAAAAAAAAAAAAAATGGGTGAAGTATGTTCATTGAAATTAGAAAAAGTAAGTAATCTAATAGCTTGTTTTTGGAGCTTGAAAATTCGAGAGCAGGAAGAGTTAACCCATAGTTGGCCAGCATATCTTAAATGAGAGTCAATGAAAGAGTTGAATGAAGAAGTGAACGAGGAGAAAAGTGACACAGTTTAGAAATAAGACTATTAGCCTTCCTCAATTCAGTAGAAAATCAAGATGGGGTTTCCAAGAGAGAAGGTTATCAACTCCAAGGTATATATTTAACATGTTCACTAAGATTCAAAATTTTACCATTAAGTTTAAGTCTAATATTGTAGCTGATTCTTTTATGTACATCATGAAAAAGTATAATAGGACTTCTGTTTTAGAGAAATCTAGCGAGATTTTTCCATTTGAAAATTATACCTTATCGGTAAAAAATCTGTCAGTAGAAAAATTCGTCGGCAAAAAATTTCATTGGTAATAAATATTCATCACCTAAACAAAAATTCGTCACTTTTTACCTGGCTCTATAAACATATTATAAACTGTTAATTTTTCCTATTCTTCCTTAGTTGGCTATATTGACACCTAAAAGTATATAAAATACTGATCTATTACTTACATACACAACCACAACTATTTCAAAACGCTTTATCAATGATTGGAACTGGTATGTCCTCATGTATTTGCAAATCAATTTTGCTCGACTGACTTTCAAACTCACTTACAATTCTTTTTATTTTTCAATTAACATGAATCAAGCAATATGATCAGTGTAAGAAACCCTAAGGCGTCTTTAAGCTACAAAATGCAAAAAACTATCCATTATGAAAATACCAATTCATCGGTAAAAATTATTTGTCAGCAAAAAATTTCGTCGGTAAAAAATATTCGTCACCAAGACAAAAATTTGTCACTTTTTACCGACAGATTTTTTACAAGGATGTTTTTGAGCATACACTATTATGTTTTATATTCATCTATTAGGATTTAACCATTTACCTTTTACGCTTACCAACCAAGTCTAAACGACTTCACAGAAGAAATTTTAGTTAGTGTACTTTATGTTATGATGATAAATTTTAAAAGAATTGTCAATTATATAGCTATATACACAGAAAAGCAAAAGTTAAGAATTTGCAATGCATTGATAAATGCCTCCTTATTATTAAAAACCTCTTTTAACAATGAGTTTTGTACAAATATTAATTTTTTAAGTATTTACACATGTCACACATGTATGATGACTGTAAAATATTTTTGTTCTATATACATTTATTGCAGATGAGGATGTTGTCGTTTTCTTGGAAAGATCAGATTATTTCTCTAGAACTACAAAATTACAAAATGTGAAATTGTTCACTGAAATAGAAGAAATATTTAAGGTTATGAGTATTATATTGGAGGAACAGTAGCTATGGTGGTTGGTGGGAAGAAAGTTATGTCTGAAATTGGCAAAATTGATTGAAATCAACCCATTTTACGGTACATCAGTAGTATATATTTCAAGAAAATGATGACACAAATTAATGAACGCATCAATCTCAAAATTATCATTAAGATCGTGTCTTGTTGGCTTGTGAGCTCTCTCCCTCTCAACTAGCTATATAAGGCAACAAGTTTCCTAGTTAGCTGGCTATAACCAACGTATACAAAAAAAGAAAAAAAAACCTAAAACACTAGTTTATATGTGAAAACGAACAGACACTAATAGTAGCTGAGTTATTAAGGTAACAAACAGTAATTCGCACAGCAGGCTTCGCCGTGAAGAAACACGTAAACATTATCAGGACACGTTCTCCATGTTGTTAAACTCGTCTTAATAATTAACGAAGATATCAAGATATCACTATTCAATGGTTTGAGTTAGCGAGAATAAAACATAACACACAGGGAAACCTTATACTTGTGAAGATCATCCGGAAGTTATGTATATATATAACAAAAACATTAGGAAAACTAGCTTTGTACCGTGTGTAATTGGACTTTAGAAAGCAAATGTATTTAAAATTTTAAGTGTTTTTTTCATTTTCTACATTATATTATACCGAATAATTGTATAATTAACTAACAAATATATAGAACAAAACCCCCTAAAATAATCAGTTTGGAGTATCCTTCTATGGTGGTGGTAGCATGTACGAAGTTTTAACAGGGGGTTTACATTCAATATATAATAGAGTTTTCATCTGTAAGAAGAGAATTTTACTCAAATCAGGGAAATATATGTATACATATACTATATTTTATGACATTTTTATGCAAAAAATTTAAAATTTACGCAAAATAAGTGATAAAATAATTACAACCATCATATGTTCCCCCCTGGAAATGGGCATCAAAGACATAACTTTTCATCGGTTTCAGCAAAATATCTTCATCCAAGGAAGATCAAAGTAGATATGGCGTCTGAGGATTTGAAGCATCTGGCTTCTGCGGAATTTGTGGCGGGAAAGCCACCTGACTCGCAAAATAAGGTAGGCTTTGTTCAGCCTAACGTTATTTGATATTTTTGATAGAATTTCCCGAATTGAAAGTCCCACGTTTGAGAGAATAAAGTCTCTTCAAAGAAGGCACTTATATGTCTCAATCTATACCTTCACTACGCACACCACGTGTGTGTTATTGAATGTCCTTTTCCTCTCCTCCCCCACATACATGATGAAATGCAAGCCTTTTATTTTTATGAAAAGAATCTAGCTATGCAATCAAAAACTTGTAAGAGGGATAAGAAAATTCTCCTCTAACTGTAAGATCTTGTGCAACTCTTTGCTATACCTACCACACAACAAGTACCGTAAAGCGGGGTGACTTCGATCAATTTTGCCACTATTTTAAAAGTAACTTCCGAATTACTAAACCATTACTTCTGAAACTTTGGAATCATTACATTACATATTTCTTCTATTTCAGTGCAAAATTTCACATTAACTAAATTGTAATTCCAGAGAAATAACCTGATCTTCCCAAGAAAACGACAATATCGATTATGGGGTGACTTCGATCAGCTTATGATGAGAAGCGCCAAATTACTTATAATTGTATTTGACAATGTTTTTAAAGCGCCATTAATACAATATTAACGGACCACCATTTGTCATCCAAGTTAAATGTTCGACCGTAAAAGATCAGTGAATGTTAGTAAAACAAAAGATATTTACGATGTTCACACATGTGTGACCCTCGTTAAATACGAAACGAAATTGACATTGAAATTTCATTGTATCTCAAACAAAATTGTTGAGATCTATCATCATGGGGAAAGAGCACGCTTATTAAAATTTCTTCGGTAAGTCATTAAATCTCCCATGAGATACGACGACTTTTCACGAAGTTCTTGCGAATATGTAACTTATAGCGATATAAAACATTCGTTTTTTTCGTGTTTTTATAAACACGATATTATTGATAAAGGAATAAGGAAAAGAAAAACAGAATATAGCGGTGAAGAACAGAATTTCTTTCAGACATATTATAATTTTCTTTACATTCAGCCTCTATACTTCACATATGTACCAAAAATGTCCAGGCTAGACTCTTGAATACGACGTGGAGCGATGACCAATGTGAGCGGTGAAGATTTTGATGTTTTTCGTCGTTAATTTCGGAAGAAATTGATTGTTTCGCTTGAAGACGATTCTGATGATATTTTACAATAAGAATCTAAATGAAAATCTTAAAAAATGTGAAAAACGCACTTTAATTTCAGAGTTTAAACAGTTTATTTTTACTGATCGAAGTCACCCCGCTGATCGAAGTCACCCCGCTTTACGGTATACATACATCTATCTATCTATTTATCATAACAGTATAGGTCTATTAGGCAAAATAGAAACATTTTCTACTACATCACAAAGTTTCACCTTGATTTTTGGCATCATTTGGGTGAATTTCTATGATGACATATAAACTGTCTTCAGACATTATATATATATTATTAGAATTGTTTTTTTTTTCTTGTTAAAGTATTTCTGCATGCATTCGTGCCAAAGTCATTAATTAAATGGAATTCTGGCATCAACTTTAGGCTTATTTCTTAGGCTTGTTTGGCAGTTCTCTCTTAAGGCTAGTTTTTGTAAAACGGATTTTAGAACAGACCTTTTTATGAATATTATGAAGTATTACACAATATTAAGAGACATTCTCTATTTATTTACGTTAAATACACAGGTGTTTTTGTTTCTTTTTTTTCACTTCACGCTATGTTAACATTTGTCTAGACAATTCAGTAAAAGAAAGTGTCGGGTTGCAACATGTATCTTAGCTATGCTTATGTTTAAGATGATTATATTATCCTAAAATTTTAGTCGCACCACTTCTGCTGATGATGTAGTTTTATTCTTCTTTTTCGTTAAAGAAATAGTATTTATTCTTTATAATAAATTATAGTGAATTTGAATAAAAGAAGACATTCCATAGATTTTATTATGCTCAACTCAAAAGTAGGTACTGTCAAACCTGATTACAGATTTTATTCGTAAAATGCGGGATGCATATTTCATGAGAACATAAAAAAGTAGAAATATAAAAGAACATTAACTTGAGCAACAAAGATTAGACATTGTATACTAAAACATAAAAATATCTTACAAAGCTTTGTTAAAATGAAAATATCCGACAATCTAAATTAATCTCTCCGCCAATTTCGTTTCAACGACGGAGGAGAGATTTACGAAACCGGGCATAAAAATCTGAGGAGTTCTAATTAAATAGAAATATGCATTAAAACAATATTTTTTGGCGAGGTACCTGCACATTTAAAGCATTCGTAATGTTTGTGACGAAGTTCCTCCCTTATGTTTCTTTAATTCTTTTAGTTTCAGTTTAGTTTTAGTTTTGTTTTTTAAAGATACTTTAAGTTTTAAAAATAATGTATTTTAATACGCATTATTTGTCCAAAAAATCATAATGTGGGCGGGTTATGCTGAATGAAGTATTAAATAACTATATGGCTTAATGATATGTTGTTTTTTTTGAAGAAAATATTTTCCTGGTATAGCTATTGCATCACCATGGAGATTATCTGTTAAAAATTTTCATTCTTTTGATATGACATGACAATTTTCATACTTTTATCACTTCTATCACTATCAATGTGCTAATGCACCTCACTAAAAGAAATTTCTTGAGATAATTTGACTTTGTATATTATCAAACGATGGCTTCCTAATGTTTGATATTTATACCTCATATTGATGTTATTTTTTTAGAATCTTCAAGAATTCGTCCAGCCTCACATTGAATCTTTCAATTACATGCTTGACGAGGGATTGAAAAATGCCGTACAGGTACAAATTTCTTGATTTTTTTAAAATTATTTTTCGGTATGAATGGCAAATTGAGTAGGAAATATGCAACCATGGTGAAAACATTTTCTTTTTAATTCTTTGATGTTAAATAGTTTCCTTATGAAGGTGAAGTGATATGTGACCAATGGCAAAACCCATTTCTGTTTGAAATTTTTTAATGTTGGCAGAAAAAATTTCAATGGAATTGCACAAGACCTCTTTTCATATATACATTTTGCAATATCATCTTCAATCGTTATCCGAAATAATTTTTCCTTTGTAATCACCCTTTTTGTTGTCAAAAAGTTTTCATAACAACCTTTCTTATTTCAAGAGCCTTGGTTGTGTTCAGAGCTTTGTTTTTTGTGGGGAAATCCATAGTCCTTTTTGTTGTTGATTGATCATTCCATACAGTGTCTAATCTTAGCGGTGGCCCGACTGTCTGAGACAGTCAAAAGTTGGTTCGGGCCACCAAAAATTTTGAAAATCAGTGTTGTGGTGGCCCGACTGGACAGGCCAAAAAATAAATATACAAACGAGAGATTTGAAAAAAAACACAAGAACGATAAAGTATAACTTTGTAAGTTTAGCAAAGTGTCTTTACCTCCTCCTTCGAACAACATTACGACAGTTCCTAACTATTTTTATTATGTAATAAATACTACGACACTCCACCATGTCTTAATAGCCAATCAGAAACTTTGATTTGATATGCCTTATTTCAACTAAGACGGAGAACATTTTTTTACAAGCTTTGCAGGTGTTTTCTGAGTGACGCTATATTTGTTCAATTACAAAAGATTTCTATATACCTTCTTAGTGCTACTAATTTTTGCGGGCGCCAACTATTGCTCTTTTCATTAATTTTTTGTTCTTGTTTTTGTTCTTCAGACAATAATGTCATCGTGAGATTCATTTTTCGAATAAATGTTTTGAAATTAACATTCCATCGAACGCGAGCAATCAATTTCGTGTCTAAACCATGGTCAAAAGAAAAATACGTTTTCTTTTCTGTTGATATGTATAAAGTGAGAGAGTTCAAATGATTTTTTTAAAAGATGTCACAACACTTATTTAAACCTGTCAGTGAAAAAATCAAAATTCTAAAAGAAGAAAGAACAGAAACAGAATTAAAGTAAGTCAAATTAATCAAAGAAGCAAGCAACCATATTTCTGTAATAACAAGGAGCATAACAAACCTGGACCAAAGCCTAAAATGCAAAAAGATGTTGATACTATTGAACTTTCTCATTTCTTTTTGAAAACCATTCGTATTTGTTGTATATATCATGTGCAGACATTCTTGCTAACTTTCCTTTTGTTTTATATCGTATCTATTCTACTGTATGCTGCATACATCCAGACTTCCGATGGACATCCCTCCTACGCAGAGGTTGAATTAACGGAAAGCCTTTATGACCTAGCAAAATTTTTGTCGGGCCACCAAAGTTTCCATCGGGCCACCAAAAATTCTTAAACCAACGATGTCAATGGCCCGACGTGACACCCAGATAAAATCTTAAGATTAGACACTGCCATAATCAGCTGATCTTCTGAGTTATATATTGTTTATTTCATTATTTAAGTTTCTTGTTTTATTTTAGATTTATTTACTTAATTTGTATATAAAAGTTTCCTTTCAATAAGTAATGATTTTTTAACTGACACCACTACTGAATTCTTGTTTTGCTGTGTGATTTATTTGAGCATCGGTTTAGGATGCCCTCTTAATTAATTTATTTTGAAAGACATGGTACTGTATTTTAAAAGTTTTCCCATCAGATTTCTTTGAAATCTTGACTATGTAGTTGTTATTAGTAAATGCGCCACGTGGGAAAACAAAGTATCAGTTTTAGCTCAGATTAATCTATTCCCATAGATATTTGGACAATTTGCTTATAATGTTTTGATCTTCTGGTATAGACCTTTTCGGAAATTACGTCATGGCAAATCTTGCCTCGTTTCTAAGGTTTTAAATTACTTAAGTAATTAAGAATCATAAAAAAAGTTTGTGTAAAGTTTCCTCTCGGGTATCATTTCTTTTCAAAAACAACACAAATGCCACTATTATTTGGGTTGGAAGTGAGGCAAGATCTGCTCTGACGTATTTTCCGAAAAGGTCTATTGGACATGGATTTCTGAAAATTGCAAATAAAACAAGTTTCCAACTAATGTTGTCATGTTCACAGTTACACAAATGAACCTAATATCTTCACCTGGTGTAAGGCCTTCGGAACACATAGCATATTCATTTAATTTGTTACTTTAGGTGTTTTTGTCATGGTGGATTTTAGTCTTTTCTGATCAATTTGCCAATCACACAAATATAAATGGTTATAACCTCTGTTTAAAATTGGGGCACCTAATTTTTCAAAAATTTACTTCACTAAAGTCATGCACGCCGAACCTCTATTTGCATTGCTAATGTTATTTCTGTTGTTGTTGTATTTGGGAAAATTGGATTTTACATTGGTAAAGTACTAAAATATTCAGTAGATAATCATTGCATTCTTTTCCCCAACTGCGAATGTAGCAATCCTTTCCAAGTGAAACCATTTTTATATCAAAACAGCTTATGCACGATTACAAAGTACTTTTTTTTCAAGAATACTCATTGATGATCATTTCTCTTCTTTTTTTTCCACAAGTGGATTTGCTTTTTTAAAACCTGATGGCTGTCACTTGGTAAGTTCTGTAACTTTCTTTTGAACCTAATAAAAATCTAGTGTTGTGTCTTGAGGATGTTGTGTTGATCCATTTGCCAGGAAATAAAGCTATTAGAATAAAAATTTTTGTTTAATTTCTTATTGCACTCTTATCGCCGGAGGATTTTGTCCACTACACATGTTTTGAATAAACTACTGGATGTACTTTTCAACTTGATTTCACTAGATTATTCCATATCATGTTTACTTGGATTATTCACTTCCCTTTTTTCTCCCTAACATACATTTGTTCTGCTCAACTCAAAAGTAGGTACTGTCAAACCTGATTACAACTCACTCTTCCAGAGGACCTCCAAAAAGGACTTATTGTATACTGTGGTTCCTGTTTTTTACAATAGCTTTTTCATTATTGTTGTATACACAGGTTTTTCTTTGTATGCTGCTGTTTGAAGATGTTATTCTTTCGTTGTTATTTTGCTCAAATCTCTTTATAGTTAAGATAATAGGATATATTATATTTTACTAAAATGGAATAATTGTGATAATTATAAAATTTTAAGTTATAGAGATTTTTTCTATAAAGTATTTTTCTAGTTTCGTGACATGGAAATTTGTCAGCCTTCCTGGCATTCCGATACTTTTCTTAAAATCCTCCTCCTTTAGTAGTTATGTCAACGTCATATAGTAGAGTTATTTCAGTAAAATTTAAATGAGATTTTTGTTTTAATTTCAACTTGATTTCACACTTTTTGCAATTTTCTTTCAGGTTGAATCAACACCTGTTCCTGTCAACCAGCCGATTGGTAACTTAACACCAACTAACCAATCGATAGTAACACCATCTGTTGGTATACCAACTGCTGTTCACACCGAAGTAGGAGCAGATACTTTAACCATTAATTTACCATCCAGTGTGAACAATCTCCAGACCGGAACACTAAATGCTGCCATCTCTGAACCTTCCAATTCTGTGCTTCCTGCAGAATATATGAACATCTTAGACATTGTTCTTGATAACAGCAAATTGAATTTACAAGGTGCCACAATTGATGGAACACAAGCTATTGTTTTAGCTGAAGTAAGTGGAGCTGATGGTGGAATGGTTGCTGTTACACATGGCACTGATGGAAATGCTATTGCTCTAACCCCTGCTCAAGTTAATGCACTAACTGCGGCAGCTGCTGCAGCCTCTTCTGCTAGCTCTACCTCTGTACCAATTATTGAAACTGCTTCAAATGTATCTCAAGAACAAGCTATTCTGGCAACTATGGCTGACCTGAAAGGAAAACTTGTTGATAGTGTAGACAACAACAAAGAGATAATCATGAAAGATGATAATGGTGATGACATTGAGTTTGAGGAAGATATTGAGGAAAACCAAGATATTGAGGAAAATGCTGAGGCTGCTGTAGATGAGAAAGAGAATGAGAAGTCCGAAAATGGCAGAAGTGCTAGCAAGTACAAGTGTGACGAATGTAAACGTCAATACGTCACTAAATCAGCTTTGAAAAAACACTTGCATCTTGTTCATAATAAAGAGATGGAAGGGGTACAAAAGGCAACAAGCAAATGTATTCATCCTGGATGTGAAAAAATATTTTATCATCGCCAGAAAATGATTGATCACTTGAAAGAAGCTCATGATGTCAATTGTGTGCAAGAGGATTTGGTGTTTAATAGCTGGGACGAGTTTCTGTTATGGAAGGAAAGAGAGGAAGATGCAAATTTTGTACATTTTTCCAAGAATTCAACCCATACAAATGCTAAGAATTATATGTTAACGAATTTTACCTGCCAACGAGAGGGAAAAGCTGGATACAAATACAAAGGGTCCCAACAGAAAAAGTACAAGGACTTGGTAATTGGTGAACGCATTTGTCCTGCCAGAATGAGGGCTAGATTAGACAAACCAACTGGTCGTGTTACAGTTCAGTACTGCAAGTCACACAACCATAAACTCAGTTTTCAGGACTTTCTTTATCGCAGAATGCCTGACCGACTACGAAACGAAATTAGGGAAAAGTTGGGTTCCGGTATGTCATCGGAGGAAGTGTACAAGGAATTAAAGAGTTCAGATAATCTGAGAGAGAACCGCGGTGAAAGATTTGCCCC
Organism: Turritopsis dohrnii; assembly: GCA_027922465.2. Lineage (NCBI taxonomy): Eukaryota > Metazoa > Cnidaria > Hydrozoa > Anthoathecata > Oceaniidae > Turritopsis > Turritopsis dohrnii. Next base: position 56,736 of record BQMF02000353.1, on the reverse strand, counting down.
ATCGAAACGCCAGTTTGTGACCTTGGTGAATATTAAAACTATTGCCAAAAGAATGCAGATAAAAGAGAGTGGACCATCAAAGAATTTTGTCCTTGAACCTGAACCTTATGCAATTCAGATGCAAAAATTATTAGATGAGACATACAACCCTGTATTGCTTTATAAAGATCAAGGCTCAAATATTGAAGTGGGTCCCGAAGAAATTGACCAAATAACAGGAGCCCATGAACTTTTACTCCTTGGTATACAAACTAAAGAACAGCGTGAGATGTTCTTGAAGCATGGCCATAAGATTGTCTTCATTGACATTACTGAGACTCTTATTACACCCACACAATTTGTAGTTACAGTCAAAGTTCTTGATGAATACAATAAAGGCTATCCTATTGCTTTTCTCATATCTAATTCCAGAGATGAAACAGTGCTGTTTTACTTCTTTCAAGAGATTCAGCGAAAAATTGCTGATACTGAATTGAAAGTAACTGCGGTGATGACAGAAAATTCATGTAACGAATATTATGCATTCCGCAGTGTATTTGGTGAAGATGTCAAGCATTTATTATGTAAATGGAATCTCCATCGTGCTTGGTGTCAAAAGATCCATGAAGAGTGTGCAGGAGACGAGTCACTGCAGCAGGAATTGTATTTCATCTTTGTGACAATGTTGGAGGAATTAGAATTATCGAAATTCGAAAGTATTGCTACAGAATTTGTAAACAATTACCAATCACGTTGTGCTAACTTTATCACATTTTTCATGTCGAATTACTTAAGTCAGCCTGAAGTTTGGGCATCCTGCTATCGTAATAATCCAAATTCTGATTGTGATGAGATATTGTATGGTGATAGAGTACATGAAAGGATCAAAAAGGAGATCAAGAACAACCGGAGGGTTAAAGCTGTTGACGATCTTCTTGATATTTGCTTGAAGTTTGAGCATGAAGATTATTTCAATCGTGGGCTAAATTTAATGCTGAACCCACCAGAGCCGCAGACCATTATATCAGAGCATGCGCTTGGCATGAAGATACGAAATTCATCAATTGTTGAGAACTACATGGCTGAGAACCGATGGTTGGTGAAGACTACAAAACGTGATCCAGCTGACCTGCAAAGCACCAAGGAAGAATCATTCATAATCACCTGGAAAGCTGATATATGTGAAAAGGATTTCTGTCGTGAACGTTGTTTGAAATTGGCTTGTTTTGGTTTATGTGGCCATTTGTATCATTGCTCTTGTGAATCTGAGAGCATAACACCATGTCGCCATATCCACAAGGTTCATAGTATGAGAATTGGCGTCAATCAGTTTCAAAATGACGAGGAAGAAAAAACTGATGCTTGTGAGGGGATTGCTGCAAGCTCCAGTACTGGGGAAGTTGTCACTACCTTAACCACTTGTCCTGCTGCACAAAAGACCGATGCACCTAAATTGAATTTGATTAATCAGGTGCATGCGACTAGCCTTCCAGATCCAAATTGCATTAAAGATCTTAAAGTAAAGAAGATCAAAATGGAACTAGTAAAACTATATAAATTTCTTGAGAGTGATAATATTCAGAAATACTCTCTTGATTTTATTGAAGCTGGTTTAAAGAAGGTTGTGGACGAATGTAAAGTTATCGACAGCATTGGACAAAACAAAGTAACAGAACCCCTCCATGGTAAGAGAAAAGCACCAGATCGAGATCTCGAGGAGTTTGAATTGCTTGTCAAATCTGTGAAGAGGAAAAGAGTTATGGGCACAAGTGTACCAGTGTTAGTAGAGATTGAGCCCAATCCAGCTATATACAATACTTTCCGTAAAAGAATGACGGGAAGTACTGAAGAAACACCAGAAGATCGCATGTTACGTCTGTCAAGATCTAAGAACATAACAATCAACATTGAAAGTGATGAGAAATATCGAAAGACACAAAGCCAGCAAGTCACATCAACACCAGACATAATCGTTGCTCGAGAAGGTGACACCGAAAGTGAAGCTGACAAAATGGATCTTTATCAACCAGATGAGACTGACACTGAGTGGACACCCAAAGGACCACGTAAAGGACGGGGGAAGGGGAAAGGATTAGCAAAAAGGAAGAACATAAAAGCTAACTCTAAATCCCTTAACATCGTTATTCCTGCTCTCGAAGATGTTTCTGAACCTTTGAAGGAAATTATACGTAATGGTCCGTTTTCTCTCAGTATGGCTCAAATAAAAACACTAGATATAGATCTAACTGAATCTGAAGCAGCATTGTTGTCTTCAATCTTGCCAACTTATACTACTCCTGGTTTCATCCCAGATTCTATTATCAATGCATATCTGTACATCATCGCAAAAAAATCGAATTCCTTGTTTTTGAGTATTCAGCAAATGCAGAGTTTATGTACAAATGATCAACGACTAGAGAGACTTTGGAATGTTGAGGATGTTACTGGTAGCAAGAACAGATACGTCTTTGTTCCATGGAAGGATGATGAGAATGTTCTATGTCTATTTGTTATTGATCTTCAGAATGAGAAAATAAGTTTCTATGCTCCTACCGTTGGATATGAACACTTGCCTGCCAGTGTTCAAAGAGTACATAGTATCCTTGTAGGAATTATGGTGTCAGAAATACCTTTCCAAAGCACTCGAAGTGAACAACCCACATGGCCATTATCTTTTGAGGCTTCTGTAAGAGAAGAAGATCCTAGCAATGCGACATTCCGAACATTATGGTTTGTTGACCAACTCGCAAATAAACTGAGGGTTCAAGATGATTCATTGAAAATCAGTGAGTTCAGTAAGAGTGTGTTTGAAAGAATCACTGGATTTTGCTTGAACCATTGTATTGTTAATGAACTAGATACATGTCCTGTATGTAAACAGACCGAGGAGACAACTGTTGAGTGTTCGCGTTGTAGTCAAAAATACCATGCTGCATGTATTGGTACTGATGAAGTTGACAACTCATTTGTTTGTATTTCTTGAGAGTAAATTTTGTGTTGTTGTTTTTCTACAAGTTTGCCATTTGTGTATAAGATAATATTATTTGTGAAGAGTTCACAATAATCAAAGTAAATACTGCTCTGTCTGTCAGTGTTAGCCCACGTTGAACATGAGTATCAAGTCTAATTTTCTCCTCCAGAACGAAAGGTTTAACAATTTCGTGAAGTTGGCACTTTTCATTTGATTGTCTTTCATTTAATTAAAAGAGTATCAAGTTTTTAATTCTGACTTTCGGTGTTAAGAAATGCCTTCAAGGATGTGTCAAAATAAATTTCTTACTATGTTAAATTTGCTTTTTCAAGAGTAGATTATGGCAGTTTCTATATTCATTAGAGGCATTTACATATAAATATATCATGTTATGTGTTCCATTATGAAGATGTTATACAAAGCTTTTTTTTGTGTTGTGTCACCATTTTCATCATTTGCAAGTGTTTAATTTCAAAAATCACTCGTTTTCACATTCAGAAACCCTTGATAGTTGCAGTCGCAGCTGTGGTTTTTCTATTTTAATAGTTGTTGACAAATTCATAACCACATTTATATATATCAGTATTACCTGTGCTTGATTCTATCTAAGTGATTAAAAACTGGTGACCTTTTTACTCCACCCGATTAATGGCCAGTTCAGTTTAAATTAAAAGCAAGATGTATGTATATGTATGATTCATTATTTTGTTTTGTTTTGGGCAATAGGATAGTTTTGTATATAATGATGTTCCCTCAAAGGTTATAGTGAATTCTTTTTGCTTGTTTGCTCAGTTTCTTATCTCTCTCAGTTTCTTCACCTTCTCAATTGCTTTTAATTATTAGCCCTTGCACTTTCAAAAATGTATGTCCCACGAAAAAGCTTTCTTGATCACTGGCTATTTTACATGGACTTCTAAGAGTGTAAGCAATTTCCAATTTGTAAAAGATAATCTCTTTCAAGTAGCGAAATAAGAGTTTCATAATAAGTTGGTTTGAAGTATTTCAAAGTTTGAATGTTTATACTTGAAGTGGACACGACAGAAGTTTATCTTACAAAGTGCTGCTGGCACATTCATTGGCCCTTCAGACAAACTTGTTACATGAATAATATAATAGTTCATCTTATAACTCCAGACCCTCAAAATGTCATGTTGCGAACCTCGTAAAATGTGTTTGGTTTATTGTGTTTTTAAACAACATTGCCTCATTCTTTCAAACTCTGTTGTCAGAGTTTTCACCTTATAGATTGATGATCTGGAATTGTTTGGTGAATGCACTCTAAGCCCCAAAGATTGTTTGGTGAAATTTTTACTTATCTTTGCAATAATTTATGATGAAAGATATCTGATATCCTACTAATTGAAAATCTTTTGTAGGTTTTCTTCTCTGCTAAATAGACCATTTTAACAAAAACAAAGTGACAGATTACAAATCTTGCGTTATTCAATTATATAATTCAATTGTCGAAATAACACGTATGTCATATATTTCAAATCCGTTTAGTATATTTTAAAGTACAATCCTTTTCAATTCCCATCGATAATATTCTTGATAAGCCTTGATGCCTGCTGAACTGATCAATAGATGTGTTTCTAAATATTCTTTTTCAGGTCATAATTTAACAATAACATCGCATTTCCATGCAATTAGCAATGTATACAGGTTTGATTGGTTGTCTCTTTTAGGTAAGTGTTTTACATTGATGTTCATTTGACTCTAAACACAAATTTTTCGACAGTGCTTGTTGAAACGATGCACATCTTTATAAACAACAAGAATGTAACATTGCATTAACAAGAGAAGCCAATTGATACTTTCATGGCCTTATTTCTCTTAAGGCCATCATGGCCTTATCGATTTCATCAAATATTGAAACCAGACAGCTGTCTCCATCAAATATTCAGAATAAAATCAAATACATTTGATTTGCATCAATTAAATTTTTTCTTCTCAAATATTTGATTGATTATTTTTTTATACACTATATAGTATGTTTTATACTGAATAAGATTTTTGAACACTCCACATAATGGTCCATCTAGAAAAAATATTTGATCTTTAGGCTAATTTCATGCCACCATCTATCTTAAAGATGCTTGTACACATAGATGTCATAATCTCAATATTTGATTTGATCTAAAAGGCAGTAATTGAACAGGAAGAAAAAGCATTTATCTGATCCAACCCAATCTTTTGTGGCATTTTATATCATTATCTGCTCTAACAGATAGGTGAAGTACATTCTTTTTGACTAAGATCTTCACAATTTTTTATAGTGTTATGGCTGCATTGTGTGAGAGCTCAAAGCAAGCTAACAAAGACTGTGTAATAACAAAAAAGGATGACAGGAAAACAACCCGAATGATATCCACTATCCATGATTCTAAACTGTCTCATGTTGGTGAAAGCAATTCAAATGTATCAGACATTAATGATCCTGAAGGTCTGGGAAAAAACTCTTCCAATATGGATACAGTAATCATTCAATCAAATACCAATGAAATTGTCTATGGTGATGGTATTTTCAAATGTGATATGTGTGGTAAGAAAATCAGACGGAGAGATAACTTCAGAAGGCACTACATTAAAGCACATAACAAGCAATATAATGATCCAAAAGTGTCGGAAAATGTGAAAAACATTTGCATATTTCCTGATTGTAATAAAGTATTCTATCATAAATCCCGAATGGTCAGTCATTTAGAGAAAGAACATGGCGTTACAGTCGAAATTGAGAATAAATCTTTAAACAGTTATGCAGAGTTTTTGGAATGGAAAGCTGTTGAAGAAAGTGAAAATTTGGTTTGTTTCACAAAAAGGGATGAAAGCAAGATCTCCCCATGCACTATTTACTCATCCTATGTTTGCCAACATGATGGATCAGTTAAAAGACCTCCAGGCAAGACTATTGTGACACGAAAACGACTTAGTGTTCGAAAGGACTTGATTTGTCCAGCTAGAATGTTAGTGCGAAGAAATATCAAGAATGGTACTGTCAGTGTCAAATATATCAAATCTCATAATCACAAGATTGAGTATGAAGATGCTAAGCATCACCCAGTGCCAACCACTGTCCGAGAAGAAATTAAAACAAAACTATTACAAAATAAGTCAGTTGATGATATTTATTCAGAACTACACCAGGAAGCTCACGAAGCCCGGGTTTCAGATAAAAAAGCTGTGGCTCTAAAGAAAGTGCTGATAGAGAAAAGTAAAATACAATATTTACAGAAAAAACTCAAGTTACCACCAAACAAAAATAACAAACTGATGATAGAGGATCGTTTAAAAGCCTTGACTACAACAGATTACAATCCAGTACTGCTTTATAAGCCAGATGGTCCACTGGAAGATGCAGGTAACTTGTTCGAAAGCGAAAACGGCGAGAGCATCTTCATATTTGCCATCCAGACTAAAGAACAGTGCAAAATGTTCCAGCAATATGCTGAAACTGTTGTGTGTCTTGAGCTCACACATCCAACAGCAAGTGTACCTTACTTTATCTTGTCAGTTCGTGTTGTTGATGACTCGTATCAAGGATACAACATTGCACATTTAATAACGACTGTCAAAGATGATGAAATTGTCCGTTTGTTTTTTAATGAAATCAAAATTCGTTGTGAAAATGAAAATATTGAAATTAAAACTCTAATGACCAGTTTAGATGATTATGGGGTCAATGCTTTTGTCTCAGTCTTTGGACATCATATTCAATGTTTTTACTCTAAATGGCACCTGCATGAAATGTTTTATACGAGACTTTTAACGGACTATCCACTAGAAGAAGATTTGCGTCATCAAGTTTATTTCACGTTGGTTGCACTTGTTGAAGAAACTGATTGTGTACAGTTTAATTCAATTCTTGCGGACTTCATCCTTTTATATAAGGATCGTTGTCCAGTATTTGTATCTTTTCTTCAAGAAAACTACATGAATAATCCTCAAAAATGGGCATTGTGTTACCAGGACCCAAAAATTCGTAATTGTCACAATGCCATGCATGGCCAAATATTAAGTTCCCAGCTGAAAAGCACAATGAAATGCATCAAAGGAGTTTGTTCAGTCAATGAACTTCTTCATGGTATTCTGAATGTAGATCAGTCCAACTACTTACAACAGGAATGTCGGCAACTGTTTTTGAGCCCGCCACAAAGTTTGCATGATGCTGGGCTGGCAATACCAAACACTGACGTGACAAAGTCTTCTGAAAGACAATGGATTGTTGTGGAAGGTCGGAAATCGTTCAATGTTTCATGGAATGTGGAAGGGTGTTCAGAGATGTTCTGTCAGATGAGATGTCTGGAACTTGTGTGTTTTGGGCTGTGTAAGCATATGTATACATGTAGCTGTCATCTACAAACTGCAATATGCCCTCACATACACAAAATCCACTCTTTGGAAACCGGGGTTTGCCTGTTACGAAATTCTCTTGATAAGCGAAATAATTTGGTAACGTCTGAGCAGTCACATGATTTCATATTGCATTCCCATATAACATCGACCCTTAATGAAGACAAAAGTGTACAGATGCTTCGAAGCTCCATATGTGATAGCATTGATGAGATACAGGACTTTTTACACAACAATTGCTTACCAAAGAAAGTACTGTCAGATATTAATTCAGAATTTAAAAACATGATAAGAAAATTCCAGATTTCCGTGGCAACAAAGAGGAAAAACAGTACGACTGAAGGATGTCAGAAGAAACCAAGGAGTGAACAATTGTAGCCTGTAAAATATTAACAATCAATTTGTTTTTCTTAGAATCTAATATATTTACGTTTTTATAAGTTGATGTTCTTGAAGTCTGGTTTGAAAAATCTTTGACAGTAAATCTATGCAGATTTTTTTTTTCTTCATCCATTTTTAAAGATCAGAAGCTTCACACAACACCTGTTTGATGCCTCCTGTTCACTATTCCCCTAGCTTTACATGATTTCAAATGGAATGGAATGGTTTGTAACTTGACAGTTCAAATTTCCCAGTAATTAAATAAGTTGAAATAAAAGGTTTGTTAATTCTTGTCTGCAGTCATGACAGGATATGAAAAAAAAATGTTAATGGATTTTTTAGAAACAGTAATAGCAATGATGTATTATAGGTTACTTTGTCAAAATTCCCTTAGTGAACATTTGGGACATTTTTGTGACTGGTGACTTTCTTGTTTTGCTGCTGAATTTCCGAAACTAATTTCTTTTGTAGCTATGATAGCCTATAAAACTGCTATCACTTGATTAATATATATATTTTGCTATCTTCTAATTGTTGATGTATGAACATTGATGAACGAACTTAGGCTGATTACATTTCTTCAACTGGATGGAAAGTAATGCTTGATCTGATGTATTTATAATTATTTAACTTGTATATTATTTTATAGTTGATTCCTCCTCAAGAATTTGAGTTGCCAAATGGAAAACGAGCAGAGCTTAGATTCTTAGTAGGTTATATTGTTGATATTGAATGAGAGTCAACTGTTTCATTATTCCTGTTTTTATTGATAGTTACAGCGACCTGAAAGTGTGTGATTCTGGATATGAACCAAACAACTATTTGTTTAGAATGCTGAAGTTGGGGTTCCATGTGTAGACGATAATGATTTTCACTCAAAAACGACACGTATATATCCTGCCGAGGTAAGGATTCATTTACCAATTGCTAATTATTTTAGAAAACTTCATACAACATAAAACCTTTCAGCATAATTTCAAAATACACATTTAGTACTAAAGAATCTTGAACTAGCAAAATATGTTAAACCTTGGTCAATATAGTTTGCCTGAATGTTTTGGGGGGTTTTTTGTTTTTTTGCTTTGTTTTTTATCAACAATCTTGTCAAACTAGTTTGTATCTTGATATAGTGTCGTGAGAGACATTGCACGTACAAAGCCAAGTTAACTGTTACTGTTCAATGGAAAGTGGACAACCAGATACAAGGGCATGTTGTCAAAGCCATTGCTCAGATCCCTATCATGGTTAAAGTAAGTTCAGTAATGTTTTTACTTGCAATTTGTGTGTTGCTTCAGATTTCTTGTAGTATTGATTTTTGTTCCTTCTCTCATTGATTTTAGTCTAAAAACTGTTCCCTTGCTAACTTATCACCCAAGATGCTGGTCGAACAACATGAAGAGGCTGAAGAATGGGGTGGATATTTTATCATAAATGGTTTGGAAAAGATATTGAGAATGTTGATTATGTCACGTAGAAATTATGTAAGCAATCTGCTGTTTCTTGTACTTGACTGTTTACACCAATGTTCAAAGTGAAGTACCTCTATTAATGTTTTATATTAATTTTATGACAGCCTTTAGCTATGGTCCGAAAGTCATGGAAAACAAGAGGACCATTATTCACCGAATTTGGTGTCTCAATAAGAAGCATTCGCTGTGACCAAACTGGCAACACAAATGTTCTGCATTATCTAAACGATGGATCTAGTACATTGTCATTTATTTATATGAAGGAGCAATTTTTTGTACCTCTGGCTCTCGTGTTGAAGGCATGTTACCTGAATATATGTTCTGTAGTTAATGTTGTTATTCTTTCTCTTTTTGATTTATTATTTTGTTTATCAATATTATTTGCAATAACGTTATCCTATGACAACTTCAGAAGATGTTATAGTGTACTTTCTTTCATATTTTGATATTCTTATGCATTCCTTACAGGCACTGACAAATAATTCTGATAGTTATATCTTCACCCAGTTGATGAAAGGCCAAGAGGATGATATCTTTTTCAAAGATGCTGTTGCCAATATGTTGAGAACTTTACAAAATGAAGGGTTACTGAATCAAAATGCAGTGTTAAAGTACATTGGTAAGAAAAGATTTGGTTATGTTGTGGTCATCAATCTGGTGATAATCAAAGTCTTGAAAATTCTTATCAAAACAAAAATATCAAAAAGTTTCCTCTATATTTTTCTGAGAACTTTACAAAAGGAAGGTCTACTGTATCAGAATGCAGTGTAAACTAAGTTCCACAGAAAACATCTGAGAAAAACTGCCATCATGTTTCCATATTTGATTACATATGTCTCTAGGTGAGCGATTCCGCATCAAAGTTAACTTGCCAGAATGGACTACTGATGAAGAAGTTGCTATGTTCCTATTCCAAAATTGTATTCTCGGGCATCTCAGTAAAAACACTGATAAGTTCAATTTGCTGTGGTAAGTCATTTTGTTTTTTTTTTGTTATTGTTCATCAATGATTGTCAGAGTCTGGAAATTTGTTATTTTCTTCCTTTAAACCAGTATGTACTACTTCCGAAATTTAAGATATTGTAAATAAATGGTTAAACACCTTGGCTCTTACTTTGATCCTAACTATTTATTAGCGTAACTATAATTATAGTAACAGGTTTTAATCAGTCATTTATGGTATAATTAATCGTGGTTATATTCACACTATATGAATATTCCCAATTGTGTCCGTAGAAAATAAAAATTGCATTGCATCTTCTTATATAGTTTTATGATGCAAAAGCTGTATGCACTGGCAAATGACAAGTGTGCCCCGGAATCTCCAGACAGCCCAATGAACCATGAAGCACTGCTTAGTGGCCATGTTTACCTTATTGTGTTAAAGGTTTGTCAATTTATTTGCTATATATAATATCTTTTTGATGTAAGCAGTTATCTGTGATTTTTGTAAAAAAAGGTTTTTATTCATGATTACCTTTTTTTTTTTTCTATAGGAGAAACTGGAACAGTGGTTAGGTTCCATCAAGCTGGTTATCTTGAAAGAACTGAAGAGGAAAGCAGTAAAAGACTGTATCCTTTCCCACTCGATAATAATGAATAGTTTGCTGAAAGGATTTAATATTGGAAGTCATCTGGAATCATTTCTAGCAACAGGAAATATTTTTACAAAATCAGGTCTTGGTTTGATGCAGGTAGGTGCAAGAAGCACAAGATATTTTATTGTTTTGTACCTACTTCTTTAGCCAAGAAACAAATTAATACTTATCGCTGATCAAAATCTTTATTTTGATTTTTCATGGGTTACTGTGATGTTACCCGTTAAACTTTTAAAGAATAATTTGAAGCACTATAGATGACATTCTTTGCATTTACAAAGATTGAAATTCACTGTTAACGTTTAGGCATCTGGCTTCGCTGTGGTTGCTGATAAATTGAATTTCATGCGTTATCTGTCACATTTTCGTTGCATACATAGAGGAGCATTCTTTACAGAAATGAGAACGACTGATGCTCGTAGGTTATTACCTGAAGCCTGGGGATTTCTTTGCCCAGTTCATACACCTGATGGAGCACCAATTGGTTTATTGAATCATTTAGCAGCACCATGCAAAGTAAGTTGTTGTTCATTCTGGTTCTTTTGTTTTTGCAAAAGTACTCCTTAGCAACATACCCATGGTATGTTGAGTGTTGCTGGTGTTGTGTCATGGCAGATTTAAAAACATCGTTGAAGAGTGTTGAAGATAGGTTAACAGGTACTTCGTCAATGAGCAGATCAATTGATTGAATATTTTCAGCACACTTACACACTAACATCAAAGATTATATTATATTTTATTAAATTAAAACAAATGATCACATAATTTTTCAGTTGAAATCTAGCTGTTGCACCAAAGCAAGTTTTTTTTTTCATGAATTAAAATTAGGAGTTAGGGTGGAAAGTTTTGTAAGTAAAGCTTAGTATTTTGTTCAACTCAGTAGAGTCACAATCAGTAATCTCTGTTTTAATCTGTGTAACTAATTTCAAAATTTCAATTCATTCAAATGAATGGAAACAAATAAAATATGTTTGGGAGGATGGTGGCAAAAGTGATTCAGTAGACTTAAAATATAGAATGAGTGTACCTGTCTGTCTATACGTCATTAATTCAAAAAAAATTTCAATGATCTTATTTTGAGGATAGCAATGTTAAACTCTCAACATTTTTCATACAGTCACAGCTTGCATCTTCCTGCTATTGAGAAAGACTTAATCCCTTTCCAGTTTTTTTTTTTTTTTTTTTTTTTTTTTTTTTTTTTTTTTTTTTTTGAAATCCTTGCCATTTCTATGTGTTGTTAACAGAGAATCAAAGAAAAAAGTTCAATGAATTAAGTTCATCACAATCATGAAGCTAAGTAAAAGAAACTGCGCTTATGAATGTTAATTTTCATGGGTATTATAGATCAAGTTCTATTTAGGTTGTAAATCAAATTCCAAAAAGTGACCATCTGCCAAAGTTGTTTGTCAGTTTGGGCATGCAACCTGTTGATCTAACACGACAGAGCCATGAGAAGGACTGGTATTCAGTGTTACTGGATGGACGATTGGTTGGCCGAGTGCAAAGCAACCTAGCAGAAGATTTTACTAAGAAGTTAAGATTGTTGAAGGCACTTGATCAAGATCAAGTAAGGTCTCTTTCTGCACAATGTTAAATTATCCAGCTACAGTTATGCGGTTAGATTTCACTTTGCTTATGTGTTTGGGCCATTATGAATATTTTTATTATCAAGCTGAGGAAACTCTTAATAGTTTGTATGACTGCCTACCTTTTTTTCATTTCATATGAGCTTCTTTTTCTTTGTACACTAACAGGTACCTACTTGTATGGAGATAACATTTGTTCCTAAAACAAAAGTTGCTAGTCAATATCCTGGAATTTTCCTGTTCACAGATGTTGCAAGGATGGTCAGACCAGTCAAAAATCTCCAAACAAACACAACCGAATATATTGGAACGTTTGAACAGGTTTGTTGGAATGGCTTCTAGTATGAACTGATAATACGAACTGAAATGTAATGCTATGTTGATTGCATTTGGATCAATATACATCTTCTGAGACAAGAACACTAGTTTATGTTGAAACTTAACAGAAGATATGTTTTTTTTTTCTGTTTGGATTGGCACGTTTATGGTGTGCTCTATGTTTTGTTTAATCCATATCATAAGATAGTCTTTCAGTCCTGAGTGTATCACAGACTGAAAAAGTACTCTGAGTTGTTTAGAAGGATGTGTTTTGATGAGTAAGTGGATTTTCCAGTATGTATGACTTTTCTTCCCATTGCAGGTCTACTTGGATATTGCTGTCTGTCCTGAAGAAGTGATTAAAGGAGTAAGCTTGTTCTGTTATCTTAGTTGGACTGTGAATTAATTTTTGTCGTATTTGCAAAACATGTCCAATTAAGGATGCGATCCAGTTAATAAAATAATATGAATAAAATTTTCACGTTAGGTTACTACACATGTGGAGCATGATACATTGGCTATGCTAAGTGCTCTTGCAACGCTCACTCCATATTCTGACTTCAATCAAAGTCCTCGAAACATGTATCAATGTCAGGTATATGCAATACCCTTGCTGTGTTGTGTGGCAAATGTGTTTCAAAATCTGTCGGCAGTTTGAAATTTGTTTACATGGTTGATGCTGGTTTGTATCATTAGAATCTTTCTCGTTGTGACAGCAGAGGTCAAAGTTGACCACAGATTGCAAAAGACCTGAGTTTTCCAGTTCATGGAAGAATTGAACATCAGCGACTGTTGAATTGACTTTTATTCATTTTATTTGTTTTCTAGATGGGTAAACAAACGATGGGAACACCTTGCCAGGCACTAAAACGTCGTTCTGATAACAAAATGTATCGGATACAGGTCAACATAATTTACTAAGTAGCATTTCTCTGTCTGTGGATTATTTTTGTCGACATGCCTTATTCATCCACGTTAGTTTTAGAAGATTTCATGGGAGTAACGTTGTTGCAACAAGAAATTATTCGAGTCATCTGAAAGTTAATGTACTTTTCCTTAGACACCACAAGCACCTCTGGTTCGTAATAGAACATACAGTGAGTACGCCATTGACAACTTTCCTCTTGGTACGAATGCTGTTGTTGCTGTTATTTCATACACAGTAAGACATTTAGTGCTCCCTTCAAACGTACTACTGACGTGGTCATTTCATACACAATTAAAACCTTGTTTATGGTCCCTTCAAACATGTTATTGACGTGTGTCCATTAATGAGCTTTGAATTGATTAAGTCCATCTGTTAATGTCTGGTCAGTAAGGTTTGATCTAATGCGCTTAATCAAAATTACAACTTGATCGTGGTTTCAAAAATAATCTCAGGGTATGAAAGTATTGCCGTATATTTCTCTTTAAACTTAATCAGTCTTGTTTTTATCTCCATTTATGTTTGATCAAATGTACTGTTAATAATATTAGGGCTATGATATGGAAGATGCTATGATCATCAACAAAGGTTCCTTAGAACGTGGTTTTGCGCATGGGCAAATTTACAAAACAGAGGTACGATCTGTATAATCATTATGTTGCTCAAGTAGTGTGTCATTGTAAGGTCGCAAGTAATATTGGTTGAAATTATGAAATAAACGAATTATGTCTTCAAGGATGAAATATGTTGAAGTGTAGATAGCATTTAGGTGTACCTGTTACGTCGAAGTTCTCACTTTGTGGTATATTCAGTTGAGGCCAGCCCCATTTAGTTTTCTGCTTTCTGATCATATACCGTATTTCCTCTAATAAACGCCGCGGCGTTTATTACAAATTCAAGTTTTTGGATGCGGCGTTTAATAGAGGGAGGCGTTCTTTAGAGGGCGGCGTTTATTACAAAATGAAAAATTGGACCGAAGCAAACTTAAATAATAATGCTTTTTTATCCTTAAAAAAGTTACAAAAGGTTGTGTGAAAATGTTTTACACAAAAGATATGTTTACGAAAATGTCCAAGAAGAGCAATGTTCTCTTGTATGACATGAAAACTTTTTTATAATTCTTGTTTAACCTGTTTTCTAATAAACACCGATTTTCAAGATGCGGCGTTTAATAGAGGGAGGCGTTTATTAGAGGGCGGCATTTACGACAAACGTTCGGCTATAAGTGCGGCGTTTAATAGAGGGCGGCGTTTATTAAAGGAAATACGGTAGTTTGAAAATGTAAAATAGATCAAGATGTTTCTTGATTCTGTAGGTGATTGATCTATCATCAGTTGGAGGTGATGAGAGAGGCTCCTGTTCTTTAAGGTTTGGTAAGCATCTTTATAATTTTGTGTTTCAGTAATACAATGATACGAAAAGAGAAAAAGTGGTCTCGTTGTTTTCATTCAGATTTTCACCTCTTCGTCCTTTGTCTCTCGATTATAACGAAGTAGCGCTCCAATTCATTTCATCGGTGTATATACTATGATAGTGTAACATGCTAGGCTGAATGTATCTCAATTCCTTCTTGTGTCTGAAAAGTTTGACCGGTGGTATCACAAAGTTATTTTGATTGACATCTATCTCTCGTTCTTCAAAAGACAGAACAAAAGTTTTCCTAGTAATAAGTTTTGGCATTCTAATCCAATCTCATTTGCTTTTGACGTTAAGTAATTACTATCATATTTAGGTGTCGACACAGAATCAGCTGCTTTCAAAGACGGTTTTCTTGACAGAGACGGCTTACCAAATATCGGACGTTACATTCAACAAAACGAGCCGTACTACTGGTACGATCTGGTAACGAGTTTGATACGAGGAGTGATTAACTTTCTTGTTAAATTATTTTGATTACGTAACACTTACTGTTTCAGTCACTATCACTTGATAAATGGCGTATATACTGCTGTGAAATATAAGCACATGGAGCCAGCTTATGTAGACGACGTATGAGCGTTCAGTACAAAATCTTATCATTATCTTGCAAATGTTTTCTCGTCTAATTCCCCATTTTATGTACATGACAGGTAAAAATTCTTGGTGGTGATAGAGGAGACACAGAAATGATCCGCGTGTCGATCAAATTAAGAATGCAGGTTTCAGTGTTACTTTATACTTCTGTTCTCGTTTGTGTTCTCGTTTGTCTTATGATGCTTTTATGTTGTTCTTTGTTTTTAGAGAAATCCGATTATAGGGGATAAGTTTGCCAGCAGACATGGACAAAAGGGAATTTTGAGGTGAGATTGTTATCTTGCGTTTCTGCTTCTTGTTGAAGCCGATTGTTCAACAGTCCTCGTATCAGTCCGTATTAATGACATTCGCTTTTTGCTTTAGTCAAAAGTGGCCAACTGAAGATATGCCTTTTACGGAATCCGGTATGGTTCCGGATATCTTGTTCAATCCTCATGGATTTCCATCTCGTATGACCATTGGTAAGTTTGAATAAATAGTTCTTTATTTTTATCTATTTTTATTATTTTTTAAATCGACATTTTTTTCCTCGCAATTTCATACTACCTTCGAATGCCATGTATGAATGTCGTATATTTCAAGCAGTTTTTACCTGTCAGATCTGAACCTGTATTGTCTGTCCTGTTTTCCAGGTATGATGATCGAATCCATGGCGGGGAAATCGGCAGCGTTACACGGCATAACGCACGATTCGACGCCGTTTCAATTTTCTGAAGATGATCCAGCGTCAGATTACATGGGGCAAATGTTATTAAAAGGTAACATGTTTGCCCTGTTTGTAAAACCCGCTTAACATGTTTGTCATACTGCCCTGTTTGTAAAACCCGCTCAATGCCAAACAACTTAATGGCTATTTCACGGTCAGAAGTTTATAAATTAGGTTTTTAGAAGCGAGAACAAATAAAATGTGGGGAGACTTTCTTAATGAAGATCCTGTTAGATTATTGTTATTAACGCTTTTTTGATTTTCGCCTGAATTCCTAGTTTCTTCTATTGTTTTGTGAGACCTTTTAAAGTTTCTTCTATTGTTTTGTGAGACCTTTTAAAGTTTCTTCTATTGTTCTCTGAGACCTTTTAAAAAAGCAGATTAGAGAGAAAGAGACTGTCGTTATGAAGTGTGAACTTCAATTGATAAGTGCTTAGTGGGAACCGGCCTTAACACAACTATGATGAATGGGTTTTACCGTAATCTTCTAGCCGGCTATAATTACTATGGAAACGAGCGCCTGTACAGTGGTATCAACGGTAAAGAACTTGAAGTGGACATATTTATTGGAATCGTTTATTACCAACGTCTGCGACATATGGTGGCTGATAAATACCAGGTTTTGTAGCATCAAAAATTCCTCAATGTCTGAAATAACTGCTCTCTGTAACTACTTAAAAATCAAGCTTTTTGTCTTGGGAAGTTTTTCCGGTTGAGGTATTTTGCCGGTCAGTGATGAGGCAATCTTAAAAATTTGTTTTATGATAGATTCATTAGTTTCACACTCGAATTTCCCTCTGTAAAAAATGATATGCGAGTTTTTCTGTTCTTTTGTTTGTGTATTGCTGCAATGTAAACAAGGCTTCAATTATTTGGAACACCATAGGTGCGTACGACAGGTCCGATTGACAATTTGACACATCAACCAGTCCAAGTAAGTTCATTATGACTCTCCAATATTTTTTTTTGATGTTTATAGAGAAGGTGAACGTTAGAAAGGGGTTTTTTTCATCTATATTATGAACATATTATGAACCCAAGGAGCATGGAAGACTAAAACAATGATGACCGTTTTTACGGTAACCGGGATCATACGATCGTGTTCTTTAACGCAAAGATTATATATTATATTATATATTAGTTTTGCCCCATTACTGTCAACCACTTCAAATGTGTCTGTGTATTTATGTGTTACTCTGTTCTTTGCTTTTATTAGGGCCGCAAACGACAAGGTGGAATTCGTTTCGGGGAAATGGAACGAGACGCCCTTATCGCTCACGGAAGCGGGTTTCTTTTACATGACCGGTTGTTTAATTGTTCGGATAAGTGCGAGGTAATATATCTATTAAAACCATCTTTATATATCTAAGTTAATGGGGAGTAATAAAAGAAATTGTGCTTTAATGACCAAGCTGACTAAATTCTTTTCCAGTCATTTAAAAGATCCATTGTCCTCTTGATATTTCCCTTGATCATTTAAGAATGTTTTTGCAAACGAAGGTCTGAGAAATCACCACTCCTTCACGGCGAGTCTTTTTCGGATCTTAATCTATCGGTTGATTTTGTAGAGTCGTGTGTGTACAAAATGCGGCAGTTTACACAGTCCAATCCTTGAGAAACCGTCGTCCGAGTATGCCGTGTTGACAGCTCAAGGAAAACGTCAATGGTCGTGTAAGATTTGTGGAACTGGCGAAAACATCACGCAAATGGTTGTCCCATACGTATTCAAATATCTTCTTGCAGAACTAACAGCCATGAACATACGAGTGGCACTTGATGTAAAGTAGACCTTACGAAATGAATACTGAAACGCACTCGATGTAAAATAGGCCTTCGATAAGATGCCATAATGCGTGATCTGAAATAATTATTCCTATGACATTTAGCATTTGATACATTTGTAGGTATTGGCGCTTTTTCTTTGTTGTTTTTGTGTATTTTTTCATTATAAAGAGGTAGTTTTGTAAAAGGAAGGGGTGCTTTTATTCCCACATTTGCAACGGAAAGAAGTTTCGTTAGAAATCACTTTCTACTGTCTGAAATATAGGACAACAGATTAGGCGACAGGGCCTCTGCAAGTGAACAGATCGCTCGGATTTCGTGTGGCGACACTTGCATTACACAAGTGTCGAGAGGTTTTCCAAATTCGAACATAGGTTAGAGCGCTTACTACCACAAAATGTAATGTTTCTAGGAATAATGGACGTTTAAAAAGGGTGTCAAAATTTGAGTGGGCGCTAAATATAAAATTTACTAATGTATAATAATTACAAATGCCAATTGCTGAAAAATACTAAAAATAATGAAATATTATAAAAATAAGTTCTCCATGCAATAGTAATTTAGGTTGAATAAAATGTAGTGGATGTTTTTAAGATAATGAACATACTGGTGGAGAAAAAAATTCTTATGAGATAATCTCCACGAGAGAGTCAGTCATGTTTGAGCGCTTTGTTAATAATACAGTGGACTCTTGATATGTCGAACTTTTTTCCGGCCCCTTGTACACTACGCACTTGTTTGGACCAAAATTCTCTCGGTATCTCGAACAATATTTCCGATCCCCTGGCTGATTTTCTCTCGTTATCTCGAACTTTCCCCAAAACTTTCAGAAATTCCGGGCGTGATTTTTGAATGTTTTGATTAAATTCAATTTTTCTTAATTCGAATTTTCGAAAAGTATATGAATCTAGTTTTTTTGAAAGATTAATTGGTTATCTCTACTAAAGGTGAAAACATGAAGCTCGTTAAGCAAAGACTTACAAACAAATCTGTTGTAGAAAAATGTAAGGCATTGAAAGACTGCAGAAAGGAATGTCTAAAAGGAGGTAGCCCAAAAGTATGGTGTTCCAAAGAACACAATATCAACCTGGGTTAAGAATAAAAACAAATTATTGACCTTGCTGAAAAAAAATGGCACAAAATCTGAGCGAAAGAAACTTCCTACCCCTTTCTCGCTATCTCGAGCTTTTCTCCCGGTCCCCTGGAGATATCGAGAGTCGACTGTAAACAGCTGCTCGTTCCCGGACCATTTCTCAATTGTTCAATTTCTACTGACATCAACATAGTGCAACCCTCAGCTCCACACAAAGTAGTTCATTATCTTTAATTGCTTTTCGAACAGAAGTACACTGACCAAATACAAACTACGTGAAGGTACAAGCTTGGAAAAATTACATGAAAAATTAATACAGGCACGATAGCTTGAATATATAACATTCATTGCCAATGTTGAGCAACATTCGTACAACAAGTGTTTTACTACAACTGTTGCAATCACATGTTTCCATTAAATCTTTGGTAAATTCTACATTCATTCAAAAAAACGTATAAGATTATGTACTTTACAGAACAGCAAAATCGTGCGCTGTTGAGCAACTGCTCTCTGCTGTGTTTCCATTGAACTTTTACTTCAATAATGTCGTACAACTATCGCCGACTGTTGCAGAGATAGAAAAATTTCTATCTCTACAACATGTGTTGTGCAACATGTCTTCTGTTGTACAACAATCGCTCTGTTGCACGACATTTGTTTCCATTAATATCGTAAGTGGCGTGCTACTGTTGTACGACTGTTGCTCAACATTTTCGATTCTAATGGGAACCGAGCTTTACTGCAAAAAAGGGCTCAAACATATAATTGCAGAGTTCTTTTAGAAAAGAAAATAAGCGATTACTTTTTTATCTTGCATTCGCTGACTGCGCACTGGTTTTGCTTATGTAAAATAGGATGCGGGCTTTGAAAAGAATAAGTCAATGACAAAAGATGTTATGATAAGTAGAACATTTATTAAACGAAATCAGTTGTTTTCCATTCGCAATCCAAGATAACGAGAATGTTCGTGTTATGTTCGATGTTCTTACGAGTTCATAACTTCTTTTGTCAAATGATGAACTCTCAAATATTGAGAAATTTAATAATTTATGTATTATGCTGTTTTCAAAAGCACCTGGGAAAACAACGATTGAACACTACATATGGTATACTGTCAACAAAATGAGACACATCTCGTGGAACCGAAATAAATGATTATTATGCAGAAACGGGTTTTATTACGTAATCTCCGTACAATTTAAGATTGGAGTAATGGAGACAAATCTTAATAACATTGCAACGGACTTTCCTTTGCCTTGACTGATTTTAATGGTATTGAAAGACAAACGAACATACAAGATCTACTGTTATAAATACAAAATATCTTTGGAAACATGGCAAATAGCGGCGATAGCAACAAATCAACAAGCGAATCTGAATCTAGTGATGTTGAATCTGGTACTAAAGGTAAGGTGTCTGACCCACAAGAAGGCACCCCCAAAAAATCATCTCTCAACAAAAGGTCGCTCAAGATATCAGGAGAGTATACACCAAATGGACCCTTCTTTAAGAGGTAAAGATTCGAGGTCGTAATTGAAGAAGAACAATATGATTGGAAGTTGACGGTTGATATGTTGCTAATCGAAGTGGTGGTCAATGATCCGAAGGGCAACAATCAAACTAAAACTCGCCATTCAAGTAATATTCTCAAAACAAAGGATTCTACTGTCAGAGATAAAAATGTTGCTAAGAGATTCCTTAACAGAAACGAGGAAATTACCTTTCGGTAACATGATGAACCTGAAGTATTTTGTTCAAAGTTGGAAGAAAGTATCAAACAACATAAAAATTTCAAACTGTGTAACCGGCCTGAAAATCTTCATTTCAAAATGGAAAGTTTGAATTTACTCAAGGACCTATTGAAATGTCGAAAGTGGATCTGAAGGACGCATAATTTTGAGTTCCAATGCATCCGAGCCAAGAAAGTATACTTGTACTTAACAACACAGGTAATTTTACCAGTCCATTTACAAAGCAAGTTGTCTGCAGCACCAACACATTTCTGTGTTGAAAACAGAATCAAAACCCTCCCAAGACTCAATTCAAGAATTACTTTCGTGGAAAAGCATCTGGAGAAACAAGAAAATGATAGCTATTAAGGGAAGAAATTGTTTGCGAAAGTAATTTGTACGGAACCTAAATATTAGTCATCCGCAAAAATAAGTTCCGCAAAATTTTCGAAATTTTTCACCCGTAAAGAACTGATTTTTCACTTTGCTTTGCATATAAACAAAACGTTTGGAAAATGATAAAGGAAAGACGTCGAGGTTATTGAACATCTAAGGACTTATTTATTACTCTTCGTCAATAAACAATACAAGCAGTGTCTGCACTTGCAACAAGTTTCGCGCTTCGTACAGTTGCTTTTACTTTGAGAAGCGATCTTATGTCGGTGGAGGTATCAGTTTTTATTGTTATTTGCACTTTTCCTTTATGGGAAGTAGACCTTGATATTGACCTCCCCTGAACAAAGATAAGACTCAGCCACATTATCTGTTTGTTACAGTTTAGTATTCTTTTTTACGGTAGCCGCGAAAGCGAATACCGTATTAAAACATCCGTGGACTACTACTACTACTACTACTACTACTACTACTACTACTCCTCCGGCCGAAATGGCAATTAGTCTGCGATTTAGAGTCTGCGGGACTCTATCAAAAACGCAATGTAAATTCTAATGAAGGAACGCAGCCTTCGTAATTTGGAAGCTTTTTCATATCGAACATTTAAAAGTAGATTACCTTTTATTTTAAAAGTACATAACCTGATATTTTATAACTTAATCCACGAAATTAGAATTCATTCGAATTCTAATCAAATAGGCGTACATAAAAATACGCTAACTGAAAATATATACTTGATATGCTGCTTTTCTTGTTAGTAAAGCTTATTAGTTCAAAATTTCTTATTACCTCGTTTGGTTTGTTAGCTATTACACTATGTTTGTTTATTAAAGTTTTCAAAGATCTAGTTCAAAAAGGCAGTTTATTTGTTGGAATTCAATTTTGGTTTCGTCAGAAATTATTATTATTATAAACAAACTTTTTTTTTTCTACATAAGCTCTTACGAAAAAATTTCTTATAAAAAAAACACACAGCTCACACATGTATAATTCTTTTGTCTTTAAATAAATTGTTGCTGGTGTTTTTGGTTAGACCCTATTTACACTAATTAATCATTTTCATCGAATTTATCGTTAATGCCTGTTTTCCACCAGTGAGATATCTTAGAAAACATCCAGTAAAGAAGTTTTTAGTACTTAAAGTAAAATTTCGAAAGCATTTGCGTGAAAAGTAAACTTGCTGCTACCGTTTTGCGCCATCTGGCTCTTGTTGATATTATAACTGGTGAAAAATAGATGTTATTCTATAAATCTGCTCTTTCCATTACAACTAAAGTTTGTATATACACCCAAGCACTGAATCCGCAAAAATTAATCCCGCAAATTATTTCTTCCCTTAAGGTATATAGCATATTTGGAATTTTGCTATCAAGATTGAGGATCACAATTACTGCTGAATGCCTCACAGGCAAATTGAACATTAGGGCAGATTGTGCATCGAGGAATTTTAGGGATTCCAGCCCGTGGTTATTATCACCTTTAGTAGACCTATTCTTTATGTAGCCTAGAAGCCGTAACTCAGAGTAAGGGAACACATGCCTTCCAACAAGATCGGCAGACAGAAAGTCTACTTTATATGTTTCCTCCCTTTTCATTATAGGTAAGGTGTTGAGAAAAGTCAGAGTGGAATCAGCAACAACGGTTTTCGTGACCCCGAACTGGCCTGCTAAGCCATGGTACAATCAGATTTAAGAAATGTGTATGGCAAAACCGTGGAGGGAGGATGGTCAGAACCAATCGTTGCTTAATCATTTAAGTCCCTACAAGGAAGTCCAATCTTCAACGATTTCTAATTGGGTGAAATTGACACTAAAGCTAGCACGGATTGATGTGAAAAAAATATTAGGCCTTTTCTTGCAGGACAGCTCTTCCAAAAACGATAGTATTGGGACATTTCCAAAGATATTTTGAAACGGACCTTATTTCTGGTCCAGGAAATTCACGTGGAAAAAGTATTATAGGAAACAAATTGAAGAGAAAATCAGTTTTAAGTTGACTTTGTTACGGAATTGATTAAGACTTGGAACAAAGGCTAAGGGAAGTCGGGTATCCACTGCTAGTAAGATTTGTCTCGATTTGTCTTGATTACTCACATCTTAAGTCGTACGGAGATTACGGTAATAACATTGAAGAATTGTGAAAGGGCTGCAGGCCTGTAATGTAATTCCGATTAAGTGAACTCGGAGAACGATTTAAGATTCATCCTTCCCACCGTCTCTCTTGATATTGCGACAAAAATATTAGTTGCATTTTTCATTTCAGGCAGTAAGGAGAACTAGAGTTTAGTTTTTTTTATTTCTAGTTTGTTTGATCGTTTCAGATATTCCTCAGAATTATCTAATAAGGAAATAACAGCTAAAAAAACAGAAGGTAGAAATAAAAAGACAGACGTCCTAAAGTTATTGAATCGTTCTCTGATTTGGCGTATAAAATCGGAATTACATTACGTGACTTAGGCTCTTACCCAGTTTTTCAAACTTTGTGACGGTTATACTCTGATGACGTAACGTAGCTCTAAACAATTAGTTTTAAAAAAAGAGGTTAGAATCTGGTGGCAAATAGCGAATGCAATGTGATGTGGTATAATGATACATGTCAAGAAGACAGATAATGCACCACTGAAAGATAAAATACGATACGATTCCATATAATACCATGCTTCACAATACGAAAACTGCACTCGAAATTTTTTGTAGAGTTTTAAAATGCATATAATCGAACAGAAAGTCTAGATTGGGAAATGTAAATGTATCTTATAGAAGGATGTAATATGAATAAGAAAGAAAGACCTGAGCAGATTTGATAAATAAATGTCGGATTGCTAATTTAAAAACCACCTTCCAATCAGTGGAAAATTTTGCACGAATGGAAAATTAGAAGTTCTAGTAGCCGAACAATAAATAGCAAATTGCTAATCCTTTTTTTCATTCTCACAGAACATAGGTCACACGTACTTTTCCACTGAATGCGTAGTCCTTAAACTGTCCTATCTAGCTTTATTCTTTCACAGACTAAGTAGTTAAACCTATCAGAAAAAATAAAGTAATCGAACTAACATATCAGGATATTAGTAGTAGCACTGCTCTTATTCAAACAAACCTGCAGTGTGGTCAGTACTTTTCGATTAATAGTCTTTATAGCAGTTACATAAGAACAACTCGCTATCGCTATCGCTGCAATAAATTTTTCTACATAAGAAAGTAAAAAATGTTACCGTAAATGCTTGAAGAGTCAAGATTGCCGATCTCATCCTGTGAGCGCTTTGTTTATTTTATTTGTTTGTGAACGACCCAATCCTTCTTAGAAACATCACATGCCTCCTTAAGATCAGAAGTGACGATAAAACAACGAAATTAAAGTTTCGAAAAGAATTTTGCATGTAAGAGAAAAGGGGCACTATCGATAAAAGGGGTGTTGGTTTAAGATTAATCAAGCATTTACGGTTTACAATAATATTTCATAAATATAAGATAATCCATAAATACAAGCTTATAACAACAAAGAAATAGAGAGTTCGTGATCTAAAGGAGAAATGAAAAAGCATTTGCAAAGTAAATAATTTGATCGTAGCTACTGATATTCAATTTATGGTTCATGTCTGGTAGGGAAGATTCGTGTGTTGAATAATACTTGAGAGATTTTGGATTTTGGATTTTTGGATCAGGTGGATTTATCTCAATCTCGTAAGAAAAGCACTTCCTATCGACATAAGTTATTATAGCGCGAATTTTACTTCATTACTACGGTCATGCTTTATTACTGCGGTATAATATAGTACTTCATCTATTTTGCAGTAAATGCGTTCTTGCCCAATTTTATAAATAGTTCAGCCTCAGAAGAGCTAATGGTTCACTTAGGGGTATTTTTATCTGAAAGACGGACCAGATGAAAAATGAGATGGCTATAATTAGTATTTGTACCTACTAATCGATATTTTAAATCGAATGATTGGAATAATTTTGCATAAATCATTCCTGAATATCACTGTCACTGTTAAGGAAAGCGAGATTTTGTGTTTTGACCTTCCTACCCCTACGAGGTTAGTGGTGCATTCATATGCAATGAAACCTTAAGACGGACGGACACTTGCCCGTTCCCCGGCACTACGAACCCAACGTGGTAAAATCTCTATAAGACGGATTCTTTTCTAAGACGAACAATTTCCCTTACCTGAAATTCAACCGAGCACGGAGTTTAAAACACCCTTGATCAACCAAAATGACACCAATAATATGGAACCGATTTAAAATGAGAAACATAACTATTTTGATATTTGCCCTTTCCGTAGTAATCAAATCAAAGGGAGCTGATCACGTGATTTGACAGAGGCATTTTTGCGTTGACATGGAAACAGAATAACTCGTACCTTGTACCAGTAGATAGTCATCTTCATTATCTTCATTGTCAATACTATATTTCAATCGCTGCTACACGAACACAACCAAAGACATAATCTTTTCCAATTGATATTGATCGCCACACCCACCTTACATTGCTGGCAAAAAAAAAACAAACTGAAATTGACTTGAACTAACAGATATCTGATTGGATTGAGGACATGTTTCCAGTTACAAATGAGAACATACATCTACCATATAGTTAGCAAATTCTTTTTCGTCAATTCACCATAATCATTCGCAACATTTCATAGACAACTGATAACAATTGTTCCCAGCATAATTAACGTTGATCGGATGAATAGGCACTAATAAAAGATAATGGAGCAAAATATTCTTTTATAACTGGTCATCTTTACTGGATATGAGAATTAACAAGTCAGATTACATAAACAAAACTTACTATCCAAACACAAAAACGCTTGGTTCCAAGTAACAATAATAAACAAAAATATTCGAGCTGTTTTACATTTATATTTCCTCAGCTTCTTTCAGAGTCACAATTTCCAACTGAAAAGAATTTTCGTAGAAACCGAGATTCACAAAATGTTTTTATATAGGACATGCAGTACATTTTGTTCAACATTTGCTGTATAATATCGGGAAGGTGGGCAACTCACTATTAATCAGTTGTTATGGTTTCATTTTCTTCAAGCTTAAGATTTCTTCATTCTTTTCTTGTTTAGCTAGTAAAGTATTCAAAGCAGATCAAAAATAATATACTCGACTTCTTCAACCAAATATAATCAAACAATTTTAAGAAAGCGAAAAGAAACTTTCCACTATTTCGAAGGGCTTGAGCCCCCCCCCCAACTTTTTTGTCAAGCATAGTTGATTTTTTTTTATATTTCTTTTTTCTACTCACAACTCATCAAAAGATCTCCAAAGGCAATGACATTAGCACTCCCATCCTTTCGTAATAACAAGTATGTGATAAAACAAAGAAACCATTGGATATTGCGCATGATTAAAAAAAGACAGGAGTAGCAACTCGTTTTAAAAGCACAAATGAAAAAGCTCTATTTACCCACTGCTATGGCCATGCTCTGAATTTGGCAGTAAAAGATGCTTGCAGCCAAGTTTCTTGCTTAAAGAACGCTTTTTCTTGTGCGTTTGAGATCGTCAAACTTGTAAAAAACTCTCCACAACAGAAACTATGCTGAAGCAGTTACGTGCAGACCCAAAGAATGAGGATAGGAGTGTCCACACTTTCTATGTTACTCGATGGACGGTGAGAGGTGAAATCTTGGAGTCACTTATAAATAACCACGGGGAATTGATGAGACTGTGGTCTGATGCTTCTGAAATCACAAAAGACCCAGACATGAAAGCCCGTATCATTGGATGTGAATCTCAAATGAGCCAATTCCCGTTTTTATTTGGTTGTTATCTCGGGGCAAAGCTATTTAAACAAACTGATAACCTTAGTTCAACTTTGCAAACCAGTGAAATGTCAGCTGTGGAAGCTCAAGAACTCGCAAAGCTCGTTTTGGAAGTCCTTAGGAAAGATCGCTCAAATCATAAGTTCGACTTGTTTTGGGAATTGACCAAACAGAAGATGGAAAAGTTAGGTATTGATGAGCCAGTTCTCCCAAGAAAAAGAAGAATGCCTCAACGTTATGATGAAAATAGAACCGACTTTCATCATGACTCTGTTAAAAAATGTACCAGCAGATGTATTTAGAAAGCTACAATTTTGTCATTAATGCCATAACTGAACGGTTTGATCAACCTGATTATCAAATGTACGCGGCCATGCAAAATATCATTTTGTATGCAATTAAAGGAGATGACTTCAAAAGCGAGATGACGAGAACAGTTTTGAAGAATGGTCAGGTGTCATTTGCTGATCTGTACCATGATGACATCGATCCGGTATCTTTAACAACCCAGCTGGAGCTACTGCCATCAGTTTTTAAAGAACCTTTAACAATGCGTAGTGTGTTTAAACAAGCAAGGGAAATGAGCTCAAGTAAGAGGAACCTTATCAGTCAGGTGGTTATCCTCATGAAACTTATCATGGTAGCACCAGCAACAAATGCCGAGAGCAAAAGAATCTTTTCTGCAAAAGATCAGAAAGATCGACTAAATGATCTGGATTTTGTTGAAATCGGCAACAACTTTGTGAGTGCCAATCAAAGGAGGAGAAACAAATTCGGTATTTTTAGCAATTTAGATTACGGTAAAGTCCCTGAAATTACATCTACAAGAGAATGTGCAACGCAAACCGATGTTTGAATCACAGCCTAACATAATATATGTATTGTAATTTTTATTTTATGGTCAAAGTGAATACATACAAAAAATAAAACATTTTTCTAGTCCTTTACCTGTCAAATTAGCGAAAGTAGCTCCGAATTCCGGTGAAAATAAGTTCAAAAAACATAGGTTAAAGTATGAAAAATCTTGATTTTCAGTGCTCAAATAAGCAACCTAGGGGTTGTAAGTCAAAACACTTTGCTACGTCCCTGCAAAATTATATATCAAGTTGATGATAATGGATACCTACATTTGACCCAACTTTCCGAAGCTATCGCTGGTATTTCCATTAACTTTAAAGGTTGACAACAGTCGTCACTGCGTTAGGTCGTCCCTTCTAAGAAGGAATAGTACACGGTGGTTTAATATTCCACATGGAATATGTACACCATTCACAAGGACGTAGAATTAGGGGGGGGGGGGGGGGGGGGGGGGGGGGGGGCAACTTTTTTGTCAATTATGAGAAATTTGTTTTTGCCTTTCCTAAAAATTGAAAATCATGTTGAAATTATAGATTTTGAGTGCTTTTATAGGCAATCTAGAGGTAGTATTTTTCAAAAAATTTCTTGGCGCAACGGCCCCAACCATGGTGGGGCCTCTTTCAACAATAGAGATTTATTGAGCCCCCCCCCCAACTCAAAATGTCTTGCTACGCCCCTGATTCATATTACAAGTAGATGAAAGATGGTTAAGGATCTGTATTTTATTTTATAAGCACTCCGTCCTTATGAATACAGAATATTTTCCATACCTTTTCTCCATCTCTGTTGTTTCATCTGGTTCATCTGATGTCCCCCAAAAAGACTTTGATGATAGATATGAATATCTACAAAAAGGCTCAATAGATGGCTGTCAGATCATGATAGTGCTAGTACAACTTCAAAAGTTATCAGAATAATACCAACGTTTTCCTTGATATCTTTCCATATTTTCATTTGCTCAACCACTTGCAATATTCCAACCAATGTTGTCTTCACACTAAAACGCAACAGGTTTTACATCTGAATAATATAATACAGTTTACACTAACAATAAAAACAAACCAGAAACCAATTAACCATGCAGAGTGATAGTAACAATCATACCTGAATAAGAAAAGCTGAAAGTGTTTTGTCATTTTACCAACTGTAATAAAATCTTGGTTACAAGATTAGGAACAGTTCGCTCCTCTCTCTCTCTCTCCGTTTTCAGTTCGATTTTGGGCGCGAATAATTGATAAAGATTTAAAAAAAATGCTCTGCAGAAAACATGTAAATATGATAATAAATATAGGATAAAAAATTGGGTGACGAAATAAAACAAATGAAATAAACTGAAACACAATTGAACAATAGATAAATGGAACAATATAATTATATATTATATATAATATATTATATAAGAAAACTATAAATGGGCACCACCACTATCTCTCTCTCTCTCCGCTATTACACAAACATAATTAAACGTAAAAAGTGAAATAAAGTTTGATGAAAAATAAAAAATAGTGAAAAAAGAAAAGGTGAAGGGTGGAAGTGTGGAACCATAAGTATGTAAAGTAATAAAGTATATCTAGGTGGAATGATTATGGGTGTATAAAGGGTCAGTTTGGTTGGATTGTGACGATATGAAGGGAATATAAATAGTTTGAAAAGAAATGGGTTGAAAATATAATTTTGAAATAGAAATATAATTTTGAAACGGAAATAGGCGGAAACGGGTGAAATAAATTTATGAAAAAGTCAGGTGGACAATCAACTTAATGTAAAAGCTCATTTTTACAACCTCTAGGAAAAAGAAGCGGAACGTAAATATAACATGAGAATGGTGAAAAAGTAGCAACAAGTAACTGGAGGTGTGTATGGGTGGAATAAAAATTGGGAATATAGCAATAGGAGAATACAGGAGGATAGTGTGGAAAAAAAGTTGCTGAAGTGGATAAGCGGAAGGGCGCAGAACATAATTTGAAATATATCATGTTTAGCATAAAGGAAGGCAATGTGTGAATGTAATTGTGACATGAATTGTGACGATATGAAGGGAATATAAATAGTTTGAAAAGAAATGGGTTGAAAATATAATTGGGTGGAGAAGTCTTTTGAAATAGAAATAGGCGGAAACGGGTGAAATAAATTTATGAAAAAGTCAGGTGGACAATCAACTTAATGTAAATGGAAGATACCCCCTCCTACCCCCTGGTAGGAGGAACAAGTAGATAGGAAATAGGGAAATGTATTTGAGATAATACATTAGGGAGGAATAAAAGTGATTAGGAATGCAAAACAGGGAATTTAAATTAGGAAGGGGGGCATAGTTTATGGTAGGGATGAATGGATATGGACATGTTAAAGAGAGGGTCAGGTCATTACCGATGAACTAGTATTGGCAAAGTGACAAATTACTTGATCTTTTATCGTATTTATTCGTTCATATTCCTCTTCGTACTTAAGCACTACTAATCTCTTCTTTTTGTGCCGAACAAACTTCCTTGTCTTGGAGACATCGTGTCTTCCTCCCTTGCTTTTGGTCAGACTTTTCTTCTATTATTGCATTTTTGTATCTGATCAGATCTGTCTCTTCCTTCATATATCTTCACTTGCTCTCTTAGTCATTCATTCTTTCATCCGTGAGTTATATCGTTTTGTTTATTGTTTTATTGTTCTAACGTATCTTTGAACTTTTATATATTTTTATTTATATTTTTTCGTATCTCTAACATTTATTTGTGTATATTTAGGTAATTAGATGGTTTATTAAACTAACAGGAATGATCTAGCTACAAACGGGAAAAACATTCAAATCAGACAATCAAAAGTCATTTTAGGGTACAATACTAGTCTACTTGGTACAATCTAGTAAGCAAATGCCACCAACATTATCAGGATTGTTTGTTGTGCATTTTGTTGAACTTTCCACATTATGAATAATGGTTGATCTGATTTGTTCAACGAGCAACAATGTATAACGGTTGAAATTTCTGTATCATAAGCAGGATAAT
This sequence comes from Turritopsis dohrnii, assembly GCA_027922465.2. Classification (NCBI taxonomy): domain Eukaryota; kingdom Metazoa; phylum Cnidaria; class Hydrozoa; order Anthoathecata; family Oceaniidae; genus Turritopsis; species Turritopsis dohrnii. The sequence goes on along the minus strand of BQMF02000353.1, from coordinate 25,809 downwards.
GACTTGACTGGTAATTCACAATGTTTCCATCATGATTGCTGATTCCCAAATGTATAAAGTCAACCATTACTATTAACTTTTCGTCACTTCTTGCCTGTACAGTTGAACTTTTGATTTTGACTATTCTTTAATTCCGGTTTGTGTTCTTGTATATACGATAAAATGAAACAAACAAACAAACACATAAAATTTACATGATCACATAATCATGAATATTTCGTCTGTCATCCAAGTATCTGGATCACATTACTATTTGATCATACTAACAGCAATCTGTAAACAGTCTTTAAAAGTCTTAACTGCCTCACTACGTTTGACTACTTATTTAACTTCATGTTCAGTTTAATCTATCCTTTCAAAACATCGTAAATATTAAACTACGTATTCAATCTATCTATCTATAAACTCCTACCATCAATTGATGTTAAAACTTCATGATCACTACAAAATTGCATTACTACAAACCTTAAATGATAGAATCAGCGCCCTCAACCTTTGTTTAAAAGTATCTTATGGAAACAAATACCCCTATAAGTGGCGATTAGTAAAAAAAAATCAAATTTAAACCCGTTTGCTGCAAAAAAGTCATTTTTGCATATCGAAAGGAGTTTATTGGTTAAGGCGCCATATCGACCAAATTTCTTAAAACACCTTCTAGTTCGACGTTAATGTTAATGAAATTGACTTTCCTTTCCTATAAGAAATTATTATTCCAAAAGATCAGTTGGTTTGTCAATGATGTCATGAAATGGTGTCTTTCCATCGTTGTTGTTTTAACCCATCCATATCAATCAGTTTCCGTATGATATCCTCGCCTTTTTTTCTCCTTCCCTATAAAATAATCTAATTTCGAAATGTTAGATTGTTTCTTATTCAAAATTACACAAAACGTGTATACGAGTCATCCATTTCAAAATAACTACAAAAATTGATTAATCCTTCTCCAAAATCTTAAGTTGATGTTAAACCTACCTGAGTGGTATACTTATCCCTTCACTGAGTTCGCCATTACTTCTTCAAAGTGGTATGAGAATATAGTTAATAGTACATACATGCAAATACAAACATACCATTTACCTAACAACTTCAGACAAACCAATTCAAAATAGGTACAATCTGAAAAGTAATTTTATATAATTATCTAACACATTCGTTCAACGTTCACTTTTATCGAATGACGTGTCTCAACTTGATAAATAAATACCTCATACTGTTAATATGATTTTACACGGGTATTTACGAAATCCTTACTTAAAAGTTCCTCAAGAATTCTGAACAAGAGAAATTTCTCTTGTAGTATAACCTGGGGTAGAAAAAAAAGATTAACCACGCCGACATTTGATTTTAATGGCATTTAGATTGTTTTTAAAAGTTAATATATTACTTTAAATTGAACAAGATTCGCAAAAATGCGACTATATATTTCCCCAAAGTTGCGAAATTTTTGTCAATAATTGTGTGTACATTGATAACCATGAGAAAAATGTGTGATAAAATAATTACAGTATAACTACCATCAACCTGATACTCAGATAAAAATGCTGTCCTTACTAATCATGGTGGAACTGAATTTAATACCACAAAAAACTTATAATTTTAGTGAGAAGTTACTATATGGACACTTAGCTAAAAGTTATAAGACCTAAATGTGACTAACATTTCCCCTGCATATCATCATTGTGTAAAAGAATTTCATCATAACAAAATGTATGATCTTTATTGTTGCAGAAGCTTGACATCCTTTATACCATAAAATCATGATAAACAATGAAATTCAACAGAACACTTGCTTTTTGTAACTCGGATAAAACTATCTTACAATATCATACAATCAATTTGTATACAGGTTTACTGTACAAAAGAAGAAAAGAAAATTGTTAAAACTAATTTTGATAGCTACAATATAATTCTTTGGGGTAGACAAGCAAATAACTATCATAAGCAATCACAACCTCTACTAATAAAATATTATGTGTATCAAATTAGGACAAAAGAGTTATTTTTAAAAAAGAGATGGGCTTAAAATGACAACTTATAAAACCAAATTCAAGTATATGCCTTAAGGGAAGATATTATTTGCGAAAGAAATTTTTGCGGATAAATGACCCCAAAACGCTGTATTTTGTGGAATAAATTTTTGCGGTTGACAACTTCAAAAGAGATTTTGTAGAATTAAATTTTTGCGGATGCAAGAAATTTGATAAAATCGAAAGTAAGGAAACACCCAATTTAGTGCCTGGGTGTATATACAAACTTTAGTTGAATGGAAAGAGCAGATCTATGGAATATTTTTCAGCAGTTAAAATATCAAAAAGAATATTAAACTATAACAAACAGATTATGTGGCTGGGTCTTATCTTTTTTTCAGATGAGGTCAATGTAACGCCAGCAACTGAGAATATGACTCAGTCTGGGTCTACTTCCCATAAACGAAAAGTGAAAATAACAATAAAAACTGTGATACCACTGCAGACATTATTTCTCAAAGTAAAAGCAACAGTATGAAGCACGAAACCTGTCACAAGTGCAGATGCTGGTTGTAAGAATAATGATGAGTCCTTAGATGTTCAAAAACATCGACTTATTTCCTTTTTCATTTTCCAATGGTTTTGTAAAGACGAGATGCTGTTTAGGGTTCAGTTATATGCAAACCAAAGTGAAAGATCAATTCCTTATAGATGAAACATTTCAAAAATTTTGCAGAATTTATTTTTGTGGATTTGAGCGAAATCCGCAAAAATAAATTTCGCAAAAAAAAGTTCCATACAAATTTCTTCTGTAAACAATTTCTTTCCTTAAGGTATCAGAATAAACATCTCTGTTCAAAAAGATTATGTTCACCGTCATTGTGTTATGTGATAAAAATGACTGGCCTGATTAAATTTACAGACTGTCATGTTGGATTGTGTTTTGATTTATGTTTGTTGTTCCTAAAAGAAAAATTGACAGTCATATATATTTAATTTTGCAAAATAAAATATGATATATATATACAGCATCAAATGTATACTGATGCATGACCATATACTTCATTCATAGTAAACTATGTTTCTGTTGTTGAATTAAACAACTGTCCAGAGAAGCACACTCGGCCAGCATTCTTTCAATTTCAAGATTTGTCTCAATCCTCTGTGTATTAAAACATTACACGTGATTGGTTTTCTGAACTTCTTCTTGCATATACGACATCATATATTTACTTGCTGTTTTTGTATGTACTCTTTGAATTAACTGGTTGAACTGGTTGTTCTCCACATGAAAAGGGTTTCCTTTTTATGGCTGTATTATCATCGTACTTTCAGTTCAGTTGGGCTACATTATATCAGGATCATACTAAATAAATCTTCACCCTGGCTATTGATAATGAATTTTCACCTTTGTATGAAGTTATATGGGTGTCAAAATCAACGAGTTGAACTCGCGACCCAACGGCTCGATGTTTCAATCAACAAGGCAACCAACAAGTCGATCTCGCAACCAACGACTCAACGTTTCAATCGACAAAGCAATCAACGAGTCGATCTTTTTACCGACATCTTCACTTTTCAATCGACCAGGCAATGAAAGAGTCGATTTGATAGTCAACAAAGTGAACTCAAATGGTAAAACGATGAAGCGGATTCTCTAAATTTTCATGTTGATCATCGGTTTGATCATCGACTCTGAGGTTGCAACCTCAAGTTGAAAGTTGGATCGTTGATCGTGTTTCAGAGTTCACACTCACTTGTTATTTAATTAATTATTATTCTCAATAGTTTTATAAGGCACGTGTGTAAAGTATGGTTTCCATTATAAATGTTTTTGGATTTCTGCGTAAGCAAGAAATACTTTACGATCGTCCGTGTTTTTCTGTTTTTTGGATTTCTGCGTAAGCAAGAAATACTTTACGATCGCCCGTGTTTTTCTGGGTTTTTTTTAGATTTCTGCGAAAGCAAGAAAGCTATTACAACCGGCTTTCGTTTTTTTTTTCTTCGTTTTTTTCTTACTGTCCAAACCTAGCGGTTTTTTGAAATTTCGTGCGTGCATTTACATGAAACCAAAGCACCGTGCATTGCATGTCAGCGAAAGATTTACGAAAGTTTCTTTGATCAATATTAAATGGATTTTAAAGAAGATGTACATATTTTAAGATGAAAACAGAAAATATATAAAAGAAGCTTATAATTATCTTGGACTGTGATCATTCTTTTTCAACTAAAAAGAAGTTCTCAACGGTTTGTAAACAGAAGAGTCAAAAGAGCTATATATATTTATATCTATGCTAACGTCCATGGTTTCCGTGGCACAGTCGGTTAGTACAGCAACTACTAACCTAAGGGTCGGTGGTTCGATCCCGCGTTGATGAAATTTTTAAATGTCATAAAATATTTCGATTTTGGATTTTTGCGAAAGCAAGAAATACATTACAACCGGCTTTTCACCTCCATTTTTTTCTTACTGTTTAAAGCTAGCAGTTTATACATTACAGAGACATATGTAGTTCTGTGGCGCAGTTACTTGGCTGCTAACCGAAAAGTCGGTGGTTCGAGCCCTCTTTGATCGTGTAACATTTTTTGTCGAATTTCATAATTGTCATAACATTTTTCATTTTTTATGCTTCAACAGATTTTGCAGAAATCTTTCTGCCCATACGGGCATCTTGTTCATCTTACTGTCCAAACCTACGCATTTTTGTTTCTTAAATTTCATTGGTTCATAAAAAAGCCGTCTCAATCGTGATTGGTGCATAATGCCCGATTTCTACGAAAGGGTGCTAATATAGCCACCTTAACTTCAATAGCGACAGTTTATTGGCTTGATTTCCGCCATGTGATCATCCGGGTATTTTTCGACTTTACGTTTGCACGCCGTTTGCATAGGTCGTGTTTAGAATGTATAGGCCATAGTAGGTGCCGTGAATACCGACACAGAATTTTCCCGACAGACGGTACCGGCACTTTTTTACTTATTTATTTATTGCGCAATTTACGCGCTTGTGTGTGGTGGAGGATCATAAATGGGATTGACTATTGCTTCACAGAATAGTAGTTTTAGGAATTCATATAAAAAGATACGACATTATAGTGTTATTCTTCTTTTCTTTTTTTCACACACCAAAAATACCCTACTCATTCTGCTTACAAAGAAAAACTCGTCATAAAACAACAGAATTTTACATTTTTCAAAGTGAAAATATTTTTGAACAAGGTCGCAAATTCAAACGCAAAGTCCACAAATCCACCTTTCATGTTCCCTTTCGCACTTGAACACTTTGTTTGGTATCTTTATACATTTGCGGTGATACCACTCGCAACATTTGGAACACTTGGCCATAAAGTTTCCATCACTTTTATCTACATCTTCATCAAAAAAGAAAACGTCACGACAAACACAAAAAACTTGGTGCTTCTCAACGCCCAATTTGGTTTTCGGCACCCTACACTCAAGTTTTGGAAACGGAGTAAACTCTTGGAGTTGCAGACAGGTAAAAAGTATGTTTCTTTGTTTTCAAAGTAAATGTATGATCCTTAGCTAATCTTTTCATTTTTTCCTGTTTGTACTTCTCCTTTTGAGAATTCGCTTTATCCATTCCCTGATGACACTGATATTCTCTTTTGCCAAGCCAGATGTATGGTGTCCCATCAAACTTCAAAGGGAGACCTTCGTTAGCAGAGCTGTGTTCCCAACAAATCTGGGGCAATTTTGAATTAGATTGCAAAATATTACGAAGCGTAACTAAAATAGAAAATACATCTGATTTCTTCATATGAGAAATACTGAGCCGCATTACCGTAATTACTGATCTATCGACTCTCTCGAATGAGCGCCCAGCATATATTTTGAAACTAGCAGATAAGATAATGCTTACATTATTAATTTTTTATTCGACCCGCTTTAAGTCAAACAATTAAGAAACTAAACCTAAGACTTAAGCACGCATTTACGGTAATTTAGGCCCTTTATTAAAAAAAACCCCAACTTTTTCATTACTGCCAAATGCGGAAACATACCATCCTCGGAAAAGCCTTTTGATTCATTTAGAATGACATAGTGCTTCACGGTATCCGTTTCATGTAAATTTAATGCTTCCTTAAATTGTTGGTAACAACGGAAACGAAATAAATCCTTTTCCTAAAAGTAATTCAAAGGATTTGGTAGAATTGAACTGATTCAAAAGTATTCAACGTAAAATTTGATCGGTACCTCTGCATAACTTTTGCAATTGCTGGTTTCTTCTCTTCCTTTTCTACATCTGACCAATCCTTTCAAGAAAACAAACTGTAGTAAGAAAAATGCCGAGACTATCAATACAAATACGTTCAGTTTCGTTTCAGTCTCTGTTGGAATTGTTTGTTCCGTTGTTCAAACGCAAGCGACGCACGCATGCGTACTAGTCAAAAATATGACATCGACGCAAGCGCAAACGTCGATCTTAGTGCACACTACTCTTGCGTCTGCGCATGTGCTTGCATCTATGCTTGCGCCTGCGTCGCATATGTGAACCAGGCATGACTTTGTTTATTTATTTATAGCAACTCTTGATTAGAGAAATCCATGCTGCAAATGGGTAGAGGTTTTTAATTTTTGTGAAAGTGTTTTTATTAATGTGAAATCACAGTCTGCAGAAAAAAGTTTTTTCTACAGACTGTGGTGAAATGTGACTCACATTAAGTAAAACGTCTACACAAAATGCTTGAAAGTTGAAAAGTAAAGGGCATTTTTTATAATTGAAGCTTATAAGGAAATAATACTCTTGTGGCATTCTTGGGCAAGATTTTCCTCACCATTTTCTACTAAAAAACCCAAAAACACACTTACATTCTCGCTATCTGAAATGCTGCTTTCAGTTTCGCCACCTTCATTTTCGCTGTTACAACACGAGACTTCATTCATGTTCAAGTGGTTAAACGATAAAAACGATAAAAAGTTGAAATTACAATCTCAACGGAAATCCACAACACTGAGAAGCTGGTAGTTGCGCCATTATTGTCTATTTCCCGCAAAAACTATTCCCGACACAAAACCTATTACCGACACACCTGCACATAAGCTTGTCGTGTGACCTACTATGGCCTATACATTCTAAACACGACCAATGGCAGAAGAAACCGAAGAAACCCACATAGACTTCCACATTGATTGATCAATACTGAATAGATTTAAAAGAAGATTTACACTTTCAAAACCAAAAGTAAAAGGTAGAAATTTATAATTATCTTACAATGATTCTACTACGTTCATTCCTTTTTAAAAACAAGTTCTCAATGTTTCGTAAAAACAGTGTGGGCAACTTTTATTTTTTGGAAAATGTTTGGGATTCTTTTAAGCCTTTCTAGATACAAAATACCGTTTGTTTCATGTGTGGGCTGTAGTGCTTTTTAAGCTCTGGATACATACAGCTCAGCTCAGTTTCCTCTTCAGCTCCAACAACATACAAGGAATGTCTTGTCTACCCTCTGCCTGTGCATCTCATTTTATGTTTGATGTTTCTCTAGCTATTTCAGCTTATATACTTGTATAGTTCTTGGCTGTATTATCAATGTCCTGAGTTAGGAATGGAGACTTACTATTTACGATAGCAAATTGAAACTTACCTTGATTGTCTGTAAATTCTAAATACTGGACATCTTTTTACGCAAATTTCTGTTTTCAGTTATGTTTGCTAATTTTGGTAGCTAAGTTTAGGTCATATTTTTCATAATCCTAATCTTTGTTTACTTTTTGTGTTTGGGAAGTCTTTTCGTAATAAGGAAGATTGACCGTACATACGTAATCACTGTGATATCTGAAAGCATATGAATTTGATGTTATTTTGTTCATTAAGTTTATTAGAAGTTAATGTAAGGTTCGTATTGTGTCAGTTGTGCTTTCATGATGCCCTGGCGTGTATACGTAATTAAAAATTTATTGTTTTTTAAGTTTTTGAATAAATTTTTATTATAATCTTTTCATGAAATTTAGTTGAGGTAATTTAAAAGCATTTTTAAATTAAAAAGATGGCAATGACATATTGTTATTCAAATTAAAGCACAAATTTCTGTTTTCAGTTATGTATGTTGATTTTAAATGTATATAGATGTATTTCGTATCATTAAAATCTACGCTTTCCTTTTTTTCCTTGTGAATTAGGAATTCTGTTAGGAAGATTGACAAGACATATTGAATTCATAAATTCATAACATTTACATTGACTTACATGCACACACATTGTCTTATCTGAATTGACCACTGAATCTTTAATATCATTTCGTACCAAAAAAGTAAAGAACATTATGTCATTAAAATATAATCAAGTTTATTGATGTTTATTGGTTAATCAAGTTTTGCATAGTGACAATTATGTTTTTTCCAGATTTTTGGGGAGTACATGGTCAGAAATTTAATAAATATATATTGCGGATTAAACTTTTCTTAAATTTCAAGAATGTCATAGTCTTTCTTTTTTGTAATGACAGCTATATATTTTTCAGTAATAATCATTCAGCTTGATTGTACAAACAGTTTTTTTATGAAAAGCTAAAGAATGACATAAAGAAAAGCTCATTCTTCTTTGATTTTGCAGAAATCCTTCTGCCCGATAGGGCATCTTGTTTTTTTTTTCATCTTACTGTCCAAACCGGCGCATATTTGTTTCTCGAATTTCATTGGTTCATACAAATGGCGTGTCAATGTTTATTGGTGAATGAAGCGCCACTCATGCTAAAGGCTGCTAATTAACTGATCTTATTGGCTCGATTTTTGCCATGCCATGTGATCATCCGGGTATTTTTCGACTTTACATTTGCACGCTGTTCGCATAATGGTATACTATCAGCGGTACCGAAGAAACCCACTTAGATTTCCAAAAGTTTATTGATCAATGTGGAATATATTTAAAAGAAGATATGCACTTCCAAAACCGAAAGTAAAGGGTAGAAAATTTATAATTTATCTTACAATGATTCTACTGTGTTCATTCTTTTCTAAAAACAAGTTTTCTAAAAACAAGTTTACAATGATTTGTAAAAACAGTGTGTGAAAAAGGAATGCTTTCGTTTCTTTGAAAATGTTTGGGATTCTTACAAGCCTTTCTAAATACAAAAGACTGTTTGTTTCATGTGTGGGCTGTAATGCTTTTTAAGCTCTGGGTACGTACAGCTCAGCTCAGTTTCCTCTTCAGCTCCAGTCTAGTCTACCCTGCCTGTGCATCATTTTATGTTTGATGTTTCTCTAGCTGCTTTTTTAGCTTATTTACTTGTGTAGTTCTTGGCTGTATTATTAATGTCTTGAATTAGGAATGGGGACTTCCTATTTATGATAGCAAACTGAAATTTATCTTTACTGTCAGTAAATTTTAATAAATGGCGGACATCTTTTTTTAACACAAATTTCTGCTTTCAGTTATGTTTGCTAATTTTGGTAAGTTTGGGTCATATTTTTTCATAATCCAAATCTTTGTTTACTTTTTGTGTTTGGGAAGTCTTTTCGTAATTAAGAAGATTGACCGCATATATTGAAAGACTTACGTAATCACTGTGATGATATCTGAAAGCATGTATTTAATTTAATGTTATTTTGTTCATTAAGTTTATATGCAGTTACGTACGTTTCGTATTGTGTCAGTTATACTTTCATAATGCTCTGGGGTGTATGCGTAATAAAAAATTTAACTTTTTTAGGTTTCTGTATAAAATTTTATAATCTTTTAATGAAAGACTTACGTAATCACTGTGATATCTTACAGCATCTATTTAGATTTAATGTTCTTTTGTTCATTAAGTTTATTGGCAGTTAACGTAAGTTTCATATTGTGTCTAGCTATATATGCTTTAATGATTTCCTGGGGTGTATGCGTAATTAAAAATGTAATGTTTTTGAAGTTTCTGTATAAATCTTTATAATCTTTTCATGAAATTTAGTTCAGGTAATGCTTTATTTGTAATGTTTGTAAATTAAAAAGATGACAAAAAGTTATATGTTTATTGATTATGTATGTGTTATATATTTTGCATGATCAAAATCTAGGTTTTCCTTTCTGTGCTTGTGATTTAGGAATTCTGGTTAGGAAGATATAATAGACAAATTGAATTCATATATAAATTTATAACATTTATGTTGAATTACATGCGTACTCATTGTCTTATCTGAGGAAATCACCGAGTCCTTGATACCATTACGTACCAACAAAATAAAGAAGATTATGGCATTCTATAATCAAATTTCTTGTTTATCGGTATAAAATTTTGCATAGTGACAATTATGTTTTTCCGGATTTTTGAAGAGTACATGATTAGAAGCTTATTAAACATATATCGTGGAAGTGATTCAACCTTTTTTAAATTTTAGGAATGTCTTAAAAGTACTTTATGCGGTCGAACTTTTGACTTGTCTAATGACCGTATAAACTATCTCATTGTCTTTCAATTTTCATGCTTCAGCTGATTTTGCAGAAATCCTTATGCCTGCAAGGGCATCTTGTTTTCTTTGAAAAGTTTCTTAGAATATACTTTCTAAATCTAAACTAGCCCTTATGTATTCCATTCAAAGAACATGATGTTAAAATAAAAATGGCGGACATCATAATAGGAACTAGCAGGTAAATCCTGACATGGCTCCAACCAAATTTAACATATATTATTATGATTATGTCATATATATTAGCCTAACAACCACATCGTACATTCGGATGTTCACAGACTACATCATAGACATGACAAGTATATCCACCTCGTACCCAGGGATTCCTCTTTCTGCTTGCGTTCAAAGAAAATCATAGGATAGGATGCTATGAAGTATCTGAAAGAGGCCTCAGCAGTAATTGTTTGGCTATAATCTTTTGACGTCAAGCTATGAATCCTTTTTTCCCTTTTTTCCCAACAAATTTTTCAGGCCTGTTGGAAAAATTCTCCCTGCAAAATCATTAAGGAAAACATTTTTTATTATGTTCTCCTTTAAAGTGAATTAATTTGTCCGCATCATTGAAAGCCAACCAGCCTTTGTTTCTGAAAAGTATATTTTTCTTGTGTCTATTAAATCCATACCATAGAAAGGGTGACTAAGACATGATCTCTTATACATGTACTTTATAAACGTTGACCATTGTATAATTGAAGTTTACTGATGTTGCAATATACATACAACTACATTTTATTTTCTTACCATATTGTAACCCTCTTTCCTTTTCCTGTAGTATAAACACAGTCCCAAATGTGCATTTATTTGTTTTTTTTATTTTCCCCATATCCTATAAAACTGTTATGGCGTTACCACCACAAAGAAATCAGCATTTAATTGTTGGGTTTTAAAGTCGATCATTCGAGTCGAATCATTAAACTTTGATCGATTTGGTCAATTGATTGACACTTCAATCAAAACGTCAAGTCGAGTTGCGAGATCGACCCGCTGATTGCCTTGTTGATTGAAACGTCGAGTCGTCGGTTGCGAGATTGACTCGTTGATTGCCTTGTCGATTGAAGTATCGAGTCGTTGGGTCGCGAGATCGACTTGTTGATTTTGACACCGATATAACTTCATACCTTTGCACTGAAATTACAGCTTCAATGGTTTGTTGTTCCAAGCATTTAATTACCAATCATCATAAACACATTATTGTTTTCAACAAAAACAAAACATCATCAGTATCAGATGTTTTTCTGTTTTTTACACGTTCATTCAAAAGTTTTTACAAAACATTTAAGAAATAAAACGATTTATTTCCATCATTTAACGTTTTATCTATTGAATCATTATAAAAGTTTTGCAGAAAAAAGCGAAGTCTTCCAAAGCCCATCTGCACTGACTGAAAAAAATGGCGTACTACTTCACGGTACACTAGCCTCTAGTCTTATCTACTATGGGTAGCCGAAAATTCAATACTGAACCGCGGCTATAAAAGTGAACGGAGAAGAAGGAGAAGAAGGAGAAGGAAAATGCCGGTTTTAACATATATTTCGCCCTATGGGGAAATATATAACAATATAGAGAGGAAATGGATGATATCAATAATAATTTATTCTGATAAATAATAATGTAATCGACTACAGAATCGTTGTCTTCTTGCATCTGAAGTGATGACCATCATGATCAGGAAACAACTTCAACATCTTTAGCCGGATATATTCATATCTTGATCAGGAAACAAAAACGTCGTCCGCGTGTTGGGTCGGGAGGATTCTTGAGGAACTTGAGTGACCTGTTGGTATCAAGAATCATAAATCTTAATTGATGTGTGTACTCAAACATTTCCTGCAGGAGAGGTGGGGCGGGGTGGACGAGGGATCCCCAAAACCATCGCAATAACGCCCCCAAAAGAAACTCCTAAAACTTACAAGCAACACCAAAACAGCGTGACGATTTAAAACCGAAAGTTCTTTTACCAAATAAATTAAGAGTATTGTTTATAGTTCTGTTATTATTCAGCAATTTTTTTGAGTACGGCATGATCGTTCCTCATCACTGTTCCATATGCAGTTTTAATGAAAAGTCTGCTTTGGACAAATGTCTTGAATATGTACTCTTTTATCATTGCACGCGTATTTCAGCGAACTTTTATTATCAGACTGTCCATTATTGTATTTTATAGAAATATCGAAAAAAGAGTTCAGCTTCGTCAAGGTAAGGTCTTCCGTATGTCAAGTATGTTGTGATAGAGCACTTTGGAAGTCAGAAGTTCTTTCAGTATTCTTCCAGTCATTCAACACTTTTGCATAATGCAGATATAAAATTCAAATTAGTAAACAAATTTCTTGAACAGGTCACTAAAGCTCTTTATAGATATAAAAGAACCTTTCTTCATTATCATTCTCATCGCGAAGTAATTTTCTTCTAAGCATTTTCTTCTGTTCTTCTTATTCCTCTTTCGATTAACATTTCCATAAATAGCAGCGAAAGCGTGTTTTAAAAGAAAGCAACTGAGATTTGTGTATGATAAAATAAATGAAAAACTAAACCTTCTCCACAGGCTCACAAAAAGGAGCTCCGTGGAGGAGATTATGACTGTGTAATCGGAATGGTCAAAACTTCCTACCTACCTGCGTACTTACTCCTAACCTATCTTACGCGCAAGTTTTAGCGTCCGACTACAAAGCCACAAGGGACAGGGACAGGGCACTCAGTTGCAACAAGGTCAAGTTGACAGCATAGAGAAAGACTTGAATAAAAGAAAAATCTGTTTGAGCTATCACACAAAGTTAAAGTTTCCATACCATCAAATAGACCTTGTTTTCAGAAGGGAATTGCATACAACCTTTCTATTCATAAAATGATACCACCTTACCCCTACCGAATTAAAACCGCAATTCGTGCAAAGCGCATCGCAAGGTATCATTATTATGAGAAGTTAAGGAAGATGCATATGATACCATCAACCAACTTTCACTCCACATATAACCTGTTAATCTTTTAAGTGGAACAGCTATGTGCCACTAAATTGTTTGAACGCGCTCTTTGTTACGGTACTTTATTATTTAACGCAGAAAGCAAACCTGGATCTCGTATACAATTTAATGGTTATAGTTTAAATTATAGAAATGGTTTATTTCCTTACGCGCGAATGACTAAACTCACGGTTTCCTATTGTTCCCATGTGTAGTTGTAGAGATAGTCTATAACATCAGAGGTTTTGTTGGTAACATCCCAATATGTCCTCATTTTCATTTTCAGGTGACTTTCTTTAAGAGACATGTTTGTTGTATCGAAATGTTGTCGCATCTGGCATCCACCTGAATAAATGACAAGGTGTTATATAATATACATGTAATAGTTACTGCACTGAAACGTGCATATCAAAATGAAGATTCTCGGTTTTCATATATCTTGCACTTCATAATCAAAACGGACTTTAGTTCGTATACAGATAATTACTTGTAAGTCATTAATAATCTTAAGTAAAGTTTATAGGTGACAAGGAATATTTTCAGCCTTCAGCATGTTCACTGTGCACAAATTTGTATATTACTTTATTCCATGAAGTAAACATAGGTTTTACGTTCTATCTGGTAGATTTTATTTACACTACTACTTACATTTTAATTTCCCCATCATTTAAGTCTGTACATTAAAAACGCCACATATCTCATACTGTCAATAAAAGTAAAACACATATCTCTGCTATAGTTAGTAATGATAAATTTGGTGAGTATGGGTGTATGAACCTCGAATCCAGTGCCCTTTTTCGATATACGGGACGCCCTAGGTTCGAAGTTGTGTGTGTATAAATAAGTTTTTCCACATCACTTCCTTTAAATAGGTATAAGATCAACACTTGAAACATCCCTGGCAGTATGTTCACAGTAATTCACAACAGCAAGTTTTGGGGTGAACATCTATAGGTATACAAACTATTCAAGCTTACAGTTTTTTTATAAGAATTCTTCTTATAAGAATCACGAGGCTCAAAATTTAAGAATATTCTAAGAATCACCTTTAGGCTCAAAGCGTGATAAGAAATCTCAGGAAGGTCAGAAAGGCTTCAACCACATACAGTCGTGGTAAATAACGCTCTTTTGTTACGAATATGTTCAAAATGAATATTGTGTTCCATATATTTCCATGTTTTCATCTAAAATGCCCCGTTCCGCTTCATTGTACACTGTTCTTTCCCAGAAATATTTAAGAATACTTCAGGCTCACATTTGAAGAATTATTAGGAATCATAAGGCTTTAGCGAGTTTATGTAATTCTTATAAAAAAAACTGTATATTGCACCCAGACAAGGCTGGAAAAAGCAACCCTCGCTGATGAACACTCCTTCCTAAATTCTTTTACAGGAACCTTTTGTTCATTACAGTTTCACTGTAAATACGTTGTATCATAGTGAACAGTTGAAGTGTTTCTTTAGTTTGAGAACAGAATAATTACTAGTTTTAGTTTTTAAATAACTACCTAGTCTCCATAACATCTTCTCTTATGATATGGAAGCTTAACTACCTAGTCTCCATAACATCTTCTCTTAAGATATGGAAGCTTAACTACCTAGTCTCCATAACATCTTCTCTTACGATATGGAAGCTTAGATTTTATCTTTGAATATTCATTATGTTTTAGAAAAGAAAGAAACAATTTTCACCACGTGTGAAGAAGCTCTCTAACCCCCTAATTGTCTAAACCTGCTGGATTTATACTTCCAAATATTTGTTGTGGACAGAGAATCGAAAAATAAAATTTTCTATGGAAAATAAAGGGAATCAATTTACGCCTTGTGGAATAAAGAAGAATATTTCCTTATTGCACCATCGTTTTTGTTCGCGCTTTTTCTGAGATAACGATTGGTTCATGAAATCACGTGGGCTGCCAAAAAAACATTTTGCTCAAGTGTAAATTCAGCTTTATATAAAAAAAATCTATGCAACTTGGTTTTCTTTTACTTTTATAATTCTGTCTCCTATCAAATTAAGATACATGGATGTAAAGATTCAGATGATCCGATATAAATTATATCGTTATCTCCTGTGAAACTAATTCGACTAGTTACTGGGGGTCAAGAATCTTGAAAAAATGGTTGACGTCATTTGTGAACAATCCCTAACGAAAACTGTTAGCAGCGAACGTGGTCTGTGTTGCTCCCAGATTGCGCTTTTTAAAATTAAAGGTAAGGTGATGGTGCATTGAAATAAGATATTCATTTATTCATTTGAAGGAACTGAATACTTTTATTATTGGAATATATTTTTACTCCGTTGCTCACTAGCAATTTATTTATCAAAAATAATTTTTTTGCTTCATACCTTCCGAGATGGAACTAAAAAATTGGGCAGTTACGGGAGTTAAAATAGGGGGCGGACACGAGTAACTTGGAAATTTGACAAATAATTTTATTGTAGCCATAGTAACAGTGATTTATTTTGTTTTTAAAGGGATTGTCCGGTAAAAAATAATAATTTGTGATTTTATGTACTTTTGGTAAAGAAACAACAATTTACCGTTTAAACTTTTTGAATCTTCGTTGTTTAGATTAAAATCAACGATTAATATTAGCCATGTTAACACAGCACATTTATTTTGATGAATGATCTTCAGCGCTAAAAGGACTGGGTAAATAATCTATTATGCGTAATTATGCGAATGACGTATTAGTTTGCCTTCTGTTCACATACTGCATAGTACGTCCACTGGAATGTACAGTTTACCCCCGGTAATTAAAGAATATTTACGAATTAAAAACTAATGAAAATCGATGATTTTTAATGTAAAAACCTTAAATATAAAATTTTTGAAATTAAGTGATTGAAAAAAATTTTTTTTTATTGAAAAAACATTTAAAAATGAACGCCAACAATATGCCAATGAAGGAGTGAAAGGATTTCAATTTAAGCCCGAGAGATCTCTTGCCGCAGAAGAGACTGGAACTCATCTTTTTGAGCCTGGACGGAGAGTTCTTGCTTCTGCCGTTAACTGACTCACGTGAGCAAAAAGCAGTAACAGATTGGTGTAAAACAACGTAGAAACTGAACCAGACAACAGTTCTTATACTGGGCGCGAAGTTTAGTATAACTGATTTTGTAAACTCCAACTTGGGTCAAAACATTTTTCTTCTTTTCTTCTTTCATTTTTCAAAACGTAAAAAAAGTTATCTTCGGTAAGTTCGTTCTTTTTATCGCAGCGATCTACGCTTGTCTTAATTTTGGATGAATTGGCAACTTTAAAAATGTTTCGTGCTTTTAATTTGTACGATTTAACGCTACACGGTTAAGCCGGATCTCCACTAGACGATTTTTAAGACGATCGTATCAAATTTTCGCGACGACACATGCGCAGAAGAGTAAAACTGATCGTCGCGGCGAAGACATTCTCTCGACGAAAAGTAGAAATGACTTTAACTTTTCGTCATGCGAACGACAATCGTCAAATTCTAAACCAATGGCATTGCAGTAATTTCCAACTTTCCAACATAACCAGTTTCAAGATGGCTGACAATGTGGAAGACACACTACTGTTGATATTAACACTGTTAAAGTCTGTTCATAAATTATATGCACTGATTTCAGCTTTTATATAAAAACCAGGCTCAAGGGAATTTATGTAATTTGCTTAATCTGGTTTCCACATGGTAACTGAAATTAGTGCACATATTTTTTGAACAGACTTTAATATTAATATTCTTTTTCATTTTAAGAGTGATCTCCACTTGACGATTTTTTCGTCGCGAAAAAAATCGCTTCGAGCGAACTTTTTCGTCTAGTGGAGATCCGGCTTTAGTTAAGAGATAGGAAAGTGCCGATTATAGCCCATCATAATCATATGATTTCGGGAATTTCCCTACTATCATCTTTGTTTTCATAACGCGATACGAGTTATGAAACGTGTTATTATTATAACCACAAATTACTCATAATTGTAAACAATTAAATATCTCATAAAAAATGTCCATGGGGAAATACCCGATTGTAGTAAAAAGCAGTTTGTAGCAGTTTAAACTTTATAATATAAATAAGCTAACAATACATATAACGCACAGACACAGACACACACACAGATCATCGATGCAGTCAAAAAGATCTTCAAAGTCAATATCCATAGGTATCGTTTATTTTGTTTGTTTGTTTTTTTACCTCTTACCTCTTTGTTATCTTATACATATCTATAATGTCCTCTGGCATATGTAGCAATACCATCTTTTGCAATAATTCTTTTGTCATCATCCGCATTGAGAGCGAGTTTGTTTGTTTTTATAGTGTGAACATCATGCTTAATCGATTGAAAGGTCATCTGTTCTCTGTAAACATTTTTACCATCGAACAAGCATCTCTTGTAATCATCAAACCCCATGGTCTTCTTTACTACACACTTCTTGACTCCCTTACACTTCTTGTCTTCTTTTCCATCCAGCTGTTTATATGCATATGTCTTCGCTCTTAGAGCAACAAACTCTGTCATTATCTTACCACCCAACTCATCTTTCATTAGACCGATGACTTTCTTATTCAAACCTATAGGTAAAGGTCTGTTATCTTTCTTATCATACGCTGAAGTGTCGAATCTCAAAGCTACATCATCAGCGATATCTTTGTAGAAGTCGTCAGTTTTGATGTGATAGACAAAGCTGTCTGTATCCATATAGCAGAGCTTTAGATTGTCACCATATTTTGGTTTCATGTAATCATAGTGAAACTCGTACATAATCGTCTTTGACAAATCAAGAACTGTAGGTCCCAGATAGATCGGCTTGTTCAACACGAGTTTGATCTTTTGCATTTCAACAGCCATCAAATGTTCACTGAAACAGATACTACCCTTGAAGTTAGGTTTCATCACCAGCTTCTCATATTGTTCTTTCTTGGTAGCCAAGCATATGTCTTTATGCTTACGTTGATTCTCCATAGTTTTACCAAAGACTGAATTGTTCATGAGCTTGAAAAAGTCCTTTTCAAAGTCATTCTTTGATTTGGTACGCAAATTGGTGTTGAAATCGATGTAAGGCTTCAACCATGCGCTTTGTCTAAATCTCAGTACTCTATGAACCTTCTCAAGAACAAGACCATGCTTCAGCGCTTGATCAAGTGCACGGATATGAATAATATAGTTCTTCTTGTCTGAAAGACATGGAGTTAGCTTTTCTACACCATTGATCTTCTTTCGCTCAGGCATAAACGGAAGATCGTTATGTGAATCGTGAAGCTCCTGAGGATAGTTCACATCAACTTCAAGAAGATAACCATATTTACCGTCTTTCTCAGCCAACTTTGAAATGAAATCGGTGGTAAATTTATTAGCATCTACCCACTTGAAATTCCCTGTCGGTAGCTTCTGAATCATAGCCCATCCATATAGATTATTTGCATCAAGATATTGGAGATAGCTACTTTCTTCAGTCTTCTTATATTTAGCATCCATATACTTGTTATTAGCTTTAGCATGTCTATGAACAGCCTGACAGAGACCTCCTCTAATACCTTGCTCTACGAAGAGAAACATATCCATATCTGATAACAGATCCAGCTCAACCTCTGTCTTTTTTCAAACAGGCTTGCCAAGCTAGTCCTGGAGCAGTGTAAAAATGTGCAGGATCCAGTTTATAGTTTGTTATACATGTTTCCCTAAAAGTCTCAAAAACATCAGCAAGCAATAGAACGTCTGTCTTGAGGTAGAGATCATGATACGCACCCATATTTTTATTTTTCATGTGTTTCCACACATTCTGTGCATGCGTATAATCAGCATCACTGATACCTTTCATGTTCAACTTGCTGTAAAAAGCATCTTTCGGTGGGAGCTTAGTTTCGTTAAACTTATCAAAAGAATCAATGTATTCATAAGGATAAACTCCTTTTCTTCTCAATAGTTTGAATTGCTCATCACCCTTGAAGAATTTTCGAAGGTTTTTACACTGATCGTCGGATAGATTGTTTACCAAGTTATCCAGACTACTAGCCATGAAACGCACGCTATCGATGAATCTCAACTGTATCTTTTGAACCCTAGTCACCCCATTTTTATCAATGTATTCACCAACCTTAACATCCAATGAGAAAGATATATATTTTTCTTTGTTTTCAGCGATGACGGCAATCCCTTCATCTCCATACTGTTTGGCTAGTTCTTTGATAAACAGATGAGCATCATATCCGCTCAGATTGTGAAAGACGATCGGAATGTATTTAGGCACTTTGTAACGGAGATTACAAGACTGGTGTGCAGCTCCACGAAATTTACCAGTAAAATGACAGTGATCCCTAACCTTAATATTATCTTTTTCAAATTCTTTCATACATATGTGACATTTATCTGAATCGATAAATCCCTGTTCCTCTTCATATACGAGGTCTCGCATTCTTTGTTTAGGAAACATATTGTATAGCCTTTTCACTTCACCTACCGCATGATCCACAAAACGTAAAACACAGTCTTCACCTCGATAAAGCGTTAGAGGGTCTGAAACTTCACCATGAGCAAATTTGCTATAACAACAGAAGCCTGTGGGGATATGTATACCAACCTTTTTAGTGGATGATCCAATAACGCTACGCGGTTCTTTACAAACCTCTTTTGACAAAGCTTCGAAATCAGCATACATTATGAAAGGAGCTTTGAGCTGGTACTGACCGTCATGAAACTTAACAGTGCTACCCTCCTTTGGCATTTCGATCTTCGCGACATCGTTATTTTTACAATATTCAAAGTGTTCATCTCGTGTTTTCTCACTTGAGAATCCATTGAGACAATTCAAACAATAATGCTCCTTATGTTCATGATTCGAGTTGACCTTACTCAAGACACCACTCAAGTTCTTTACAGCTACATAATGTCTCTTTTCCTCTTCACATAATAAAAACAAAACAACCGTTTCTTTGCGATCAAGATGCTTCGACTTACGACACATATAGACACCTTCTGTCGCATCTTTTGTCAAAACATGCACAGCGATATCAGGGTTCCTCCTCTCAAACAAATCTATTTTATTTAACGCCATTGGAAACGATAAACCCTCCCAATTATATTTATCAACGTGTTTCTTGAGATTCATTATCCTTTGTAGATTTTTCTTAATCTTATCATGATTGAGAGCAGCAGTAACAGCCCATTTGAAGCACTCTTCATCATCTTCGTTATGTGGATTGATAACAGATCGTTTTCCGCTGAAATTCTTAGGTAGCGGTAAGTAAGAGCTGCCTCTCGTTAGTTTTAGTTTGTGAAAGTCCACATCAATATTTAAAATTTTATCGATAACAAAGCCGGATTGAGGTAACGCAGGGTTTTCAACCTGTTCGATTATCTTATTGAACATCTTATTGACAACATCAGATATATCGCTTTCATTGTGAATTGTTTCCATATTGCTATTAAACGCCTTATCGACGTAGATTGTCGCTTCAGGATTGGATAAATCCTCCTTTCTCCATTTGATCCACACAGTTGCTTGAATTTTTATTGATTTTTTATTTTTGAGTTCTCTCATAATCAGATCACTTAAAATGGGTCGAACCTTTTCGAGAAACAAATCAACGTCCTTTTTTCCATCTGAGTTTATCTTGAACCTTTTGTAAGAACCATCAAACGCCATTTCAATGGGGACAAACGCTTCTGGTTCCACCAGTTTTTCATCTTTTTCATCATTTTCATCTTTTTCATCATTCTTCCTCTTGTAGAGATTGAGAATCTTTTTCTTCATCTCTCTGAAAGCGCCACTCACTTTCTCCTTAATAGTTTTAGGTACATGATTTATTAACCAATCTCTCCATTCATTCAACTTGCTTTTCACAACAGGTCGAGATTTTCCCATTTCTTGTTGCTCAAACAAATCCATATCTTGTTGGGTAGGAATAAATGGAACAGGTCTTGGTGGTGGAACAGGTCGGTTAAACCTAATAGGTCTTGGTAGTGGAACAGGTCGGACAGGTGCGTTTGCTAATAATTCGATCAACTCAGCTTTTCTGAGTTTCGAGTAGCCATGTAAACCGCGGTCTCTCGCAATAGCTTTTAATTCAACAACAGTATTTCGTGAAGTCATATTGTATAATTATTATTTGTGTAATATTTAAGTGATCATGATTCTTTAAGATGTTTTAAAAATTTCCAATTTTTCAAACTCTCTAGGTAACATTTGTTACTTGGTTTTAAGTAACAAAAACACACCCTTTTATGAGGTTGAACGAGCCAATTTTTTTTGTTTCCGAACCATCTTTTTCTGCTCTTTATTATGCTCTCGATACCTTTGATATTTTTCTTCATTGTTATTTATCCAGTTTGAATAGCGTGTATAAAATGCTTGTTTCGTATCAGGATCGAGAATATAAGATGGATCCTTATCATTCTTTTCAAGTACATCAATCATTTTAGCTTTATTCATTTGCTTAACATATTTTATTTTTCGTGATGCACATAATTTTACTAACATATCATAAGTCATTGATTGGTAATCTGATTCTGTTTTATCAGTCATGTTTATTCTTTATATAAAGATAATAAAAACTTTTAAGCCACTTTAATGTCATTTTTTTAACAAAAATGAGCTAAAATAAAACGTTGTTTATAAATAAAAATGTCAGACACTAAACTTCAAGAGATTTATTATCAACCTCAAAACTTATGGAAAGGACAAAAGGCTGTTCACAATCTAAGAGGATTTGGTTTCAAACCGAAGGTAATTAAGAAATGGTTATCAAAACAAGCTTTGTGGCAAGTACATTTACCAGCACCGAAACATGTTGAACGTCCACATTATGAGGTAACTAAACCGAATGAGATTCATCAATTTGATATATTGTATATGCCTAGTGATATGCTATATGGTAATAAATACAAGTACATCTTATCCGGTATCGATGTTGCTTCACGCTATAAGGTAGCCCGACCTTTGAATACTAAGAGAGCGAAAGAGGTTGCCGCTATGATTGAAGACATCTACAAGGTTGGACCGTTAACTTATCCAAAAGTATTTCAATGTGATAACGGTTCAGAATTCAAAGCGGATGTATCAAAATTGTTGGAGAAGAATAATGTTGAAATTAAAAGAGCAACTACAAAATATAAGCATACCCATACAGCTTTTGTTGAGGCATTGAACAAGATACTTGCTGAAAATTTATTCAAAATACAAGATGCTCAAGAACTGAATGATTCGGAAAAGGTATCATCTACATGGGTCAAATATTTGTATAAACTTGTGAATAGATTAAACGATACAAAGACTCAGATGATCGGTATGAAACCGAAAAATGCCATCAAATTGAAAGAGGTGCCTCTCGCTAAACGAGAGAGCTATCCACCTGAAGTAGAGCTACCTCAAGATGGTTTGTATAGATATCTATTGCAACCGGGTGAAGAGCACAACGATCATCGAAAAAGAGCAACAGATAGGATATGGTCAAAGAAGACATATAGATTGAGTGAGGTAATAGAGCAACCTGGTAACCGTGTAATGTATTACCTTCAAGATGGACCTGAACGAGCTTTTGTGAAAGAAGAGCTGATATTAATACCTGAAGATACAGAGCTACCTCCTGATTATGTGCAAGGTTGGTGAATCATACATCTCATACAAAAAGTATCTTTACTAGAAACAAGTAAAGATTAGTCGACGAGATTTTATCTAGCGCCATATAATGTCATAATCAAAGAATTGTCTTTCTGAATTCTTTTGAGATTGTTTGAGACCTTTCGGTCTGACGAAGGCCTCTCTAGAGCTCCAACCATAATCATTTAATTCAATGAAAAGTCTTTCAGGCAACCACACCTTATATATATTTCCTGCTCCGTCTTTCAACTCTGCATACATAGCTTTTGTAGAAAAAAATTTAACATGATAAATCACGTTTTCAGGTAGCTCTCGCCACTTTATGATCTCTGCCATTTGTTCCTTGTTTTGTTTTTTGATTGTTTGTTCAAATGTATCAACTGTTGGGAATTCCATTGTCTATATATACTTGTGATCATATCTCTTTATATCAGTTTTTCAAATTTAGGAACACACAAGCACATCCTACTAACCATTTTCGTTTATGGATTTTTTCAGGTTTTGAAGTTCTACCATCAAACTTTTTTGAAATTGATTTTGGGTTTCAGTCTCCATCTTTCTATCTGTAGAACTGAGTCTTTCTAAAGCTTTGTAATATGTTCCCTGCAAAACCTGGAATTCTTTGTAATTGATCCTCCCATCATTCAATGCCTGTGAGATACTTGTTTCGAAGACAGAAATTGAGGATGTAACAATATCATATAATTTTATCACTTTTTCTACTTTCTTTTGATATCTTTTGATGACAGCTGTAGTAAGTCCGGTACAGATAGAGCCGGCTAAGGCTACACCACCTAATCCTGCAGAAATAGGTATTCCGATAATAGTAGCCCCTGTTGCGATTGAACCGATGCCAGAGCCAATGGTTATAGCGCTTGAGCTAGCATTTAGTAGCATCGATCGTTCTATCACCTTGTTGTATCTCTTGAGCTTGATGCTAAACTTGTTCTTAAGTTTTATCAACTCTTCAAACTCAGAATTTATTACGCTTGCGTTAAACTTTTCCTGCTCATTCAAATCCTCAGGAGCAGTGGGTAGTTTTGGATAAATTTTAAAACTCATATTTAGAGAGAGATTATGTTATATAATAATTAATAATAATTTATCCTCTAAATAAATAAAATGGCAGACATTGACATAGATCCTTTTGGAGAACAAGGTATGACGACAGATGAAACAACCGATGAGACGTTTCCTCTCATACCGACCGGTGACCGTACGGGTGCACAGATACACACATCAGGTGAACGAGAAACATCATTCGGAGGTCACAGTCTGAATACTAGAGTTTTGAAAGAACTAGTTGAAGGGCTGTATGATAGATTATCCGAAAAATTCCAGCCAAAACCTGAGACGTTATATACCGATCAGTTTGAAATTAGAGATGGTGAATTATACTACAAAGACAGTAGCAAACCATTGACAAACAATGGAAGACTAAGGGCTACCGGTGCTATAGCTGACATATTGGGTAAGAACAGATTACGTAGTTTAGGGTATGATATACCTAAGAGCAAATTTTCAGCCAGACAGGCAGCTGTACTTAATAAAATAGCAGAAGAGCTTCCTTCGACATCTAAAATCACAACAGCAACCGATGTAGAGTTGGAAGATATGTCTGGTGATGTGGTGAACAGTACGGAAGATTTAATTTCAACGCTTAGACAACAATCGGTCGATCATGAAACAACTCAGACCGGTGATCTATTTGAATATCCTGTGCGTGAGCTGTTAGGATTGGATAAAGCGTTGAGAAACATACGAGGAGGTCTTCAGGAAGAGGTTGCGAAAAAGGTTCGAATAGAACATCATATCGATAAGGAAAAAAACAAGTTGGAGGAGATGGAAAATGATGCGACATACACGGACGAACAACGAAAAGAGGTTGAAAAGAGAATGGAGGGATTACGTGAAGAGTTGAAAGCTAGGAAAGAGAACATTGATGTTCTCAAAGGCAAACTAAACAGTCAAGTTACGAGCATCAAAGAAACCATTGCTAAAGTCCTCGACAAAGATACCTCATTAGGTGAAAGGATACGAACACTATTCCGTGAACAAGGTATCACAATCGTTAGCATTCTGACAGCGTTTGGTATGGCTATCGGTGTTCTTGTGGAAGCTTTGTTACCGGGAGGGTCAGCAGCTGGAAGCTCTTCACAAAATCCTGACAAAGGTGGTGATAAAAAGGACGGTGGAAAGGAATGGATAAAAAATAAACTAAAAGCGTTAGCATCACTTCTAGGTAGATTGGCGTCTAAAGCGGCAGAGGCTTTACCGGGAATAATTGGGTCTATCGTATCGTGGATACTCACTAGAGCAAAAGAAGTTGTAGGTTGGTTGAGTCAAAATTTATGGGCTCTGATTGTAGGGGTTGGATGGATGATCTATACGTACCTCGTGACTAGACGGTAACCATCTGAGTGTGTATATATATGTTACACGATACGTGTAACATAATTTTTTGTTGATGGTCTTCATCTTTCAAAATACCACACAATTCCACCAATACCGAGCATACTCAGAGCTATAAAAGCCAATTCTCTTTCATGTTGATCATGACTCGGTGTATAAAAGTCGCTCAATACAGGCTCTCGTGGTAGCGGTTCAAGATGATTGCTAAACACCCTATTGTACTCTCTCATTGCATCATTTAGTTCTACGAATTTTGAATCAGCCTTCTTTTCGAGCATGAGCTGCTTATTGATGAAATCGATCCTTTCCTGTCGTTTTTGCTGCCATTCAATCTGTGCTTTTTGTAATTTTTCTATGGCCAGATCATGACGTTTTCTTTCCCTATCGATTCTGTCTTTGGATAAACTTGAAAACAGATAGCTTGATCCTGTGAAAGCCAAAGCGTTAGCTAAAGCTCCACCTAACATCATTGCGATAGAAGCCATATT